>JAQFVV010006320.1:2868731-3053731 GCA_028023455.1 Epiperipatus broadwayi | reverse complement strand
AGATTTGTTAGATCACCTGGGCAGAATTTATTGGGCGTGGATTTTGGCTCTGGTTGATGGAGGCGACAGGAGATGTACACCTATTTTATACAATTCATATAGTTAAATATATACACTTAAGTTGGTCAGAGAATTCAGAGTTAAAGAAAAGTGAATGGAATGTGTACAGCCAAAGATAAAAATTGAGGAAGTCTCAGAATTATCAGAATTAGTTCCCATGAGTCAAGAAATAGCTGAAACTAAAATAACATGTGCAGATAAACAGTCATTTTTCTTATTTATGCATGAGATAATAAATAAATTAGATGCTCTAGATAAAAGTTAGATGCTCAGAAAGAAAAGTTAAGTGAAAAATTAGATGTGCAAAAGGTGAGTACTGATTCATTGATTAAAGAATTGAATGAAAGGATATATAATCAAAATGTGAGATTAGATACACAAAATGATAGGCTAAATACACAGAATGAATGCTTAGATGCATATCAAATTATATTTAAAAAAAGCTAAAGAAAATAGATGTGTTGGAGGGCAAAATAAATGCTCAAATGTCTTGGATAAATGATGAGTTGAAAGCATTTAGAGAGACTTGCAACTTAAAAAGTGTTCGATTAGAAAGGAAAATTGAAACTCTAGAAAGTAGAGTTAAAGAGACTATAGATATGAAGCAAAAGGAACCACAAAAGTTCATAAAAAATTGAAATTTGCAGTGAAAGGGCAAATGGGGGTCATAAAGGAAAACTTAGAAAGAAAAATACATCAGACAAAAGAACAATTACATAATGAGTTTAGGGATAAAATTGATAAGAAGTTAGCTCATAGTAGGCCAGAAATACTTGATCAGTTAAGTTGTCCATTAGAGCTCTGAGGAAGGTACTTGATATTGTACTGAAACATCAGCATTTAGCTTTTTCACTACACAAAATATCCCGCAAATAGTAATAATAATATGATATATATTATATATATATGAATATTATTATTACTATTTGCGGGATATTCCGTGTAGTGAAAAAGCTAAATTTCCCTACACGATCGCTACCTTCCTCAGAGCGTCCTCTTTCTCAAATCATAAGAATGCATGATTTGAGAAAGAGGACGCTCTGAGGAAGGTACTTGATATTGTACTGAAACGTCAGCATTTAGCTTTTTCACTACACGGAATATCCCGCAAATAGTAATAATAATATGACATCTTTTATCCGTGAAAACATTAGAATTAATATATATATATATATATATATATATATATATATAGTAATAATAATATGATATATATTATATATATATGAATAGTTTTCATAAATCAAAGGCAATGTTTTCACAAATTGAGCTGAGGATGGTAAGCTAGACCTAACATTTAACAGCTGGGGGTCAAAAGATTAAATTTCTGAGAGAAGGTGGTAAATTAGAGAGAGCCATGCATAGGAAGAAAATTAACAGTTGCTGAAACTTCTCTGAAATAACTTGCTAATTCAATCTCTTAAGGTTCTTTCTCATTTTTTTCCTCTTTTGAATTGATCCAACTTGTTAAGAAGTGTAAAAATGTTACTTAAATATGAAGTTATAATTCAAGTATAAATAGTGTACATTTCTTTTTCTCCATGATCAATTATGAAGAAAATTAGCTCGTAATAAAAGATTTTGTATTCAGTACTTCATTCTTTATATTGGGTTTATTAAAATTTGATTAAAGAAAGTATCTCAGGAAAAGTATTGCATTCATGGTCTGTTAATAAAACTCTAAGGAATGATCAAACTTTTATATAAAGTTAAAGGACTGATCCATATATTTAACAGAAACTTTTGTTTGTTTTGATTGTGATTTGAACTGAAAATGATAAAAGGAAAAAGCATCTAAATTCAAACACAGGTAGAAAATATTGAGAATGAAAAATAATCCAGGGGACTTTTTAACTACTTTTAATTATCACGATCAATGGAACTACCTCTTGATTAAAGAAACTTTATGTACATCTATAAAGTATATAACTATTTTCAAAGATAAATGAACTAAATGATAATTGGTGTTGGTGGACAATATATTAAGTCTTTAGACTTAGCCTTGAAGAAAAGAGACAATCCATAGTGTTTATTATTTATTTAATTTCCTTAATGATTAAAATAACTTTATTTTTTTAAAAGTTTAAAAAAAGAGAGAGAAATGAGTTTGATACATCAATACCCATTGAAGTTTAAAAAAATTGAATTAAAAAATTGTTAACATGTTGTAATGAGAAAGTATGAATGCTTATGTATGTGTAATAAAAAAGAAAAAAAACAGAAAATGTATTTTTATTATCAAAGTTATATGCTTAGTAATGGATGTATAAAAAGTGATTGGATGATCATGTGAATAGTCATTGCTATGTATTATTATGTTGATTTGATCTGTTGTAATTATAAAGATTGGATGGGTGTTGCTGTGTGCTTGACTGTTTGCATTAAGATAGTTCACAGGTTTGATTTGTGATCCAGTCAGACTTTGTCATCTGCATCAAGACTGTAATCAACCCATATATTTGTATGTGTGATGCTATAAATGCTTGTTCTTACTGAGGTAGAGTTATCTTACCATCTCATAGATAGAAAATAACTATCTCATAATTTATTCACTATTGCAGTAGGAGATCAAGGAGCACTCCATTTTTTTTATTTACATAGAAAATTATTAATGGATCTATTGATAATGTTGTTGAAAATGTTTTGCATGCCTATATAGAGTAAATGTGTAGAGACTATAGTACCTCACATGATTCTAGTCTCAGAGAATACTTCTCTCTGGCCAATGTAGACATTTAAAGTTGCGATTTTTTTTATTTTCCTTACTGAGACACTGATATGTGTGTCATGAAGCTGCATAGGGCTATGAAATATATAGAGGGTTTTGCAAGACAGGATAAAAGCTGCTTTGACATAATTGGGGTTTCAGATGCATGTGTTAATGTGGGAAATGACAAAGAGTATAATTTAAAAGCAGACTGATCTGTAGTCAGATTTTGTGAAGAAGAATAAAATTGAACATCATCAAACTGTGGTAACATGCTGACCTATCAAAATATATACAGTCAATAAAGTGGAAAAAATAAATTCTGGCATGCATGAATGTAAAATTATGTTTTTTTACATTTAAACCAATTTGTTGGACTGATTATAGATTTTACATATCACATCATCTTTTCATAGAAAATATAATATATTACTGGTTGTTGGGAATGATTAAATTCATAATTATTGTACAGATATGAATACTTGTAGGAATAGTTCAATTTTTAATTGTTGTAATGAAAGGGGAAGCAGAAATTTATAGGTTTTTTGCAAGTTATAAGAGATTTTCAAGTTATAATAGAATTTCATATTATAATTAAATACAGAATTTTAACTCTGACTCCGTGCATAAGTGTGTTAATATTTAATTTAAAGATGGGTCAACACAATGATTAAGTTATGAAAAAATGTAGTTTAATTTAAATATGTATTATGTATCATTATTATCACTATTTAGTAAATATCATATAATATTTGAGCATAGTGGTATTATATAGATGTGTTTGTTTTTATTTTTATTTTATTATTGTAATAAAGATTTATTTTTATGAATTTACATGCGTGTCTTGTGTTTGATATTTCAAATATCTCCAGAATGTATATCCAGCACCTATATCTAGAACTAATACCAGATACATTTAGAACTGCACAATTAATTTTTATATTAATTGATTCCATAGTTGATTTATATAATTCATTATATATTGATTGATTTTCATGGTTTATTTGTATAATTTATTTTTATGATTGATTTCCATAGTTCACTTATAGAATTGATTTTCCTGATCAATTTCCATGATTAATGTCCATGTTTTACTTCCATAGTTTATTTTGGCAAAATGTAATAGATTTAAAAGTACTAATTAAATTTTGGCAAACAGATGATATGAAATAGAATAAGATGGGAGAAAATAGTCAATTTAGGTTTATTAAATTTAGTCATTTGGTCCATTGTAATGTGGTCCATAATATCCCTTTCCTGCTTTCAATATTTAATATGATTTCCATTGGTAAACTCACATTAAAATTTAATTTAGCAAGTTTTGGGATCATATCCATTGCAATGTAATCACTAATAATTGCACATCATTAGCCAATCTAACCTTGAGAAAGAGTACTTTGATTATTAAATCTAAGAGCTAGCTTGGAAGTCGAGTAGTGTATATATTAAGATTCGAATAGTACTATTTTTCTAATAAGGATCATGAATTGATAGTCGGTTGGAAGACTTATATGTGTGTTGAAAATAATAGGATTAAGAGTTATCAGTTTATAGGAAAACATAACACAGACATTCAATGTTATATAATTGTAACTATTGAAAGTGATAGATGCTGAGCACAAAAAATAAAGTAGTGGAATTAAATGGGAACAATTTATTTATAACACTTCTTAACCCTGCTTTAAATTAAATAATAATTTTATATTATAAGCATAAGTTATGAGTTTTCCACATCGATTAGTAATTTTTTTCTAGGCATGTATGCATTAGAAATGTATATGACATTCTCATACTTATCTTTCGAGATCATGTATTTATATTAAAATTGTGGAGAAGTGTTGTCTCATGATTATTCATTTAGTAATAGGAATTTATCATGGAAACATTTGTATAATTGTTCCTACGTTTGAAACCAAGACCACGGTAAATTGAATCGGATTTATCAAAATTATATATTGTTTTGAGAGATAATTTAATTATTTTCTCCATTAACTTCTGTAGTAATAAGCATGGATGATGATGATATCTGGTGGGCATTATGATTTTATAGTTGCAATTTGGTTCCAGGGTATACTTAGTCTTATTGTTAATATAATTAGACAAACACACTAGCCATCCTTGATTGATTCCAGGGTTAATATCAATCACCTAGGTACTTGAAATGCAATAAATTTGAGGTCACTATATATATATATATATATATATGCGATTTTCAGATTTCTGTGTATGTTACTAAATATAATATACTAAAATTAATATTTTGATCACAAACTAAAATGATAAATGTAACAGTAATTCCGCACCATTTTTCCTATTTTTTACATTATATATATATATATACTAAAATTCATTTTGCAAGTTACTAAATAAATATTGTTTTTTATTAGTTTTTTTTTTTTTAATTTATTTTAAAGAGCTTAATTTTATATAATTTTAATGAAATTTCATTTCAGTTTTAATTTTTCTAACACAAATAAATTATAAAAAATCGTAAGAGAAACAATGAATATTTTTAATTAATCTTTTATTAATAACAAAATTTCTAATTAAAATAAAAAAATATTTTTCACACAGGTAAAAAAAATAAATTGTTTTGCCCATGAAAACGTTAAGAATTATAATATAATAGGACAGTTTTTCTCAAAATAAATAGAAATAGAAAAATAATAATACTAAACAAATATATACTTTGCATTTTTATGTACATATATATGAATGTTTTCATGCTTAACATCTAAAAGATATTTCTTGAGGGGAAGGGCAGGAATAACGTTTGTATTTATTATGGATTCAAATAAATACATTGCTTTATATATATATATATATATATATATATATATAAAGCAATGTATTTATTTGAATATATATATATATATATATATATATATATATATATATATATATCGACCTAATTTAAGAAGATTGTTTTAAAAATGTTATATAAAGAGCTCGAAGCTTTGCAGAATATCTCCATATAAACCTGTATTGCCTAAGATTAAGATATATATTTTTTTGAAAAAAAAACAATCAAGCATGAGAATATAAATAAAAATTAATGATTGATAGAAGAATAATACAAAAAGTCACTAATAATCATAGTTAACAATTCTTGTTTACTGGGAATATGGTAGAGGTTTTATACTTTTGATCTACTGCTGCTAACATTGTTTAGTGTATTCAGTGACAAACCATTATAAGAAAAGCAAGCTAGATGAAGTAGGGATTGAAATACTCAATTAAATCTCAATGGTTTGCAATAATTTACTGGCGAAACTTATAAATTTTCAAAATCTTAATATTCTAAGCCAAATTTTGCTCAAAAACATTCTTTGACTATTATTAACTGTAAAAATTCAGAAATGGCCACATTAATAGAATATTTTTATAGTTGTTATCAAATACACATTCCCACTTCAATATTTGACAATATGATAACAAGAAAATCATTCTACCTTCCTATTAGTTCTCTTTATTTACAAAAAAAGATTGTCTTGAATAATTAATACAGAGTATAATCAATGTGATTATTAAATAATAAGAAAAAAATCAACCTGTTTAATAATTATCTTACAATAAATTATTGAAGAAGTTATTATTCATACTCTTTGCTTTAATATTCAAAACATCAAACACTTTATTGTTATTGTATTGTCAAATATTGAAATAAATTATTTAATATAACACCATTTACAAATTTAAAAAAAGATTTGATAAATTTCACATGGAATTATATTTATTCAATGTTAAAAGATTATATATATATATATATATATATATATATATATATATATATATATATATATATATATATATATATATATATATATATATATATATATATATATATATATATATATATTTATATTGTACCAGGCCATAAAACAACTTTTAGCAAGAGGGCTGTAGCCAAGGATTTGGCATAGCTGATTTTATTAAAAACTTGTTGCATCAATAATGGAATTTGGACTATGCTAACTCGTTTTCTGTTTTGCTAGGTCTCTACACACTAATATAAATTGTGCACAAGTTGATCAAGCTATGTCAAAAAAGAAGAAAATTGTATTTCTATTTTAAAAACATAGCTATATTTCCTGATCAATTCAGCCCATTAATAGTTGAAAATTATGCTATTGATGAAATCAGCTTTTAATTTATTCAATATGGGCACCAGGTCTTTTTTTTTCTAAAGAGACAACTGAAATCTGTTGCCAGCATGTCTCGCAAATAAAAAAAAAAGAAAATACTTTTAAACTAATCGGTATTGCATCATTCTGTAACAAGAATTACTTTTTTAAAATATTATTATTCCTGGAATTTATTAAACACATTGGCAAAGGTAAATTATATATTTAAACATCACTAAAATAATATTAATAAATTTAATAATAATTAATAACTATTATTAATAACACACAAATGAAAATTGATATTAGGAATATTTTTTTTATTACAACAGACCAAAAATCTGTTTAAGTTAAGATTAAAAATCTGTTTAAGTTAAAATGAGAATTTCTAATAAGTAAATTAGAGAGAACACATATAATTCAGATGTGAAATATTAATAAAATAAATAACAGTTAAACAATTAAAAAGTTCTTGGTTAAATAAGAGTCTCTTGATCAGTTAAATTAAAGTGACTATTGGGATCCTTTTATACATATATTTTTAAGAATTGTTTGTGAACGCTTAAATTTGTCACAATCAGAATAATAAAGCATAACTTACCAGTAAGTTTTAGTGAATTCACAATGGTTGTAGATAACTATGCATAGTTTTTGAGGTTAAAACGAGCTCACAGCCTTTGATTATTAGTTGATCTTGTGGTCCATTCTCCTAGTTGATCACGAAAGCTTTTCTGATATACATCTTCAGGCATGATGTTTTCAGAAGCTCTGGTTCACTCCGACATGCTGAATTACTTCAGCATAGAGTGATCTTTGATATATTATTGTTATCCAAGACCAACTAGAGAAAACAACGAACAAGACATTCTTCAAACTGACTTCTGCCTTTTATACTAGAGGCCCAGTTTTCAGACTTCTGCGCATATCTTTTGTTTGTCAAAAGATACATTGATAATCTTATATATTCTTTATAAAATTTATGTTACAAAGTCTTTATGTTTTCAGCATAATTCTGCCATCTTTAATTAGTTGAAATATTTTTACTTTCTCTTATCTAGATTGGTAATTTGTGTCTTTTGTTCTCTCCAATTCTAACTTTTATTTCTAATTACATAAAAAAAAATGAAAGAATAATTTAACTTTCAATGTACGTTTTTTTTTTTTTAAAAAAAATTAGTCAAAAAAAATCTAAATCTACCTTTATTCTTTTAGCTTTTACCAAATGCCAATATATTTGCAACATATAGAAATAAACGTTACAATATATATATATATATATATATATATATATATATATATATATATATATATTACTTTTAGATTTTTTTTAAAAAAAAGATAATCTCAAGTTTTTTTTTTAAAAGAATATATTTTTTTATCCATCATAGTAATGGACTTAAAAGTAATTAATCATTGTCATTATACATATATGTTTGTATTAAGAAAATTTATTTTAATTGGTTTTGTAAAGATGAACTCGAAATAAGTGTATTTTTCATATGCCATAGCATTGGCCAGGAGACAAACCTGCAACAACCACCTGCAATCAACTACAAGGTGGCTGTTCTGACATCTTGGCTGATATACATATAATGGGTGGTCTAATTACTTCAAGGTGGAAACCCGTTACTTTTCTAAAAAAGATTGAAAAAAAGGAGAGATTTTAAAACAAAATTTTGAAACTAATGTATATAAGATAAAATTATGATTTGTTAGATGATGCTATATATCATAGAGGGGTTTAAGAAATTGTGGCTGATGGGCAGACTATAACTACCTACCAGGTGCTGGTGATTTATTCATTCATTATTCAGTCTTATTTGTGCTTTGATTCACTCTTTCAGTTTTAATCATTCTTATACTGATTCTTCTCTCTGGAACCTTTGTGGAAATATGACAATTCTAAAAAGAAATGAAGCAAAAAGTTTTGCTTATATCTCAATTAACCCAAAGATTTACCTTATAATTTAAAAGAGAATCAATACTGGAACTCTGAAACTGTAATTATCTAGCTTGCAATAATAAGCTTGAAGCTGAAATGAATGTATAAAACCATTCCCTTATGATAAAGTATGCTGTAAAAAACAACTAGACTGGAAAATTAGATTAAAGTACCCTGAATAGAAATATGATGGACATGGCACAGATAGTTTGTTTAGTTAACCAAATAAAGATTGGTAGGCTTTCCACAGCAGTGTACCTGCCCATTCGTATCCTCATTGCCAAGATGTGAGTATGAAAAATCCACCCTATCCTGTTTGAAGATTTAGACAATGCATGTATTTAGGCAAATGAATCATTGCAGCCATGTTTTAGTGGTCATGTTGTCCTCCTTGAAGTTGAATTTGGATGATAGTAAGAAAACCAGATGAGTGTATGTTTTTATATTTGTTTAATGTATTATTAATTTTGTGTTTTATATCATATATTTCTTTATTTGTTAGTATATTATTATTAGTCATTTTCTTTTAACAATTTTTTTGATGTGTAATATTTAGGAGGTTTACATTATATGTTTAATATCGGTCCACTACATAGATCCCTTTTTATTTTTTTACATATTTCAACTCATGGAGGTGACACCTCATTTTAGGGTCTTTGTGGCCACGTAATATTAGCATTAGCACCATACATCCAGAACAAGGGTGTCATAGATGATGTCTATTAAATGGGAACCTTGAGCAAGAAAATACCTATGTATATTTAATATTAAAAGGTAATTTGAGAGAAAATATAAATGTTAGACAGATTCCTGAATTTAATTTTTTTTTTATTAATTACACGTTTATTCATAAAGTGGAAAGAGAGTATAGATCACATGCATTATGCAACTATCTTTTATATTTTATATGCTTTGAACCGACTAAAGTAGTTTCTTTTTAATATATAAATATTTATTGACTCAATATGTTTAAAAGAAAAGGGAAGTATATATATATATATATATATATATATATATATATATATATATATATATATATATGTGTGTGTCATATTATTATTACTATTTGCGGGATATTCCGTGTAGTGAAAAAGCTAAATGCTGACGTTTCAGTACAATATCAAGTACCTTCCTCAGAGCGTCCTCTTTCTCAAATCATAAGAATGCATGTCATTCTGACATGTAAACTATTTGCTCAAATAGTTTACATGTCAGAATGACTAATCATATATTTGACATTTTGCATAAAAATAAAGATAGACCGGTTTCAAAACATTTTAACTTACCGAATCATTTAATTGATGATTTAAAAGTAGTGATTCTTCAGGAAGGTTTTTCTTCTACAAGGGAGAGGAAACAAAAGGAGAGTTTTTTTATTTTTAAATTCAAGACCTTAGAACCACATGGATTGGATTTGAACACTGGAACTATTACATCTCTGGGTTACCTGGTCTCCTAAATGATTTCTATATGTGTGTTTTTTATGTGAAAATTTTCTTATATGAGGTTTTTTATGTAAAGATTGGTTATATGGATGTTTAATATCTGTGTTTAATTGGTTTATAGATAAATAATTAGTTATTATAAATTATTGTACTTTGCACTATCTATAATTTTTGATTAAAATGTATAAGTATTTTAGTTTTTAATGAATATTAATGTGAGCACAGCTATTTTTTGTATGTGAGCATAGTCTAATTTTTCTATGTATGCACATATGTATATTTTAATTTTTGATTTTTGATTTTTTATTTTTATATTTATTTTAATTTAAATAGAATTTAAGCTTGATTAGGAGGGGATGTAGTTTTTTTTGTTTGAATTTTGTCATTGATTGGGTAGATATTCTGTGTTAGATTTTGTGACCAATCAGCGGAGTTTTGTTAAATTTTTAATCTTTTACCAAATCTGTAATTTTTGATTATCACCATTTTACTGTGTATTTTTTACTTTCTGATGAAGACCAGTCCTCTGGTTGAAATATAATATTATTTATTGGATTTATAAGTCTTTTTTTGTTTTTATATATATATATATATATATATATATATATATATATATATATATATATATATATATATATATATATATATATATATATATATATAAATATAAATATTAAATTTACTCTTAAATCATGACCTTCACATTACCCTAAATGGCATAAATTTGCCAGATTTCACACCAACTAAATCACTTTCACAAGGGTCTCCACTTAGTCTATTTTATATATAAATCCCCTTCTTGTTTGACTACAACAGACATTTGAGGAAATGGAGATCCTGGGAACAGGTCAAAAATTGACTTTCATTGCATACATGGATGATATAATAGTTTTCCTGACATCAATAAAGCAGATACCAAAACAGCAGATGATTTTAGAAGAATATTCAAAGGAATTTAAACTATGTTTCATTCTAGAAAAAACAGCAGTGAGGACTATATTCATGGGAAGGCCATGTACATCCATTTTCCAGGCAAATCCAGGCTCTGGCATAAGATGTCATTTGCAGAACAATTTAAAAAATGAAATCCAGCAAACAGCAGACTCTATAGCTAATACCTACATGTCAGTTAATTAAAAGATTCAATTAATTAATAGTTTGCTGATGAGTAAGATAGTTTACTTTATGCCAGTTTTTGCTTTCTCAAAGGCTTTTATCTCTAAAATTAAGACCATTTGCAATCAGCTACTATGGTCAAGGAAAGTTGTGATAATATCAATGGCAAAACTATGTCAACCACTGAATAAAACTGGTTTGGGGTTACATGATATTAGTATTTTTGACAAACAGAGAATGAGAAACAATATAATTGATATTGTTAAACAATTTCCAAAATTTAAGCAGCACATAGAGGTCATGCCAACTGATAAACCACCACCAAAAATTATCATATTTTGAACAATTAATATATCATTATAAAACAGAATCAAAAATCTCAGACCAATTTATTAATAAGTACAAATACTGTGAAATTTATCAACTGATAAATGAAGATAATAACACAACTGCTTTGGAACTGATAATGGGAATTAATAAGAAACAACTGGTTAAAAGGTATAAATGATGGGCATTAAAACCAAAGTTTTTCAATTTTCTGATAAAACATAACTTATCTGCATTACCTACCACATATTTTCTTTATCATAAAAGATTTTTACATCAATTGATCCCTTTTGTGGGTTATGCCAATGAGCTGAGGAAGCCCTATCACACCTGATATATCACTGTGAGGGACTTAAGCAGATAAGTAATCTGATAACTAGCAATTAGATAAGTCTAATGTAACAATGCATCAATTAATTTCTGCATTTAGAGAGGGATTAACACAAGTGTCAGGGCATACTGGTGTACTAGGTTCACCTTTCTAATTGGTAACAATTCCAGAAGGCATCCATTTACTTTTTCAAATAAACTTGTAATGATACAGAAAATGGATAAGACACTGGCCAGACCTGACATTTATGCAGCCACCTGGTCGTTACTTAGGATTAAATCAATGTTATAGTGACAAAAATGATAAAACTTTTAGTAACCAGTAGTGTTTTTTTTTTTTTGAAAACCTGAAATCTTGCAACATCAGTGAATTTTGGGAATAGGACACATTTAAAAGAAACATAGGACCAAAACTTGGAAGTTAGATCTAATAAGATATTTTAACACTAGTTTGAACTTTGTAAGTTGGAAAAATCAAACATTATAAAGAAACTTAGAAGGATACACATGAAAAATTAGCAACAAGGACAATTTGGCAACATTTTTTTCCTTCTGTTATAAGAGATTGATTTGCTAATGGGGTTCAAATGATAAATTATCTTTGGCCCATTTTGTACATAAAATAAAATGAAAATTGTGCTATAACATTTGGACTGTTGACCTTAGCAGAATGTACAATCCAAAATATTATATGTAGACAACAACTATGTTTTCAGCTCATGTAAATCCAGATAGAACTCTATCAAATATGACAATGTAAATGTTAAAATTTGTAATCAACTTGTAGCAGTCAATTCACTATATAACCACTAATGTTGTATTCTTTTGAGACAATAAAGGCCATTTGAAACATAATAATAATAATAATAATAATAATAATAATAATAATAATAATAATAATAATAATAATAATAATCATCATCATCATCATCATCATCCACTTGGATTTACTAATGATTTAGATTCTTCCTGCAATATATATATATATAATGTTACATTTTGCTTTTATTTTTTTTTAAAAAAAGGTTTTCTAATACTATGTGAATTCTAGCTATAGAAATATTAAGATATTAGTTTTTTTTTGTTGATTATTATGCAAAATGTTTTTTTTTTTTTTATCTTTGATTTCTTTAAAATAGTATTATTATTATTATGAATTAAATTTCAATCCTTAATAATTTAAATTACTCTTAAAGTGCATAGATTATTTTATAAAATCCCAAATGCATTATTCTTAGTTTTAAATCTAACTATATGAATATTATATGATATTCGTCATCGATCACACGTAATATGGCTTCCTTTTTTATCTTTTACTTATTTAGAGATTGTCAAAAAAATGAATTAACATAAAAGTTGATTACATTTATAATACTGTTTTGTTTTTCTTTCAAATCAAATCTTTCACTTAGTCATTTTTTTAGTCATCAAATTTAAAGAATGATTTATGATTACTTTGATCAATTTTATATTACATTGGTTTTTTTTTAACTTTTACATTGAATTGCATTAATGCAAGAGTAATAAAAAAATATCTTTAGAAGTGAGATGCTAAAGTAAAGATGAACTTTATTCTTCACTTATATATATATATATATATATAATATATATTGATATGTCCCTTATATATATATATATATATATATATATATATATATATATCATAAATGAATAAATAATTGACTGTCCCTTGCGAAGCAATGATAATGTATATAGGTGAATATCAATGACTTGGATTCAAATCCATGATTTAAAAAAAAAATGTCTTTGATATTTAAATATTTGACTGAGTACAAGTATTAGATGTGATTTGTTGGACTATTTCCATCATCTATGAGTGAATGTTTAATGTACAGATACATTTTAAACTTTATTCAGACTTTTCAAATAGAAACAATTTGTTTGTAATAACACACAATTAGAAAACACAGGCTAATAATTACACAAACACTCTAACCAATTGATCTATTCGGTCAAAGGCAGGAAATAGTAAAATTTTGATACATTTATGTCATGGGGGTTGGTTCAAATCCTTCTATGTGGTTCAAATTGTTTTTTAAATCTTTTAATTTATTTATTTTAATATTATTTTTTTCTAAGAGCAGATTAATTAGAGGTTTCCATACATTACGTATTGCCACACTTTGTTGACTTATAGTATTTTTTATCATTTTCATATGAGCAGCTTCATTGAACTTTCTTCTATACATTTTTTTTTATTTATATAATATTTTTGTATTTTTCCCAATTAAACATATACTCATTAGTACATTTGTTGCCTGCTATGTTAGACCTATTTGAGTTTTTCTCTTTTAACTGTTAGCTTGTAATCTTTCAATCACTGTTCAACAAGGCAACAAGTCTCACCAATATATATATCCTTACACATTCACATGGTATTTCGTAGATGCAGTTTTTGTTCTTCAGCATTTCTGGTTTAGGCTTAGTAGAAGTAAGAATTCCTCAAAGTGTTGTATGCCTTTGGTGAGATGTTCTAATGTTTAATGGTTGCATATTTTCTTTACTTTTATTGCCATTCCTGGTAGGTATGAATAAACTGCGGTACCAATAATTGTCTTTTTTTTCCTTTTTGTGTCTCTTTGTATTGTCTATTAAAGGTTTTCTTGATGACTACTGATGGATAACCATTCTTCCTAAGTGTTTGTGAATGGGTTTTTTTTCTTTTTTCAAATCACTGGTTTCTGAACAAACCTGCTTTGCTCTCTTCCATAGTAATAGTAAAATTCCATGTTTAGAGCTTCTGACCTAGTTGGATGTGTATTCCAAGTACTTGCCAGTGTGTGTTGTTTTTCTATACACTTTTGTTTTCATTTGCCCTGAGGGAGACTCATCAAAAGAATGCCAATTTTTGTTGTCATTGTGAAATTTAATTGAAGGAAATATGTTGTGAATATGCATTCAGAATGACTGTAATTGCACTTCACCATGCATTCATATGACAAATGTATCATCTACATATCAAAGCCATATTATGAGCATACATGGGTAGTAATTATCATTGTGATTTCATGTCTTTTCATGTAAATGTTGTTCAGTAAAAGTGACAGTTGTGATCCCATGACTATCCCTTGATTTTTTTGAAGACTACTGAGTTATGCTGAAAGTATGAGGTCACTATACTATCAATAGATAGAGTTGTTCTAGTTTTTAGACTATTTTCATTATATAGCCTTTTTCTTACAGTAGACAATGCCTTATTGGTACATTTTTATAAAGACTTTTCATATCAAAGCTTACCAATATGTCATTTTTTTTCCATTTTCATGTTTCTGACTAATTCTACAAAGTGCTTAAAATCACTGACAAAATATTGCATCCTGTATGTCAATGGACTAAAACATTGAGAAAAATCTTGACAAATTTTGACATGGTAAATTTCTAGATTTTTTTTCATTATAGTTTTTTGAGATGATGTATAATAATTTCTAACATATTTACAAAATAATATTTACTATTAATTGCCATTATTTTTATTTGTATTGATAGATTATTACTTTAATAATGAATTATTAGTCTTACATCATTTGAAATAATGTATTGATGCAAATCCCAATTGGTATTTAGAAGAGAAATAATACATTTAAATAATTATAATTTTTATTAAAAAAATATTGATCTTATTAAAATAATGATCAGAATTTTGTAATTGTGCAACACAACAACTTAGTTTATAATCTTTAGAAATTGAAAGCTAGAGGTAATGGAAGTAATAGACCTGCAAAATCTATTTTTAAAAGCCAATAAAAAGAAACCTAATCGTTTTATTGGCATAATTAATGACAAGTTTATGTAAAAAATAAAATGTTTAAAATAGCATTTAAAAAGTATTAAAGAGATAGCTTTCTCTAGTGGTGGTCATGAAGAGCAGTAACGATGAAAAAGTAAATACTCATAAAGGTTAGCATATGTAAAGTTGTGATGGTTAAGGATACATATATATTTTAGAAATACCTAAAAAGTAAATTAGATCTACTAAAATCTGAAATATGTCACTATAAAGGTCTTGAATACAGACTTTCAAACCCCATTCATCTACCCACAAATGTAGCCACATCTTTAACAAATGCATACTTATCTTTATATTCAAAAGTGCATCTATTTAACATACCCATAACAAATAGAATTGCATATTTTTACCTATGGTCTACTTTACACAAAATTTCACAGTAGCCTTATCATTCAAACAACCCAACCAAGCACCTATATGGATTGGTCTGAGGCTATAGACAATACATGTGTTCCATATAGAAAAAAGCAAAAAAAAACCTATTGGCAACTGCATGATTTCTGCAGCTACAAAGCCACCATAATATAATCCTTCCAGATTGTCCACCCCCCCACATATGGATATCTGGAGTCATTATCACACAGCATAAATTAATGTTGGAACTAAAACACTCAGATTTGACAGAAAATATGCATACTGGCAGGCATACAAGTTGGTCAACCCAGTCACAAGCAACGAGTTCTTTATGTTAATGCTGGGAGTAAATAACAAACAACTTCTGAAAAACTTCAGAAAATCGCCAATGGAACCAAAGTTCTTTTCCTTATTGATCAAGCTGAACCAGTATGCACTATGTACTTCCTATTTTTTATGAGAACATCATCTTTATAGGTCAATAGACACATGCTGAAGAAACACAACAGCACATATTTTATGACTGTACAGCACTAAATACTACATGAAACAATATGATAAATATATGTAGAACAAGACAAATTATACAGCAGCTAACATATTTTACACACAAGAAGGCAACCCCTACAGTAAGAGCAGTAATTTTTGGGTTTTATGCATATTTGTGCACATGATGTATTTTCAGCTTTGGAAATAACACCAGAAGGCATCCATCAATGCTATAAAACAAGATGCAACAAGTAAGTAGCAGATATACAAATATTGTGGATTCATATATCTATGCAGCCATCTGGTCACTATTAAAATCACAAGCCAATTTACAGGAGCATGCAAAGCTAGCCATTATATAATTACATACTATTCAAACAAAACCTAAAAGGACAATATGAAATATGGATTTTCACACAGCTGAACAAATATATAAAACTTATAACTTGTAAACAAATATTATAACAGAATATTAACAAAAGATAGCAGGAGGGACACCAATGAACAACAAAATCGGAAATAAATAACAATAAGTTCTAAAGCAATGTAACTCAATAGGTTTACTGATGTAAACCCTCATCCAACAGTTTTATATCAATGTACTCGACAAGTAATACAAATAGATTACATAATAAGTTTAAAATTCAAAATTCAAATTTTAATCCAAATTGTATTATATATGAATTGATATGTAAATGCGGCTTACAATAGATTGGTGAATCTAAATGTACATTGGAGAAAAGAATAAAAGAGCATATCCTTTTATACAATAAAATTCAAAAAGAGAAACCTTCAAGAAAATATGTAAATAAACATTATCATTTGTTATATTTGATCATAATAAATCTTGTCAATATGAATTTAACTTTGATTATAAAAATATACAAGTTATGCAAATTGAACATTGCCACAATAAATGTAAAATAGGCTTTGTTGATTTCAAGAAATCATCAAATGTTAATGAATTGACAATCATCAAATGTTAAAATAACAAATTGTGGGAGAACTAAACTAAATTGAACTATGGGTATTGCAAAAGAAAGTCGTATTTTGATTTTTCAGTATTATATAGTTGATAAAGATTATAAGATGTATAGTAGAAAGTACTTCTAATAAAATAACTGTAATTTATGTGAATTTTACTGTATGTATATATATTGAGCTGATATTTTCCTGCCAACTTATACTCATATATATATATATATATATATATATATATATATATATATATATATGATAATAATATATATATATATATATATATATATATATTATTATTATAATTAAAATATTTACATTATTTTATAATAATACTTATTTTTGTACTAAAATAAAAATAATACTTATTTTAAAATGGAGTTTTTAAGAATTTTGAAATAGATTAAATCAAGATAAAAAAGGATTTTGCAAGTTTTTTTTTTTTTTTTTTTTATAAAAGCTTGTCTTTTAATTAATTTTTTATTATTATGATTTTTTTAAGATAGGAGAGGGAAGAAAGTATAGAATTTTTTTGTAATTAGTTCTATTGTTGAAAATTTATAAAGTGAAGGTATTTTATGTTAACTATTATGCTGATCAATTGGAATGTTTCCACAGGATTACATACAAAATATGAAAAAAGGAAGGATATCAAAGGTGTTAACTCAGACTTTTGAAAAATAAAACTATAAATTACAGATTTTCCTTATATTTTATTAATTGGAATTTTGCCAAAGTTAGTATCTGATATATTGTTTTTAATTCAGTTTGGATTCTTCAAAAAAATATATTTGCAAATTAAATAGAGAGAAAAAGTTGATTGGCTAGAGGTAAGAGAACTTTCCTTTTTTGGGAATCCCTATTTACATTACCACCTGGACATGCCAGTGGAAAAGCCAACATTGCATAGGGTATAGAGAGGAAAATGGACTAAAATGGAAATTCCGGTCATACCACAAGCACAAAATGAAATACTTCGCCCACAGGACCAATACATTGATCGTTCAGGGTAACGTGACTTTTTTTTTTAATTACACAAAATGTATAACTGATAATATATGTATTATGTATAATGGTGTATGTTCGAAAATCCTCCACTTCAAGCATATATAAGTTTCAACAATAGAAAAGTAGTTTTTTTTTTATAGATTCATTAATTATATTATTTCACTAATTTAAATTAATCCACGTCATATTGTTTTTTATTTTATTTTATTAATTAATTTTTTAAAAAAAAATTTTTAAAATTTTTCCACACCAAAAAATAATTTATATATTTTTAAAACTATCTGAGTGAATTAAAATTGGAAATTTTTAAAAGCTTTTCTCATTTGGTTGGCAAATTAAAAGATTTGATTTTTATCTGATACAACCAATGATAAAATTAGCGGTTTAAGGGTTAAACTTACCTTTGTTTCCTACAATTGTTGTTCTGAGGATGTATTTGTGAATATGAAAAAAGAAAAAAAATGTATACTTGATCTGAAGGAATAGGTATATGATTTACATTAGAAAGAGGAGGTTTGAGGGTTGCTAACAAGCAAGTTCTTATAGTAAGTCGCCCTTGAGTGCACTCGTAGTACATATTTATCATAATTATTGATAAAATTTTAAACATTGAATAAAGTGCCGGCATATGTTACTTCAAAAATGATGTGTTAAATCTGAATTAGTAAGGAATAGATCGGGATGGTTTGATTAAGTAAATGCTAGGGAAGGGAGTAATAAGAAAATAGGAAAAAGTATATTACATGTTTAAATATTGGTCAAGTTTTGGTCTGATTTTTTTCTATTATAATTAGTTAAGTATTATACTTCATTTTATAAAATTTTAGTTCAATAAAATAAAATTATTTTAGAGATTGCATTTGGTGATTGCCATTTGAAAACAAATAATTAACCATGATTATAGAAACCATTGTAATTCGGTCCAGGCTGAAATGTTCAGTGGCACCCTGGAATGGCCCTGTATTTTGTAATCTTTGAAAATTTTCGATCGTGGCAAAATGTTTTGGCACAACCCAGAAAAAAAAAACATGCAGCCTCTGTGTGGGTCAAATTCATGTATTCATTCAACAAGACCAATAATCCAAGCAAAAGTACCTTGAATCCAACGTTGCACAAGATACATATGTTAGGACAAGGATGAATCCTAACCTATATACCTAAATTATTGCCTCTCTGACTAATGGATAACGTTTGTGATGACACTAGCAGTGCTTGGTTTTATTCCGTCCCAGCTAGAGGTCATGGTTCACATAGAGACTCAAAATAATAAAGGATTTATATGAAAAATCAATGATTTAATGGATTCTGACAATTGCAGAATGGTACAGATACGATTTGATCGATTACTAATGATTTGAACTGTAATAATGATAATTCTTTATGGCAACATTACAAAGAAGTGAATTTAAATCAAAGAAATATTTAAATAAATAGAGTAATTAACCTTAGAGATTGGGAGTGATGACAAACTAAGCTTATTTAAAATAACAATATTATAGAAATTTATTAAGGAATTTAGTACAAAATAAGTTAACTTTTTGTTTATACTACTTGGTTATTTTCTTTAATTCGTTTTGATGTGGCTTCGACAAACAGTGTAAAAGTTTGTTAATTGGTCAGCCAAAAACCAATCAGCAATAAAATATTATTAGCCTCTTCAAGATATTACAAATAAATCTTGTAAAGTGATTTGACCAAGGTAAAGGTGAACTTAATATGAAAGTGAGATTTTATTGTTCTTCATATTACATTCATCCATGACACAACATAATTTCTGTTTATAAACAAACTTAATTAGTATAATAATATTTGTTTATTATTCTTTGTGTAAATGATTAACAACTTTGGATGAAAGGTTTTTTATTTCATAATATTGACTGGTAATACCGTGTCTGTTCATTCACACTGTGCAATGGTACTGTTTCTATGCTAAATCACAGAGATATGCTGTTTACAAGGCCACTCATAAGATCTTAGAGCCTGTAAATTGTTCAAACACTAAGATGTTGAAGTGTACCCATTACCCCAACATCTCTAGCATGTCGAATATTATTAGCAATGAGTATGTGACACTCTCTATAGACATTACTCTTGACAATTATACAGCATATGATATGAAGGTTTCTATAATTATAATGACGTAAGTATATTACAACATTTTTTTTTTGGTTAAATGTATTGTAATTTATGTGAGTTAGTAAAAATTATAACGAATTTTCAAATGCCCATGCTTTCATTGTCAGGAGTTACAATTCACTAAATGAGGAGTTTAAATCATGATTTGGCAAAGTTCATGATCAAGTTGTGCAATTTCCAAAACTTTTTATAGATCAAAACAGTTAAATGACAGATTACCATTGAGTGTTGTAGGTTTTAGATTTATCTGCTACAGAAGCAGATGCAGTGGCCTTCCTTTAACCAAAAAAAATTTTACCCACCCAGAAAAACTGTCTTTGTGGGGGGTTTAATGAAATTAAGGCATTGTCAAACATCTGAAATGGAATGTCAATCATGTTAATGTCACCGAATGTGTTCCATTCACTCTTGGAATGGTGTTTGAAAGCTGGCGAATCACTTCTTTATAAGCAGTATGGCTAATTTATTATTGAAGCTGGGATCAGCTTACAGTGAAGTGTATTACAGCTGAATTGGAAATTTGTCAAAACACCATAAGGAATATGATGACAGGTCTTAGAGAGGTCTGTCGAGAAAGCCATGTTTCTCAAAAAAAAAAAAAAAAACTTTTTTCAAAAACAATAAAAAAGACTGAAAAAAAAGTTTCTTAAAAAAAAAAGACTGGAAAAAAGAAATGTTTGTTTTTTAAAAAATATATACAGAATCTTTTAAAAAGCCAAAAAAAAAAAAAAAAAGAAAATTTTTTTATTTTTTAAGAAATATACATAAAACCGGTTAAAAATAAAAAAAAAAAATCAAGCAAATCCAAAATTAAAAACATAAATCAACAAAATAAAAACAGCCCGGTAATGTTATATCTATTTGTTTTTTCATTAGCAACAGCACCATCGAGCAGTATGGATGATTAGATGATGTATTACTTATTGACTACACATAGAAGGGGCATCTCATAAAATTGGAATTCCCTCATAAGAATTGGATAATATAAGATAATAATTTATACATATATTAATTAAAATAAACTTAACTAGTTAGTATTATTATATTTTTTTATCAAATTACAACATTTCATTTATTGTTTTATAACTTATTAAAATTTTTTTGTGGTATGATACATATTTACTATGGGGATATAGAAAGAGATAATTTAATTTGATATTATAAAATAGTAGAAAGTATGTAAAGTACTTATAATAATATTTTTGTTATATAAAATAAATTTAAATTGCTATCTGTTAAAAAATATGTTAAACACTATCGTAAATTCAAGAGGGTCTCTGATTTACTTACATTATTTATTTATTTTTTTAGATTGAATGCATATCTCCATACACATATATCATACTAATTTAATATCCTGATATCTTGGTTGAAATTGATTTGAAAAATCTATTGAGATTATATTAAGTATTATTACTGCTATAGAATATTGATGGAAACCCCTGATAGGATTTAAATGTAAACACTACCCTGAGTTTCAATACTGAGCATAAGAAAACAATCAACAAAGATGAAGATTGGATAAATTAATCTAAGTTGCATCTATATCAAATATTTAATTCTAAATTATCTTGTTTGAAAGGGATTTAATATTGAATTAAAGTTAAATCATATCATTCACAGCATTCTATATGAGGACTAAATGAGAACCCTAAATCCTATTATTCTATTATTGTTAGTTGCAACCACCTTTCATTCCTTAAGGAATTCCAGATCATTATATATATATATATATATATATATATATATATATATATATATATATATATATATATATATATATATATATATATATATATATATATATATATATATATTTGCAAGTCAATGTCTGTATTTCTTCAAAATAATATATGTAAACTTATAAATAAATATTATAAAATACAATAATTAAAATTTGTTAAAATGTACAAAAATATAAATATCACTTATTAGTGCTTTCAACTATCCTTGTAGTCTTTCTCAACTAATAATTGGAAAGATATACTTTCCCATAATTGTATGATCTTAACATTTGCTATCTGTCTATTGATTAAGTTTTACTTGTATTTATATATTTACATAGCTTCTTTGATTTTTCTTTTTTTATTTATTATATTTTTCAGTTTGCAATAATTTTACATTATTATAATTAAAATCAAAACCATATATACATGATTTATTATGGTCATAAAAAACAGAAGCTGATAAATTATCATTATCTTCAGAATTTTGTATCGTATTTTGAACTCTTTTTAGTAACAATAAATACTCTTTTCTTTTTTTCTCCAATGTGCATCTTGACTCACCTACTCATCCATTTATAAATGATAAAATTTTTATTTCTAAATAAGATTTTTTTTTAGAGTTATTTATTATTTTTTTAATGTAGGTTGTACCTAAAATGCAATGTCACATACACCTTTATACATTTTACTATTCAGTAAAGCGAATTACGAAATTTATAATGTTTTGATTATCTTTATATACATTTTTTTTATGAAACACGCCTGTTGATTCAAAATATATGGTATTGATATCCAAATTTTATTATCAGAAGAATTAACATCATTATTAATCTTATTTTTATTTTTGTATTTATATTTTGAATTAAATATTTTAATAAGATAATAAATATGACCATAATTATATCCAACATTTAACAATTTATTAGAAAATATTTCAATATTTTCCTCTTTATTTGATGAATATTTACAAATCATTTCAAAACAAGAAGGACTTTAACCCTGCAATTTTATGTGACATTGGTACTCTTGATTTACATGGAATGTAATCTCTTTTTGCAATTGGTTTAATATTCATATAGTAATTCAGTTTATCTCAGTTTCTAGTTATTTTAAGATCCAGAAATTGAACACACATTAAATTTTCATGTTTTAATCCATCGTAAGCCTTTTACATTATTTAATTCATCAAACAAATCTTTAATATTATTTGACTATAAATATATATATATATATATATATATATATATATATATATATATATATATATATATATATATATATATATATATATATATATATATATATATATATATATATATATTATAATAGTAACTAACAGTTATTATTATTGGTCTAACGTGTTTTATCTCTTATGAAATTATTTATAAATATAAATTTTTATTTGACTATTTTATTATGTAACATATATGTACTATTTATATATACATTTAAGTTTTAAATAAAATGCCAGATTTGAAGTTAAGAATAAATACTTATATATATTTTTTTATTTTATTATTAAATCTTAATGTCAGTGGAACAATTGATAGTTGAGTTAAGCATGAACTTATATATAACACACGAGCAGATTCGTTCGTTCTCTGGATAAAAAAATAAAAAAAACGAAAGAAAAAGAAAATCTTTTCTCTTTAAAAATAGCATTTTTCTTTTATCAATACTACTATTTAACGATTGGAATTTAAATAT
Source organism: Epiperipatus broadwayi (assembly GCA_028023455.1). Classification (NCBI taxonomy): domain Eukaryota; kingdom Metazoa; phylum Onychophora; class Udeonychophora; order Euonychophora; family Peripatidae; genus Epiperipatus; species Epiperipatus broadwayi. The sequence continues at coordinate 3,029,473 of JAQFVV010006320.1, read as the reverse complement.
TAACTTTTCCAAATTAAAATAATTTGTGGATTAAAAGTCTGCAAGGAAAATATATTTAATTTTCTACTCAATCTTAAAGGAAAAGCAATATAAAAGAAAAGAACGTCTGTTTAAGTTTTTTGGAAACTACGTTGTTTTAATACTTCCGTGATTCTTCGGATATATATAATTTTAAGATAATTATATATATATATAGGATAAAACAATGTGTTTTGAGTAAAACAGCTTATATCGTAAAGGTTTCGAAACCAACCTTGCATGCTATTTTAAAATATTTTGAAATATTGAATATATAGAACGTCTAGTGATAATAGAGAAATGAAGATTAAGAACATCTACATTCGAAGAATATTTATTTTATTTCACATTAATCCGATCATTGGATGTTATTAACAGTTTATCGTTTAAGGATAAATGGAATCATCATTGTACCAATGGATTGGTGATATGCTTCGTAAGGGATCTTCATTGGGATGATGAACTATAGACTTCAATATCTACGCTCAACTCTCTTATAAATAAGTTTCCTTTATTATTTATTTATATATATATTATAATAATGCTTGTATTATTTTAATGTTTATTATTATTATTATTATCTTTATTTCAAATTTGGCATCGCATCATATATATCTTAAAAGGAAAGTTATATTTATTATTAAATATAATTAATTGAAAGCTTAACATAATTCATCAAATTAGATGAGGGATATAAAAAATAGTTATTATTTGACAGATATCTTAAACAGGATTATATTGTGTTTACTACGTAATATTGTAAACGTTTAATGTATTTTTATTTATTAAAAATACATATAATATATAAGTTATACAATGGCAAATAATACTTATATATGGGTAATTGTGAAGCATATAAATAAGAACGATAAATAAATTAATAAGTTACATAAATTATTAATTTTTGAACCCAAATATTGTTTTTATATATCTGTTAATTTAAGCTATTTTCTTTAATTTTTGAAAGTTTATTATAGTATTGAGTTTTATCATAGGGTATTAAATAAAAAAATATCATATATTAATATTCTTTTAAAATGATAAAATTCATCCGTATTTATTTATTAATATTTTATTATCTATTCTATTATATTTTTTTATTGTTTATTAAATATTGATTTGTTAACGTGATCTCTTTGTCTAATCATTATTGAATTATATTATAAATATGCTAGTATTATAAATGTCATATGAATAATAGTTATAATTAATGCTTATATAAAGGCATATGAAATAACTTGTTTTAAAATTATTCCTGAAAAGAGCTAATTGCAAATTCTCCGTGAGTTAAATATCGTGGCATAATGGTGACTGAAGGAGGGATGAAAGATGGATGACCTGGTCTAAATTGTATTTAAAATCATTTAAAGATTATTGAGCTAGCATAATAAAGATATATATAATCATGGATTTAGTATTTCATCGATTCATTTCTAGCATTCTACTTGAAGACCCAAAGTCCGATTGTAGTGAAATGCGTATCCTCTTTCTAAGGAATTTAATCATCTCTTTATATTTAACAAGACCAACTTAGATTTTAAATATAATCCATTCTGTTATATTTGGCGAACCTAACTGTGAAGCATTAAGTTAATGATTTCTAAACATTAAATATAATTGATTATATTACAATTAATACATCAACTGGGATGATTAAATGCCGTTCCGTTATATTTGATGCCTCAACTAAGGCTATCAAATAGGCTGTCCCATTATATCTGGAGACCCAAACGTTAAGGGCTTCGATTAATTAAATCTCATACCCTGTAGACTGCGTTTTATCTGGTGTGCAACGTTTTAGCCATTGAATCTATAATTTCGATTCATTATATATGATATTTATAATTGCAAGATTAATATAAATAAAAAAAAATGGTAATATATATAATATGATTTAGAGAGATCAATATTTAAATAACTAATTATTAAATTATGTTTTAAACAAGAGTTGAGTGGGATAAAGTTTTATATAGACATAGACGTTTAAAAATATACACATATATTATTAGAACATCATAAGTATATATAAATAGCATGGGGTGGTAGAGAACTTTACGATATAATATTTTGGTTATAAAAATATATATACACTTAAGTAATATTTGAATTAAGTTAAAATTTGTTATGCTGCGAAGTGGGAAAATGTTTTCAAACAAAGATATTAAATGCTCTAGTCAAATGCAAGATGATTTGCAAAGTGAACTAAGTGATGATAGTAATATTATAGAACAATCATCATTAGTACAAGCACCTGGGGGTTCTACAACCATAATTGAATACCCTCAACAAACACCGAGTTTAGATCAAGTGTTATCTCAAACACAAAATATAGTTGATGAAGGTTTAAATCAATCATCTACAATTGAGATTAGTCAATCATCTAATGTTGGAACAATTCAGCAAATGTTACAAATGTTTATGAATAAATTAGATGATTTAAAAAGTGATTTGAATCAAAAATTGGATGATAATATTAAAAAATTAGATAGTTTAAAAAATGATTTGAAGGTTGAAATAACAGTAATTGAAAATAAACTATCTACAAAAATCCAACAATTAAATTTAAATGTGGATAATGTTAAAAAAGATAACATAGAAATTAAACAAGCATTAAATGATTTAAAGAATGAAATTGATGAAAATAATTCAAAATGTCAACAACGGTTTAGTGAGTTCCAAGGTGACATAATAGATAAATTTAATGTTAAATGTGATGAAATGTATAAAAATCAAGGAATTTTTAGGGATCAAGTAAAAGAAGGACAAAATAAAATACGGAATGAAATCCAAGTAGATAGACAACAAACACAAGCAAGAATAGATCAACTATCTACTAAACCTAATAATGAGGTAGAATCTCAGAATAATGTATTGGAGACTATTGATCATCAACTTAAAACTTTAGAAAATAAAATGAATTCAATAGAAATTAATACAAATATAGACAAAAGTGTATTGGAAAAATTAAGGAAAGATACTACTGAAACTTGGAATAGAGTAAATAAAATAAAGGAATCAACTGATAGTAGATTTTTGGTTATTGAAACACAGATATGTAAAGGAACATCAACTATAGAAATGCATCAGGTTGAAAATAATGTAAATACTTATAGTTATAATCAAGAACAAACTCATGGTGAAAATCATTTGGAGGTCATTCAAAAAGATCCACAACAAGTAATTGACTCTGGTGATAGATCAAATTTTCAGTATCAGATAATGCCTGAAGTTGAAAATTATCCTAGTAATTTTGAATTAGAAGGGTTAAACTTAAATACTTATAGGATTAATCATGAAAATCAAACATCAACTTCTCAGTTGAATGTTTTAGAAAAACAAAAGGTATACAACCATTCAATACCAAGTAGTACAATTAACCAATTTGTTAGGTTAAAAATATTCAAAGGATCTCATAATGAATCTCCGATAGAACATATTAGAAGCCTTAATCTTTATTTTTCCGTTAACCGTAGTTTATCAGAAGGAGAAAAAGTGATCGTTGCATATAGTCACTTACAAGGAGATGCATTGATGTGGTGGGAGTCTTTATCACAAACTCCATCTACTTATATGGAATATCAAGAGTTATTAATTAAAAAATTTTGGAATAGAGATAAACAAGAGGCTTTATTGTACCAAATATTCCAAGATAAGTATAAACAGACACCTGGAGAAACCTTGACCAAATTCTTTCGCCATCAAATAACAAAATTAAGAACACTTAATACTTATCATTTAAGTGAAGGCGAAATGATTAGAATAATAAAAAGAAATTTACCACTTAAAATAGAACAATCATTATTGTGTACCAATATAACAAAAATAGAACAAATAGTAGAACTTTTAAATAGTATTGATATGAATCAAACCAATTTATCAATTAGATTACCTGATAAAAAAAAGGAGGAAGCTTCAATCAATACAATATTTTATAAAAGAAGGAAAAATAATAGAAATACCAATTATTGGAAGGGAAAAACATCTCAAAGGAATATACCTTATGACCCCTCTCCCAAAATAAATTGTGATAATTTAAATAAAGTAAAAATAACTTCTAATAATCCAAGAAATTCCCCAAAACCAGGATGTAGTAAGGATATATCTATAGATTCACATAAAACAAACTAAAAGGGTACTTGAGGAAATGTTCCTCACCTCAAGAAACCAAATACCCAATGAGGAACTTGAATCAATCTTTTACATGAGAAATCACTAACATGATGTGTTCATGGGAAGATAAAACACCAAATTTTGTTTTACAAAGTTGCCCTATGATAGAAGTTTTGTTTGAGAGCTTGCTGGTTAAGGCATTATTAGATTCTGGTAGCCAAATTTCTGTGATATCAGAGACATTTTACCAAAAGATTTTAGCAATAAATCCTAATATCAAAATTTTACCACTGAAATCTATGCAGGTTACCATGGCCAACAGTAGAAAAGCTAAGTTAATCCAAAAACAAATTTGGGTTGAGATTAAAATCAGCCAAACAACTCTCTATCATGTATTTTTAATTTTGAATGGTTTAATTCATAATGTTATTTTAGGGGCAGACTTCCTACATTTGAACACTTGTATAATTGATTTCTGTAATAAAACAGTTAAAATTAATGATGAAGTCTTAGAGATGACATTGCTTCCAAGATATGATCAAATTGAAGTTGACTCTATAACATCTAGCATTCCAGAAACACTTTTAGAGAGTAAACTCGCAGAATCCAACTTGCTTGGAAGTGATGATATATAAAAATTACGATTTGTTATAAGAGAATTTAATTCTATTTTCTCAGACATACCAGGAGAGATAAAGGGATTTCAACAGAGAATTAGATTAATTCATGATCAACCATTTCAATCTAAATCATATCCTATTCCATACCAATATCAGGAAGATATATCTAAGCAAATTAATAAAATGCTGGATTGGGAAATCATTTCCAAATGCTCTTCACCTTACTGTAATCCAGTAGTAACTGTGAAGAAGAAAGATGGGTCGATGAGATTTGGTTTAGATGCTAGACAACTAAATAAAATTACTGTCCCAGACAGAAATATACCACCACCCATACATGAATTATTCATGAAATTTGGAAACAAGAAGGTATTTTCCACTTTCGATTTAACCTCCAGCTATTGGCAGATTGAACTTCATCCAGAAGATCGCCAATATACTGCTTTTTGTTATGAGGGTTTTACATACCAATTTAATAGGATGCCATTTGGATTGATAAATAGTGGTGCAGGTCTAATCAGGTGTTTGGATAAGACTTTATCTCCTGAGGTAAAACAAATCATAATTATTTATGTGGATGATGTAATTATTGCATCCACCACAGTTGAACAACACCTTCAACATTTATCTATATTTTTAAAAGGGTTTTCTGAAAGGTATAAAAATTAACTTCAAGAAGAGTACTTTAGTTTCCAACCAAGTAGTTTTCTTAGGTCATATTGTTGATAGCAATGGGATAAGACCTCATCCAGAGAAGATCTCTGCCATTCAAAACTTTCCTAAACCATCTACTCGAAAACAAATTAGATCATTTTTAGGCCTATGTAATTTTTACAACTGTTTCTATCAGAAGTTCTCAGACCACATGGAACCGTTGCTAAAATTGATTAGAAAAGATGAATGTTGGAAATGGACTGAAGAACAAGACTGTGCATTTGAGAATATTAAAACAGGGTTTTTAAAGTTAACTATGTTAGCTTTCCCTGATTTTAATAAACCATTCATTGTTCAAACAGATAGTAGTGGTTTTGGATTAGGGATAACACTGTCCCAAATCCAAGAGGATGGCCAACCAGATGTCCTCTACTTTATTAGCCGACTCTTGAAAGGTCCAGAAATAAATTACATGGTTACAGAGAAGGAAGCACTAGCAATAGTCTGGGCTTTCCAAAAATTTCGACAAATGCTACTTGGATCAGAGGTGATAGTGATCACTGATCACAAAAGCCTTGAATTCCTGAATCACAGTTATCTGACTAATAGTCGTCTAGTTAGATGGAGTTTACTACTACAGGAATTTAATTACACTGTGCATTATTGCAAAGGATCCAAGAATATCGTTGCTGATGTACTTAGTCGAAATCCATGTAGGTCAGAACAAAATCATTTGATGGTAGACAATGCCTACATTACAAATGTCAATGTGATGGCTGATAGTAATGTAGAGAATGAGTTGGAAAAACTTACCAGAGATACAATTTAATGACCCAGAATTAAACCCAATTATAAAAGTTTTATTATAGGAGGAAGTTTTGGATGCACCTAAAGATTTTAACCATTTTAAATTAGAACAACAGGTCTTACTGTATAAAGTGAATGATAACGTTGAGGAGTCAATGACAATAATACCAAAGTCTTTATGTGACCCACTCATAAAATATGTACACTGTCTATACAGGCATTATGGTGCTCATAAGACAGAACATACCCTTAAGAATTGGTTTTACTGGCCAAAAATGTATAAAGACATCTTGAAATCACTCCAGGATTGTCTAATTTGCTTAAGAGCTAAGTCAGTAAACCAAAATTACATTAATTCAATTAATTCTATCATTCCAGAAAGACCAAACCAAATCTTAGCAATTGACTATTATGGGCCTTTGCCTCCATTCAACAAAAAAAAATATTTATTAGTCACTTATGATCTCTTTTCCAAATATGTTGCTGCTTACCCGATACCCCAAGCCAATGCTAAACATACAATCAAAGTATTGAGTACTCTCCAATTTCCAATGATAGGAAAGCCAAAAACCATACTAACTGATCATGGTACACCTTTTCTATCTAAGGAATAGAAGAAATGGGTAGATATATCAAAAATAAAACATGTGCTAATCTCTATTAGGAATCCACAATCAAATCCATGTAAACGTATTATGCGGGAGCTTGGATGTTTGTTTAGGACCTATTTAGAAGAGGAGCACAAGGGTTGGGTAAAGCAGACAAAACGTGTAGTAGACTATATCAATTGGAGTTTAAATAAATCTACAGGATTCTCACCCATCCGACTACACTTTCATCAAATTATACCTATATTATTTAAAAAATATAAACCTATTATTAATGAACCCAAAATAAATGGAGAAAATGATATTTTACAAGCTCATAAACAACTTGTTAAAATGGCAAATAATAGAAGTCAGAATAAAAAAAATGTATTTATGAATTTAAAGTTGGAGATAAAGTTTTGATAAAGACTTTTCATCCTAGCAAACCATTGGAGAATAAATACCATAAATTCTTCAATACGTATGAAAGACCTTATACTATCGTTAAAGAGGCAGGTCCAAATGCATTTTGGATTAACCAAGAAGGAGAGATTCGTGGTACATACAATTCACGAATTTTAAAACCATATTTTGGCTGCTTATAATATTTTATAAAGAAATGAGGTGAAGACCAAGATAATAATTGGGCAGTGTAAACCATACGGTTGTATAAAAAATAATAATAATAGTGATCAATGTAAAGAGAAGTATAGTTAAAAACATTAGCTTTGGTGAGGGTATTATTTAATGCCTTAAAAAAATTAAAACCATAGAGTCAATTCATATTTATAAAAGGATACTCTAGTATTTATTTAGTCCTTTTCAAATCCATAAGTCTTAAAGAAGCAGGAATAAGGCTAGTAAATATATTTGTGGTCCAAGAAGGAAACACATTTTATTTTATTTTATTTTTTTTATAAAAAAAAAATATTAACCCATCAAAGTCCTTAATTTTTTTTTATTTTTGATCATTATCACAAGAATAAAATAGTCCAAGTATTAGGAAGATATAACAGTTAAAAAAAAAAATTCAACCCTTCATAAAATCCAACTATAAATGCAATTAAACTATAAGAATATACTAAAAGAGTTGTAAGTGTTTAAAATTTTAATGTAAATTAAAATTTTAAATTTCCGAAGAGAAGGGGAAATATAATAGTAACTAACAGTTATTATTATTGGTCTAACATGTTTTATCTCTTATGAAATTATTTATAAATATAAATTTTTATTTGACTATTTTATTATTTAACATATATGTACTATTTATATATACATTTAAGTTTTAAATAAAATGCCAGATTTGAAGTTAAGAATAAATACTTATATATTTTTTTATTTTATTATTAAATCTTAATGTCAGTGAAACAATTGATAGTTGAGTTAAGCATGAACTTATATATAACACACGAGCAGATTCGTTCGTTCTCTGGATAAAAAAATATAAAAAAACGAAAGAAAAAGAAAATCATTTCTCTTTAAAAATAGCATTTTTCTTTTATCAATACTACTATTTAACGATTGGAATTTAAATATTAACTTTTCCAAATTAAAATAATTTGTGAATTAAAAGTCTGCAAGGAAAATATATTTAATTTTCTACTCAATCTTAAAGGAAAAGCAATATAAAAGAAAAGAACGTCTGTTTAAGTTTTTTGGAAACTACGTTGTTTTAATACTTCCGTGATTCTTCGGATATATATAATTTTAAGATAATTATATATATATATAGGATAAAACAATGTGTTTTGAGTAAAACAGCTTATATCGTAAAGGTTTCGAAACCAACCTTGCATGCTATTTTAAAATATTTTGAAATATTGAATATATAGAACGTCTAGTGATAATAGAGAAATGAAGATTAAGAACATCTACATTCGAAGAATATTTATTTATTTCACATTAATACGATCATTGGATGTTATTAACAGTTTATCGTTTAAGGATAAATGGAATCATCATTGTACCAATGGATTGGTGATATGCTTCGTAAGGGATCTTCATTAGGATGATGAACTATAGACTTCAATATTTACGCTCAACTCTCTTATAAGTTTCCTTTATTATTTATTTATATATATTATAATAATGCTTGTATTATTTTAATGTTTATTATTATTATTATTATTATCTTTATTTCAAATTTGGCATCGCATCATATATATCTTAAAAGGAAAGTTATATTTATTATTAAATATAATTAATTGAAAGCTTAACATAATTCATCAAATTAGATGAGGGATATAAAAAAATAGTTATTATTTGACAGATATCTTAAACAGGATTATATTGTGTTTACTACGTAATATTGTAAACGTTTAATGTATTTTTATTTATTAAAAATACATATAATATATAAGTTATACAATGGCAAATAATACTTATATATGGGTAATTGTGAAGCATATAAATAAGAATGATAAATAAATTAATAAGTTACATAAATTATTAATTTTTGAACCCAAATATTGTTTTTATATATCTGTTAATTTAAGCTATTTTCTTTAATTTTTGAAAGTTTATTATAGTATTGAGTTTTATCATAGGGTATTAAATAAAAAATATCATATATTAATATTCTTTTAAAATGATAAAATTCATCCGTATTTATTTATTAATATTTTATTATCTATTCTATTATATTTTTTATTGTTTATTAAATATTGATTTGTTAACGTGATCTCTTTGTCTAATCATTATTGAATTATATTATAAATATGCTAGTATTATAAATTTCATGTGAATAATAGTTATCATTAATGCTTATATAAAGGCATATGAAATTACTTGTTTTAAAATTATTCCTGAAAAGAGCTAATTGCAAATTCTCCATGAGTTAAATATCGTGGCATAATGGTGACTGAAAGAGGGATGAAAGATGGATGACCTGGTCTAAATTGTATTTAAAATCATTTAAAGATTATTGAGCTAGCATAATAAAGATATATATAATCATGGATTTAGTATTTCATCGATTCATTTCTAGCATTCTACTTGAAGACCCAAAGTCCGATTGTAGTGAAATGCGTATCCTCTTTCTAAGGAATTTAATCATCTCTTTATATTTAACAAGACCAACTTAGATTTTAAATATAATCCATTCTGTTATATTTGGTGAACCTAACTGTGAAGCATTATGTTAATGATTTCTAAACATTAAATATAATTGATTATATTACAATTAATACATCAACTGGGATGATTAAATGCCGTTCCGTTATATTTGATGCCTCAACTAAGGCTATCAAATAGGCTGTCCCGTTATATTATATATATATATATATAATAAAAATGTTCGTTAATTAAAAATAAAATTGTAATTATAATTGAAATAATAAATTTAATGATTTACAAACTATTACAAACAATTCTTAAATCTGCAGAAGTACTTTCAGTTAATTTCTTAAACCTGCATCACCTGCCATTAAATTTTAAAAAAAGTGGAAGCAATTGTCATCAATTCAAATCCCATGAATCTCATATTTTAATGTTAGCAGTTTGTCAATTTATTAAATGCATTTTATTCCTGTTTATAAAAATTGCCTCCTTAATTTTTCTTTTACTATGGTTTTTCTTTTTTTTTTTGAAGAATTTTCACATTTTCAAAATCAAATTTAAATTTATATTTACATGTTTTTTTCATAATCAAAGAAAACTGAAGGAGACATTAAATCACTATTATTTTTCTTTTTACATGCTTATATAACAATTCATGCTCCCTCAATTTCTTCTCAATACTGCACCTAGATTCACCTATATAAGATAGCATACAATCACAAAAAAATGATATATGACATTACTTTTCTGCTTAACAGGTATGACATCCTTAGAATTATTGACTAATTTATTAATATTGTTTGGAATGTAGAATGAAACATTCATTTGATGGCAGTTGACGCAGGTTTAAGAAATTAACCAAAAGTACTTCTGCAGATTTAATGATTGTTTGTAATAGTTTAAAAACCATTAACTTTTTTATTTCAATTATAATATATATATAGTAACCATTTATATAAACCTTTGTGTTAAATGCTTTAATTTTTTTTTAGATTACAATAAATATATTTCTCTATTATTTTAAAACTATATAATCTTAAGTTAAATATTTTAATATTATTTATTGAAATAATTTACTTGGTCTATTTAACTTATAGTTATTTAGGAAATATTTAAACTGGTTAATATTTGCTTAAAAGTCTAAAGTTAATTTGAATCTAAATTAATAAATAGTTTAAAACCTGTTATGTTTTCGTTATATGCAATTAATAGGGTTGTTTTATTCTGTACAAAATATGGTTATTTTATTTTGTTGGAATCATTGTTTGTTTGTTTTAAAATATATGGTTTTAAAATAACAATTTAGTTTATGTAAGAGATACTTCAATTCATATTCTAGAGATATTGAATTTAAATAGGAGTAATTGGGATAAATTTCAATTAAAGTAAATTTTAAATTAAGGGGTGTTAAACAGATAAAAAGTTATTTTTGTTATTTTTAGAGTAATATTTATATCTAATATATGTATAAAAATATTGGTGGTGTGTCTGAATCAAATAAAACCATTTAAAAATGATGTAGTAAAAGCTATATTTTATCATAAGGATACATTAAATAAATGCAATATTAAAAGTTTTATAGAAAGTGTATTTTGTTAAAGGTCTAATTTAATATATATTTAAGTAAATAAGTTTAAATTGATTAAATAAATCATTTATTTAACAATTGAACTCAATTAATAAAATTCATTTGTACTTTAATTGTTTATCTAGACACCATATGATTAAATGGTCTTAATGAAGTAAAAAGTTAAAGATGAGGTCAAATATGAAATATCAAAATGTGCTGATAATATAAGTATTATGATAGAATACTTAAATGAGACTTAGTGAACCCTATCTTATTACTTGAAGTGTAGTAGAAATCTTAATGGGTATATGTGTATAAAAGAAACACACACACAATTAATTAAATTATTTGATTTTGTTTAACTGTTATTTTTACATTTATTTTGAATCAAGTTAAAAGTTTTAAATTCTATTTATTTGTTGTCATTTCAAGTGTTTTAATAGAAAGATTAAAAAGTTATTCCAGTCAATACTACTTCTAAAGTATATGTTAAGCTGATTTACCTGACTGTTAATCCTGGAAAGTTGCTAAAATCCTATTCAATATTTGAGAGAAGTTAACAAAAAAAACTGAATGTATATTAAATAAGCATTTATTTTGATATAACGCTATGCATACAATTGTATACATTCAAAGATCAGTCTTTCAAGCTAATTGTGCATGCGTCTTCTGTGAGTGTTAAATAATAAATGAATACTTCACTCTACAATACAAGATATAGTATTTATGCAGGAATAAAAGGAATCCTCTTATTCCTACAACTCACATTCTTTTATATGAGCAAATCTGAAGTACTGATGAGTAAAGCACGAGAGTAGAATTCTCACTTTAAATTACTATCTACGATGTTGTGATGAATGACGTCATAAAATTGTCTAGAATTTACTAAACATCACTTTAAGTGAAACTTAATTATAAGTAAATAAGCATTTATTTTTATATAATGCTATGCATATAATTGTATACATTCAAAGATCAGCCTTTCAAGCTAATTGTGCATGCATCTTCTGTGAGTGTTAAATAATAAATGAATACTTCACTCTACAATACAAGATATAGTATTTATGCAGGAATAAAAGGAATCCTCTTATTCCTACAATGCAAATTCTTTTATATGAGCAAATCTGAAGTACTGTTGAGTAAAGCATGAGAGTAGAATTCTCACTTTAAATTACTATCTACGTTGTTGTGATGAATAGCATTATATAAAAATAAATGCTTATTTACTTATAATTAAGTTTCACTTAGAGTGATGTTTAGTAAATTCTAGACAGTTTCATGACGTCATTCATCACAACATCGTAGATAGTAATTTAAAGTGAGAATTCTACTCTCACACTTTACTCAACAGTACTTCAGATTTGCTCATATAAAAGAATTTGAGTTGTAGGAATAAGAGGATTCCTTTTATTCCTGCATAAATACTATATCTTGTATTGTAGAGTGAAGTATTCATTTATTATTTAACACTCGCAGAAGATGCATGCACAATTAGCTTGAAAGGCTGATCTTTGAATGTATACAATTGTATGCATAGCATTATATAAAAATAAATACTTATTTACTTATAATTAAGTTTCACTTAGAGTGATGTTTAGTAAATTCTAGACAATTTCATGACGTCATTCATCACAACATCATAGATAGTAATTTACAGTGAGAATTCTACTCTCACACTTTACTCAACAGTACTTCAGATTTGCTCATATAAAAGAATTTGAGTTGTAGGAATAAGAGGATTCCTTTTATTCCTGCATAAATACTATATCTTGTATTGTAGACTGAAGTATTCATTTATTATTTAACACTCGCAGAAGACGCATGCACAATTAGCTTGAAAGGCTGATCTTTGAATGAATGTATATTAGTAAACATATTTTATTTTATTATTATACTAAAACATTAGGTAACTTTGAACTTTGAATGTAACAATTACCTTTGACAATTTGAATAATTTTTAATAAGTTATTAATATTACTAATATTTACTAATGAAACCATTATTGCATGTTGAATAAAACTCTAGCCTGAAAATTAATAATTAATAAATCATTTATAAAGACAATTACTATTAAGTTTGTTTTGGAAATATATGAAAAAGTTATTATATTTATGTCAAACTAAAAGTATGATAATAATGAACTATTGTAAGAGAATTGAGTATATTAAAAATAGAGGAAATTACAATAACGTTGACTTGTATTGTAAGATTAAAAAAAGTACATATCATAAAAAAGCAACTTTTTACATATTTTGACAAAAAAGACTTTATTCTGTTATTTCTTTGAAGATATGTAAGCTAACATCAGATTAATATAGTTATCTGTTTCAAGTTTTATACTCATTTAGAATGTTTTATTTTTTTTTTTCTAAACTTGTTTGTTGTTTTTTGAAAGATATTACTTAACATGGAAAAAAAAGTAGAAAATTTACTTAGACTGAGATCATACCTAATATTATAAAACATGTAAACTTATAATATGAATTTTTATAAAAAAAAACATTATTAATTAATATCCTTTCCCTGCTCATTTTTCTTCCAGTTTAGATTGCAATTATAAATATTGCTATAATAAAACTGTATACTATTTAAAGTATTTACTGTCAGCTTATAAATTTTTGAATTTGTTACATTTTATATTGTGAACATTTTTCTCAAAGAATTTCTGCTATATAGCTGGCTTATATAGGTATCCTCTATCAGCCTAGATAAAAGATTATGTTGCTGTATTTTTAAAAGAAAAATGACTTTGTCTAGTTCTGGTTACCATCTTGTATAGTCTGTTGTTGTGATGATCCAGTTGGAACAGGCTAATTTACAGTTTTAAGTTATATTTCTGGATACTTTTGTTTTACATGTGAATGAACTATTTTCTAATCATTACAAGTTATTTGCTATCAAAACATTTTACTGTTATCATAAACTGCTGATTTACCTTTCATGTTAATATATGTTAATGGCAGCTGCTTAAAAGATGCAGACTGCTCTGAAACATAATTCTAAAGCCTTGTCCAACATGAAAAACCATGAATATAACCTCAAAATTGGCTCAATTTCTATCAGATCCAATAAAAACTCTTGTTGCAACAAACTCTATACTCAAAACTACCATGAATTATCCAAGAAGTTAAATTCCAGTACAAAAATTACTGAGAAAAACAATGTATCAAACCCTAAAAGTAACATGGAATGTGGTCAATGAAAAAACACATACATAAGCCTCATGCAAATACTGACATAAATATAAAAGGCCTCAACTTTCCCTACAATTCCAAGGAAAAACCATTGAAATCTCCCACTCCATCACCAAGTTCTGTTAAGAAATCCATCAGAAAAGCAGTTTTAAACAGTGAAAATCTGATTCTGAAAGTGGCAAGATGTAGGAAAACTTGGCTGCAGAAAAAAATGTGTCAGGAAAGTAATCCTCACTCTAAGTTGCTTTTGAACAATATGCATTTTGCATTGCCTACAATCTAAGCAAGAATCAAATTTTTTCAGAGTCTGGAAAGATAGTTATGAGCCAAAAACGACCATAGAGGGGGCACCATTAAATTTAAAAAATATTCCAATGGATGCTAAAGATATTAATGGAGTGAGTTGTGAGGTGAAAAACATGCCCCAAGCTCCAAAACTGGCAGAACTTATGAGGCTGATCTTCTGGCAGTTGGCAATCCTATTCAAAACTCCATGGAAAAAGAAATTACAAGTTACATAGTTCTCCATTAACAATTACAAACCGTCCAATATTTCTGAACTCTCTAGTTCCCACCAACTGCTGAAATCATCCTTGAATAACCCAATGAACAAACATGGTAATAACTCATTAACCTTGAACAGTTTACTCTAGTAACAATATTGAAAAACAATTCCCCAAAGTCAATCCAAATCTTGCACATTATCCCAAAAGGTCTAACCTAAATTCTGGAATCATTAACAAAAACCCCAATCCCATGTCATATGCCTAGATGGCTGTGATTAACCCTTCAATATCCTGGCCATAAATGTCCATGGCTCAAGATGTGACCACTTTCTATTCTGATTCAGGCCTTGAATTATTCAGTAGAGCTGTTGAGATTATGGGTTGTGCTGATTTATTACTAAGAGAGGTTGGTGATGATAACCATTCTCATGGATCCTAGAACAACTTTAAGTGTGATCTTTCAAAGCCAGACATGATTAGTGACAGCCTCAATCAGTCAATACTTGTTCCCCTCAAAAAATATTTCCAAAATATATAAGGATGACAGGGCAGTAATACTCTCCATCACAGATGATGATATTAGGCTATTCAAGTTCTGTATTCAGTCATTATTTGACCTGTTCACAATGCATAACCTCTGCGGCTCAATCTACAAGATCCCTTTTTATCCCAACATTGATATGTTGTCATGCAATTTAACAAAATTATTGCTAAAGAGGCTTTTTACAACAATAACAGAGGTCTCATAGGCCACTACTGATCTCCATTCACCTGAATAGACTTAGTTACCTCATAGGTTACATCAAATACTGTGGAATAAATGTTGGAAAAGCCAATTTGCAAAGATTCCTGACCAATTTTGACAACATCATGACATTTCAGTACCATATTATCAGATATGCAGGGGTGGATATTCTATCTAATATTCTAGACTTCCAGATAGTACTAAACAAGGTGAATTTTGCTTTTGGGCATTCCCAGTTTGATTGAAAAACTTTGAATCTCTTCATACCGTCATTTTCCAGGGGTGTTCTCTAATGTTTTCATTGTTGGCCTTGGGGATAACTAATGAAGGACTGTAAAGAGCATCATTGTTCTCAGTGCAGCTTGGTTGCACAAAAATCCCACAAATACCAATGCAAAGTTACCACCTACACTTCCCCTTCTTCAAATAACATTGCAATAAGACCTATTCAAGAAGGTCCTAGCCATTGTCAGGTTCCAGATGCAGGAAACAAGTTTCATGCCAAAATTCCTCAAAATAACTTTGTCATCAATAGAGAATTTGATGAGAACCATGCACCCCCATCAAATTAAAAGTACCAGCAGAGATTGAATGGCTGATCCCCCACAGGATATAGCTAATGCTTGGTTACCTTTGCCAGTTTCCAGTAATTACAACACCCTCGTGACCTTGCTGATCCTCCTAAATGTAAAAAGCCAACCACAGAGACATAGATCATCTCCTCCCTGCTCATCAGATGATGTAACAGTTGACAATTTGCTGGACTTGATGATATGGTTGACAGTATTATAATTCTACATAAAAAGAAAATCTGGCAGTTTTCTCCTCCTGTGTTCTCCATATAAAGAAACTCCCACCCTAGTTGATGATCTGCCCACTCCCATATCCTTAATTATTAAAGATTAAAGGATTGTGAAGAGCAGAGGATCCAATTGGAGGAATTGCACTTTTCCTCTGCAAGTGTTGACTGTGATGCCTGATCAGACCCTGACTTAGATATGTCTACTCTTGCTGTTGATTCCAAGGCAGACAATTGACCCCCATTCTCAGAAAAGACTTCTAAAATTCCCAGATCTTAACTGACACAATGTTTAGAGCTTTCTCTTTAAACAAATGAGACCTGAATTCACAGGAGAGAACCTATACCCTCTCACATTGATTTCAGATGCAGGCTCTTGATGTCTTATGTTTATCTGAAATGAAATTGCATTTTGGTCTGATCATCATTTTATTAACATAATACAAAAATTTGGCTTCTTCCACTTTTCATTCTCCACAGATCCATCAGGAGGCATTGCCATTATAATATGCAAAAAGTTCCTAATCACACTATTCAAGATTTTAAATATAAATTCAAACTGTCTGATAATGTTCATCCAATTTCAAGGATGATAATTTAATTTGATCAAAGTCTTCTTTCCAAAAAAATTCTGAGATAGTAATGAAAGTCATTCATAACATCAATTCCATGCTCAGAACAAACCTGTTTTCCAGTCTAATCATAGGTGATTTTAAACAATCTTACCAATTGTTTCAATCAAAATTCACCAAATGCTTGAGCATACTCATAGAAAATGGGAAAAGCCTGTTTCCTGAAGATGCTGTTTTATTTTACATGAAATACTCAAGATCCTTAACAGACCTTATATTCTTCTCACCTGCCAGGTTAGATTGAATCTCACCTTTGGCCAAACATATTTTGGACCACCTTGTGATAGACATCAAGATCCTCCCTAGAGATGGTGTAACCCTGATCATGCAACTACTTCGGCTCCTAAGGATGCTGACCAGGTCCAATATAATTACTCATCTGGTTTCAAAGACCTACATTGTGTTTCACAAGCTTAGGTACTAACTTTCCCCCATATATATCCTAAAAAATAATTTTTTTAAGTAATATTATACCTAAAAACAGCTCACCCCCCAAAAAAAAAAGCTAAAGTGGTGTCAGAAGCACAGTGACTGCACAATGTGAAAAAAACTGTGTCTTCCTGGGCCTAGTTATTTATTTCAAAAATTTCTTGGAGAATAAGAAGATATAATAAAAGTTTTATTTTATAAGCACTTTTGTTATTATTTGGAGTTCTCATAATTGTTGTTTAAACCTTAATGATTGAATGTACCCATGATATAAGAACCTTTTTCTTATATCTGATACAAAAATTAATATATAAAAGAGTTATTGACATTGGTATGTGTGAGAATTTAGATAGTTTATAAAATTAATTGTTATTATCATTATGCAATGATGATTTGTTGGTATACACATAGTGTTTGATTAAATGGATATGTTATATTCCTTCCTATATGCATGTATGATGTTATTTATTTATCATTATTATCAAATTTATGTGTTGGGTAGTCTAATAATTGCTATATTGTACCAGGTTCGAATATGGGACATTTGTAACACCAGTCTCTTAGGCAGAGAAGAACATACTCGGAAAGTATGTTTGTCCAAATGATAGCTATAAAGTATATAACTAGCATCACATTTCCAGGACATAACATCTTCTCAACTGTCAAGTTCAACACCAAGTTCAAAGCACTTTTTTGTTTTGTGTAAACACAGGTCCAGCTATTAACTCAGAAGAATAAACAACACACTTTGAACAATGGCCACTAACTCAATGCCTAAGTTATACCCATAGACTATCTCAGTTATTTGTAATTAATAACAAATTATACAAAATTAGTGGTGAAAAGAATTGATAAAAGAATTGGTAAAATGAATTGATAAAAAGAATTGACTGAGAAATAAAGTTTAAGATTAAAGAAAATTTATTTTAATTAACATTTCTAAACTAGTTTAAATATTCTTTTAAATTTTAATAATAGAACACTGGTATTTATCTAATTTAGATAATAACACTGATATAATGATTACATGCATATTAACTCAATACACTCACATATATAATAATAAAGCATTAAACAGTATTTGTAATTTAAACACATATATTTAAAACACCCAAATTAATAGTTAATTTTTATGTGCTATGGAGTTCAAATAATTCGACTCTTGGAGGCTTGACAAATTTTCATACAAATGCAATGACTACTTTATAAATGAGAAAAAAATGTTTACCTCGGATTTTGGAATGTGGATACATCTTGCTGTTGCTGCTTCTGCTTCTAATGAAGTATATCTAACTGGTTAGATAAGTTTTCCTGCAGAGATTTGATGATTATTAGTTGGTATTATTCCTGGAGACAATTAGATACTGATGAAGATTCTTCAAGCTGTTACACAGACATTATTTAAGATCGGATATATATGACTATAGAAATATGTATGTTTCCCATGGGTTTTTAACACTGCATTTCTGACTGATACATAATAAACTGACCTCTGATACAATTAACTTATCTGATTGTCCTCACTGACTGTCTGATAAAAAAATGTCTATTTATACCTACGATGTGTTGTCCTTTTAATATCCTCCAGCAATATGTGTTGTCAATATTTCTTTAGTAACTGATCCTTTTTAATCTTCTTGTTGGGTATTTTAATTAGCAGCCATCACAAATGTGTTATTTTTGTTTTTAATTAGTAGCTATGCAAACATGTTTTTTTAATTGTTTAACCTTCATTTATTTATAATATTTAATACACATTTATATTATTTACATTCGCACACATATTTTTATTCACAAACTTATATTAATCATTTACACACATGTATATTTTAATACAATTTACTATTTAGTTTTTTAAGATGACTTTTTCTTTTACTTAAACTTGAATGAAAAGAGATTTATATTTTTAAACTTTTTAAATTATATTTCAACTAAGAATAATAAACTCTTTACTTTTTTTATGAAGCTTTTAGTTTGACTTTTCTGATACAAACTCCACCTCCCCACTTTTAATTAATTAATTGTAACTTTTATTTTAAAAACTCTTTGATTTTTATGTTTACTAAAAAAAACTGCAGTAAAACTCTTAAACTTTTAATTTTACATTTTTTTTATGAATGATGTTTATTTTAATAATTTTGTAGATAAAATTATTATGTACCAATTCAATGTTGGTAAAATGTGTCTTATTTGACCATTTATCTCTGACAACTTTATTTCTTAGTTTATTATTTTTCTAAGTTTGCTTTTCATATTGTTCACTTTACATACTAAGGGCAATCTTCAATGATACTTTACTTCTTTCAATGCTGGCAACATTGCTTACAATGTTCTGAGTCCTGGATAGTGACCACTGGGATAAACTAGTTGTGTGGCATAGGGATCTTTTGGAAATAAAACAGAAACAGATTCATTGACTTATACAGACTTACACTATGAAAAATGAAGCTTCATATGTCAGGATTTTATTGGACTTGGAGAAATAAGGGTCATGGCAAATGCCATAAATTATCAACTGTCCATTTTTAACTTACACTTTGGAGCGAGGTACGAGTTATGGGGATTCTCCCCTGAAGAATTGACTTGCGGCTTATGCTGGGTGTCAACAGAGTGCATTTTAAAAAAAAAACTCTGATAAGTCCATTACAGGTGCTACATTTTATCCAGTTGGCAGCTTTTACTTATCCTTATCTAAAACATTTCTATACTACCCATATCCCTTTAATTTCAAACCCTTATACATTCCTAATATAACTTAGATTGACTTTCATTGATACTATTTATCACTAATCCTACAATATTATTTTCAAACCCTTATGAACATTATTCTAAATATTTATTTACATTAATCTTATAATATTATCTTTAAACCAATACTTTAACTTCTTTATTTACTGTGCGTGTATTCAGAAACAACTATTTTTATTGTATTATGATCGATTATTATACAGATATTTTATTTATTGTACAGTATTTGACCTAACCTTAAATCTTTTATTTACTTCCTTTTATTCATGTGCATATATTCAAAAAAAATCATTTTATTTTACTATGAATATTTTATTTATTTTCTAGAGAGATATTATACTTATTTCTTTAACTTGATTTTATTCTATGTATTTTCGTTAATTTATTCATTTATTTAATTCTACATACATTACCTTTAAACTATTAATTTAACCTATTTATTTAACATAATTTTATTGATTTTTTTATTTACTTGAACTGTTTATTTATGAGCATTTCTTCTTAATTAATATGTGTGTGGAGGAAAAACAAATCTTTTATTTTGCAAAGTCTCCATTATTATTGTTACTTAAACAATCATTATTAATTTATTTTTAATTTATTACTTTAGTTTTAAAAATAAGTTTCAGATTTAAATTTATCAGATTTATTTACATTAGAATAATTGTTTTACTCATAGTCTATTTCCAGTCCTTATCATTTTTGTCTACTTTAATATTCCATCATTATTAATAACTTTTAAACTTTGTCAGGTGGTTTCTTCTTTCTATATGCAAACTCTATAATATAATATAACTTTCTTCTCTTATTTATCTCTCTCTTATAATTTATTACTCTATCTCTTTCCCTTTCCATTCTATTTTCTGCCTTGTAAATTAGAAAACATTTAAGCTTCACAGACCTCTGTATTTTTTCTAACCATGAATTTTTTTTCCTACGTGCTCTTTTTATTTTAAATCTATTATAAAAACAAACACAAACTTTTACTTTAACCATTATAAATTTTTGTAAAAACTTTTCAATGTTATCTTCTACCTTGAACTTGTCTCTCTTCTATTTCTTGATCTACATTTGTTTCTAATTTTTCTGTAGCAATGCTATCTGATTCTAATTTAATTTCTATTTCCAAACTACTATATTTACCACTATCTGACTCTACTACATCTGTGATGACCTCAACTTCCTTATTTTCTTTGACAAAATCTACTTCTATGATCTCTTGATTTTTCTCTACCTTTCCTTTAATTTCACATCTTATTTCTTTTATTTCCGCAATGAGTTTTTGCTGATCTTGCCTGATTTCTTTTAATTCTGCAATGAGTTCTTGCCAACTTTGCCTGAATTCTTGACTCATTTCTTTCATCATATTCATCACCATTTTCATCATCTTCTGCATCTCAGATAATTTGTTTTCTTTTTCCATTTTTTGAAACAATGTTTAAATTTGACTAAATTTATTATATGGCATTTATTTATTTCATTAAAAAAACACACGGTTAACTACACCCTTTGGTCCATTTCCTCTCCCCAATCTTAACAATTTAACTCTGCCCAAACATCTAATTGTCTCTCATATAACAGAATTATTTTTTTAACTAACGTAATTAGCATAAATCTCTTTTCATTTAAAGAAAAAAGTTTTCGGTCAATTCATTTTTTAAAATTAAACCACTTTAACATATGTAATTTAGCTTTTCTATATAAAAAAATTTCAAACAAGAAACAATGTATTTAATTACTATTGTGTCTTAATTCCAGCCCCAAACGTTGGGAAGCCATTTGTACCAGGTTTGAATATGGGACATTCGTAACACGGTCTTTTAGGCAGAGAAGAACATACTCGGAAAGTATGTATGTCCAAATGATAGCTATAAAATATATAACTAGCATCACATTTCCAGGACATAACTTCTTCTTGACTGTTGAGTTCAACACCAAGTTCAAAGCACTTTTTAGTTTTGTGTAAACATGGGCGCCATCTATTAATTCAGAAGAATAAACAACACACTTTGAACAATGGCCACTAACTCAATGACTAAGTTATACCCATAGAAAAGCTTAGCTACTTGTTATTAATAACAAATAACACAAAATTAGTGGTGAAAAGAATTGATAAAATAATTGTTAAAAGAAATTGATAAAAAGAAATGACTGACAAATAAAGTTTAAGTTTAAAGACAATTTATTTTAATTAACATTTCTAAACTAGTTTAAATATCCGTGTACATTTAATAATAGTACCCTGGTATTTATCTAATTTAACTAATAACACTGATATAATGATCATGCACCTATTAACTCTTACACTCACATATATAATAATAAAGCATTAAATAGTATTTGAAATTTAAACACATATATTTAAAACACACAAATTAATAGTTCATTTTTATGTGCTATAGAGTTCTTATAATTAGACTCTTGGAGGCTTGACAATTTTTTTTATGAATGCAATGGCTACTTTATAAATGAGAATAAAAAAATATTTACTTAGGATTTTGGAATGTGAATACATCATGCGGTTGCTGCTTCTAATGAAGTATATCTAACTGGTTAGATATGAAGTTTTCCTGCAGAGATTTGATGATTATTAGTTGGTTTTATCCCTTGAGACAATTAGATACTGACAGAGATTAATCAAGCTGTTATGCAGACATTATTTAAGATCGGGTATATTGGCTGTTTTCATCTGACTTTAGGCTGGAGAAAGATGTATGTTTCCCTTGCATTTTTAACATGGTATTTCTGACTGATACATAATAAACTGATCTCTGATACAATTAACTCAACTGATTGTCCTCACTGACTGTCTGATAAAGAAATTGGCTATTTATATCTATGATGTGTTGTTCTTTTAATATCCTCTGGCAATAGGTGTTGTCAAAATGCCTTTTGTAACTAATTCTTTTGAATCTTGCTGTTAGGTATTTTAATTAGCAACCATCACAAACATGTTTTTTGTTTTTAATTAATAGCCATGCAATTGTGTTTTTTTTAATTCTTTAACCTTCATTTAATTATAATATTTAATATGCATATATATTATTTACATTCACATGTATATTTTTATTAACAAACCTATATTAATCATTTACACACATGTATATTTTAATACAATTTACTATTTAGTTTTTTAAGATGACTTTTTTTTTTACTTAAACTCGAATGAAAAGAGATTTATATTTTTAAACTTTTTAAACTACATTTCAACTAATAATAAACTCTTTACTTCTTTTATAAAGCTTTTAATTAGACTTTTCTGATGCAAACTCTTCCTCCCCACTTTTAATTAATTAATTGTAACTTTTATTTTAAAAACTCTTTGACTTTTATGTTTACTAAACAAACTCCAGTAAAACTCTTAAACTTTTAATTTTACGTTTTTGTTTTTATGAAAGATTTTTATTTTAATAATTTTTTAGATAAAATTATTATGTACCAATTCAATGTTGGTACTATATATATATATATATATATATATATATATATATATATATATATATATATATATATATATATATATATATATATATATATATATATATATATATATATATATAGAGAGATGATTGTTTATCTGTCAGTGCTGCCTGCATATAGTTAGCAGGAGCATATTGATATTTTTCTTATTTATATTTCATACTATCCACATTTCCTGGAATTGAAAATATTACATATTTTGGTGGGTTATAATATATGAAGTCATATTTATTTTTATAATATATTATTTGCTCTGTTACAATTTAAATTTTAAATATATTGTCAGTGTTTAGGGCAGTTTTTACCTTGCCTCATTATAGATAGTAATATTGTTGCATCATTGTAATTATCTTGCATAGTGAGTTTTTTTTTCTGTTATCTTTCCAAAGTCTATAAAAGTGTCTCCACACTTGTTTTCAAACCTATTTCAGTTATGTATAGGAAATAATATCTTACAGGTGGTTTGAATGTAGGCATATAGATGTATTGTTTTATTATGTTTCCATAATTTTGAAGAAAGACCATACTAGATAAAAGTGAGAACTTTTGGATGATAATAATTGTTTGGATTTAGGCAAAGCACATTTACATGTAAATTTAATATTTTATCATTCTAATATATCAAAATTATTTTCAAAAAACAATGTTTATTGTAAATATATATTTTGTTATATAAGTATTATCTTATAGTTTACATAAATATTTTTTATTATTAATTAAACATGTTTATGTTTCCCTGCCATTATTGCATTATCACATTTGTTACTCAGAAAATCTAAATGAGTAAAGTTTTTATTGTTGATTATTTTATAAGAGTACACTTCAATGGTCACATAACATTTATTAATACATATTGCTTACTATTTATTCTATCTGCATTACAATAAGATTATTAATAGGTTATTTATTTTATTCCATGTGCACTTTCAATGTCATTGGTAGCAGAATATATATATATATATATATATATATATATATATATATATATATATATATATATATATATATATATATATATATATATATATATATATATATATATATCCTTACAGCTTGCTGAATTATTCCATTTTATTGCTTATTAAAAATCCCATCAGAAAATATGAAATTTACATATTTTATAGTTGGTAGAAATGGAGAGTTATACTTGCAAAACTAAAATATTTCAATTTGCTAGCAATAAATTATTTGAATATTTGAATACTCAAGAAAATGTTTAATGAATAGCCTGGATAACAGTAATCACATTTTAAGAGTTTAAAGTATATTATCATTAGTATTTTTCTTCTTCCAAGTGCATTACAAATTTGAACTCTGAAATAAAGATGTATTAGAATCTAAGATGAGATTTTCTAGCAAAGTAAAAATAAACATGTGATAAGATTTAATTTAATATAATAACTTTGTATATTAATAATTATGTTGTCTATAAGAGAACTCATACTCTGTGAAAAAATCTATGGGAATTATGGTGCCTGCTTATGAATCTTTAGTATCCAGCATTTTTTCCATCACTTTTGGGCTTGTTAAGTGGTTGGTTTTGGGGTAAACAATATAGTCTGATTTGGGTATATGTCTTGCACCAATTTGTCATTTTACCGAGTTGGTTTTCAGCAAACAATGTAGTAGTCTTCTGTTCCATGTTATGTGACCATTTGTCAGGTTACAATATGTATATTTATATTAATTTAAAATTGTCAGATAAATTGTGTAAGCATTAAAAAAGTATGGCAATTGATTTTATTATGAATTATTTGAAAAAAAATGAAAAAAGTATTATAAAACAATATAAACTAAATACACATAACATACTATTACTATTATGGCAATATCATTTCAAATGCAAAGTAGTATAAATAAAAAAGAGAACTATTCATTTATTTCTAAAAATATTTATCCAAATTCAACTGATGTCAATTGATTACTTGTGACAATAAAAATATAAATAACTGAGAAAACTGTATTTCTTGCTAGGTAAATGATGTTTTATCTCCATTTAGACTGAAGATTAAATTTTAATTAAAAGATTGTGATTACACAATAAATACTTAAAATTGGGTTGGAGGTGTTGGAAAAGCAATTTTTTCTGAAGACCTAGTATATATTATATATATATATATATATATATATATATATATATATATATATATATATATATATATATATATATATATATATATATATATATATATATATAACCAAATATCTGTCACTATTCAAATAGCTTGTTTAATTCTACAGATAAAGTTGTAAATAGTTTTATTTTTATTCTGTAGTTAAGAACATTATTTTTAAATAATATATTACAGCAACAGAAGTAACCACAATGGCCAGTCAACTCTATATAAATTAATAGACAGTCATTAATAATTTACAAAATAAAGTTGAATGACACCATTCTATCGTTTAGCTTGGACAATATTTAAACATTCATTTATTGAAATTGTTACAAAATGAAAAGTGAAAATCTGTATTTAGTCTCATTAAAGTACAAGTAAATATCTGATATCATTATTTAAACATTTGAATATTTAAACATTTGACTTTAAACATTTGCATATGGGGTTACACATATTTTCACAAACATTATAGAATATTATAATGTACCACATTATAATATATCACATAATACGATATATACAGTTTTGGGCAATAGTGAAATAATAATGGCAACATAAATATATTTGAACAATTGTTTGTTATTGAATGATAAAAAAAAATTATTCCAGAAATATTATATAATATAAAAATATGTAATTATCTTTATCTGCAAATGAGGGCATAACCCCCTGCAAATAAAAGTTTTTTTTTAATTTTATAATATTCCATACAATAAAAAATATAAACAATTCTTGTGCCTTCCTATAAACCTTTTTCTATTTTAACCTTAAGCATTTTTTTATTTATACATAATAAATCACTATTATGTAATTACACAAAACAAATAAAATTGTTCAACTACATTTAATTTATCGTAACCATTATATATATATATATATATATATATATATATATGGTTACGATATATATATATATATATGTTGATATAAACACTAATTATATATATATATATATATATATATAATTAGTGTTTAAAAAATGGACTAAATAGTGATTATGGGTTTGTATTTAATGTTCTAAACTGAAAATAGATTATAAATAAGTTGTGTATAATATTATTTAAACAATTTATATATTATTTAGAACAGTAAATATCGACAAGTAATCAGTATTGAATTCTTTAGTTGGATACAACTTACAAAAATAAAAAAATATATAATGCATTGCAAACATATTCCAACTTCTTTATAATATTCTATTCTTCATCCAGTTGGTGGTTCGTATGGTCAATCCAAAACGGGATATTCATTATCAAAATCATACACGGATGAACATGCAATATTTATCATTTATATAAATATATATATACTTTGAAAATTATAATTGCTGTTTGTATGTTATAATTGACTATTTATAAGTCTGCATGCAGAATAGGTTTACTTACGTCTATAAGTAGGTTTATTTACTTTTTTTGTATTAATAATTTCACTATCTGTGGTCAAGTCGCAAGCTTTCGTATCTATATAAATATATTGGACCATAAATAACGATGAAATGATATCTTTATAGTTAAAAGGAGGTTGACTTGACAACAAATTTAGAATATTGATTGTTATTGATATTCGGATTTTTTAAGTAATGTCTGATTGTAATGATAATATGTTTACTTACATACATTTAACAATAATAACATGGAAAACATTGTTTCTTATATACGATTAAAAAAGCTACAATATTAATATTACTAATATTGTTTGTTATTTTTGTTATATGTCTGCGCCTTTCTTAATTTTAAGGTCACTACTGATTTTACACAAAAATTGAGATTATTGTCTTAAATAAAAAAAAATAAGAAAACTTTGTATTAAAAGTGATAAATTTGAAGAAAGTATTCTTCATGAAATGGAAAAAAAATCAAACTGACAAGTGAGCAATCATTCTTGTGGAAAAAAAAAGAAGAAAAAGATTTCCATAATACATGAAGTGAATTTAAATGAGCAAGAACAAAGTTTGTGAGCATTTATATATATATTAATATACTTTTTTTTAAAAAATACATACATTTTAGACACAATGTTGTTGTATTTATATATATGATCGTGTAAGGAATATATATATATTGTAACCTCAACTTTCTCTGCGCAATCCTTCACTTATTTAACCTTAATAAACTCTCATTTATTTCAAGTAGCTGGTCAATTGGATTTTATACTAACTTTAGGATCAAATATACCCGGGCACCATATTGCAGCTATAAATAGTAATGCCCACAAGAGATCATCATTATTGGCCATATTTAGGACTATAGAAGATACTGGAGAAAGTAATTAAATTGTCTCTCAAAAAAATAATAATAACAATAATATTGATAAAACCATTCAATCTATGTAGTCTTAATTTCAATCCTAGCATTAGTCATGCAAATATTTCATGCTAAATTTATTATTAAATCTATAATAACAAAATAACCTTTTCCCACAACTTTATTATAAATATCTGATCTCAAGTGGTAACTTTGGAAAATATTATATACATTTGTCATTTATATCTGACTGAAAGTAAATCAGTAATCAATGCAGAGAACTCATAATTTATGTTCATAATATAAAATATTATTAAATTTAATACTAGATAAAAAATTATCATAAATAAATTCTCCCCATTTAATTCCATTACTTTATTTTTCGTTCTCAGCATGTATCACTTTTAATAGCTACAATTATATAACATGGAATGTCTGTGTTATGTTCTCTAATCTGAGTATCCCTAATCATATTGCTTTAAACACACATATTTATTTCAATCAACTATCAATTCATGATCCCTATTCTAAGAACAGTATAATAATTTTATTATAATATGCTACTTGACTTCCAAACTATCTTTTAGACTAATATTCGAACTGCTCTTTCTCCTGGTCTAGATCTGTCAAGAGGTGCACTTATAAGCGAGTACATTGTAATGGATATGATCCCAAATATCTTAAGTCAAATTTTGATACGAGTTTACTAAGTAGGAATCACTCTAAAAACCAAGAACAGAAAATGGATTTTATGTCTGCTCCCAATTTTCACAACATTACAATGAACCAAAAGATTAAATTTATTAAACTTAACTTAACTATTCCCTGTCATTTTTATCCTATATCATATAATCTGTTGACCAAATTTTAATTGATCATTTTAAACCCATCATATTTTGCCAAATAAACTATGGAAGTAAACCATGTACATTAATCAGATAAATCAATCAAAATTTACTTCTAAGTAAAATATAGAAATAAATCTTAAAATTAGATTATGTAGATTAACAATAAAAATAAATTCTATGAAAATGAATTATATAAAAGTGACTTATATAAAAATGAATTATGTGAATCGAATATGGAAACAATATAATAAGGCCTACTGCAAATCGATCATGGAAATAAATCATCAATATAAAAATGAGTAATTAAATTTAAATATGAACTATTATTACTTTAAATATAGGTGCTAGATGTAGATTCTGGAGATATTTGAAACATCAAAACACAAGACACAATGCAATCTTATAACAATAATAAAATTTTATTACATTAACAATTATGATAAAAATAAAAATAAAACACACTTAAATATAATATTGTTATACTCAAGTATATGATTCAGATCTACTAAATACTATGGTACGGATACATGTTTAAATTAACTAATTTCAATGAATGACTTATACATTATTTTGACCCATTTATTTATCAAAATAATAATAAAATTAAAAAAACGCTTATGCACAGAATCAGAATTCCGTATTTAACTTTAAGAAAACCTATAAATTTTATCTTCCTCACCTTTTATTGTAAACATTATCCATCGGACTATTCCAAAATAATTTATCCATTCAATTATTCTAACCAGCAATGTAAAATAATCATAAATTTCTAAATCATTTTATCAAGCAATAACTTTTTCATTTCTTATGAAAAAGGATGATATGCCATAATAAATCCCCTACTGATCTTGCAGATGGATTAAATTTAAAAAAAATCCACGCTTTTACATTCATGCCTGTCAGATCTTTATGTTTTGAATGGATATATGTTAATAGGTCACTATGCCATTTAGCTTATGACCCTCAATTTACCATCATTCACAAAATCGACCACAGATCGGTTCATTTCCAAATTAAAAAAAATTAAGATCTTTGTCATTCTCCACCACACATATACATCTGACTGAATTCTTATCCTGTAAGGGCAATTTTCATTATGTCCTACATAAGAAAAATATTCTTCATATCCTTCATCACCATGCAGTATTTTATATGCACACACATCAGCATTGTAGTAAGGTAAATTAAAAAAAAACATCAACAACTCCTAACTTCAACTGTTTGCTTTAGCCTGGAGAGAGAGAGAGAGAGAGAGAGAGAGAGAGAGAGAGAGAGAGAGAGAGAGAGAGATCTTTTCTTAACACATAGAAACATGTGAAGAACTCTTGTGTATACACTTATTCAATATGGGCATGCAAAACATTTTCTACAACTTGAAGAGTAACTCTATTAATAATTCCCTATTCTAACAAAATAAAGGGAGTGAAAATTAGTCATCTCCAACTGCTATGGTAAATAAATCATGAGACAGCCATTTCCCATCTATGAGGTGGTAAGATAAGTTTACCTTAGAAACAACAAGCATATATTGCTTTATATATGCCCACACATACATCGATTGCAGTCCAGATAAATGACAAAGACTAACCAGATCCCAAATCAAAACCCATATGAATTATTTCAATTTTAAACAGTCAAGCCAACAACATAACCTAATATTTCTATTAATAACAGATCATTAACACTTGTAGCATAATAAAGGCTTTGTCACATGACCATCCAATCACTTGTCATATTTAATGTTAAGCACAAACAAAGATAATTTTTGTTAAGAATAATTTTTTTTATATCATTTCTCTCTTTTCTTTTTATATTCAAATTTACATAAGCATTTATACTTCAATGGGATCAAAATCATTTCCCCTTCCTTCCTTTAAACATTTTAAAACATAAATAAAAAAATTATTAAATTAAGATAATATAGTGGTTAGACATGTGACAAATTATATAAACAAAATGAAATAAAAAACAAATGACATATTATATATATGAAATAAAATAAAGAATAAATATCAAACATTATGATAGTCTCTTTCAAATGTCTTTTCCTTTGATTGTATTCAGTTCATTTTATTTGGAGATAGCTATATAGATGCACAGCATAGACAGTTATTTTTAATCAATGTATATAAAAACACACAGGCAGTTATTTGAATCAAAATAGATAAAATGTAGATAGTTATTTTAAATCAAAATGGATAAAAATGTAGACAGTTATTTTAAATCAAAATGTATAAAAACATAAACAGTTATTTTAAATCAAAATGTAGCTACAGGATAATTAATAAATTTTAAAAGAGTTCTGTTGATTTCCTTCCACTTTGATGAGTTTCTTCCTGTGTTTGAATTCATTTGTTTACTCTTCCTCTTCTTTTCCATTTTTAAGGCTCAAATTATAGACAACAAGCCGTTTCTGATTACTTAACACAAATTAACTTTTTAAACATTATACATAAGTTTGCTGCAGTTTCTTCAAATGAATTTTAACCAGCCAAATAATTATTGCAATATGAATCAGTCTTTCCATGTTATACAATAGTTTGACAGTTCTTTCCTTAAATGAATTTTTAATAAATCAAATAGACAGATTGTGGCATTTAGCACAAAATATCTTATTAAAAGTTGATTTCTTCATAATTGACTTGAGGGAAAGAAAAATGCACACCACTTATATATATATATATATATATATATACAAAATATGAATTTCTTATTCATATATATATATATATATATATATATATATATATATATATATATGAATAAGAAATTCATATTTTGTTATACTGTAAAACTTAAACACATTATTAAACCCTGAAAAATAAAATAAAAAATAATTTGGAGATATCTTCAGAGATAAATTAATTTTAGTTAGCCCCTTCTTCTCAATTAGCAAAATTGTTCCACTGATTCATTTTCCCCAGCCCCCTCTTATATAATCACAAGAAGGGTGAAGGAAAAATATCTGTTAGCCCCTCCTTCACCATGTGCTTTCTCTCAAATCTTGATCAAAAATTCCCTCTCAGAATGAACAATTGAACCATTTATTACTTGTTAATTTTGACAACTTTTCTTATCTTAAACCATATCTTTTGGTTAACACATTATCAGTTAATTTATTGAAAAGCAATCAAAAGAAAATTTAATCAAAAGATAAACATACTGACACTTTTTTGTAAAACAAATGTTACATTGTTTTTTTTATTTAAATAATTTCTTATTTAGATTTACATTTTTGAGCTAGAAATAATAAATTAGAATAGATTCATTTATTTTTCCCTTTTTCACACTTATCATAAAATAATACAGAAAATTATTTCAATTTCCATAAAGGAAAGGAAAAAAATCAAACCTATATATCTGTATCACACACACATACATATGCAAAACATTGAATAGAAAATTGCTTATTCAGATTACATGAACATAAAATATCCATCATAATTTCTTATAATTACAAGCATAAATATCCCCTATAATTTCTGATAATCATAAACAGAAATAATTATTAGAATTTCCTATAACTTTATGCCTAGTCTCCTGAAAAGAACCGTTAAATCAAAGCCACTGATAATCAACTCAATTCTAATTCTCACCAACTTTTTAGTAATAGATATTAAAATTCGCAAAGACTTTATCTTAGCTGGCTATTTCTCAATTATCATATTGGTAAATTATTATAGCAGCGTACAAAAGAAATCAATCACCCCCCCTGCATTAAATAATGCTAGCAATATGTTTTACAAACACAAAACATATTTCTAGAGATGTTACTTTTGAGCTATATAGTTATTGATTTCTCAAATAAAACATCTTAACTTTTCTTACATATAAATTTTTTTTTTCACCTACAATTATTTCCTTTTTTTACAATTGGTTTATAAATGAATTAAACCAAAGGCTACAATATATATATATATATATATATATTGTAGCCTTTGGTATATATATATATATAAGTATATATATATATATATATATATATATATATATATACTTACTATAAGGGTTATCCTTCTGTGGCAATATAACCCAATATCTTTTCAAAAAAAGAAAACTGCATAAAAAGCATGAAGTATTACAGTTAATTGTCAATATTGGGGGGGGGGTATTATGAAACATGTTGATTAATTGAGAAGAAAGTCTTGGTTTTAGTAAATATACATACAATATGTTCATCATTTGAATTTGTTTGTAAAATCTGTGAAGTTATCATGGATGTTATTGACTTAATATGTACTTTGCACATAAGTGAAATATGTGGTTCAACTGATCAAATGGCATTTATTGAAATTATTTTTGAGGCATTAAATTAAAAATGTTAATGTGAAAATAATAAAATATAAAGTTCAAACATTAAGCTTTGTTGATAAAAATATTGATGCTGTTTTTAAATAGGATTTTTATACAATGGATAATGACTGGCCAATGTGTCTGCTTACAGTTGCTCAAATATGCAATTTTGTAATTTGTACATATAAGAAAAATATTTTTAAAAAAGAAATGTTATCAATAATATTATTTTATATTATGGATATGTCAATGATGCTTTTGCTTGAGACAAGCCAATTTCAATTAAAGATTTGTTTAAAGAATTAAATAATATGCATGGCTTAAAATAGATCAAAGTGGATGAAATTTGAAGGTGTGTTCAGTTTTTTGATCTTAAAATAACTGGAAATAGATGGAAGGTAGATTATATGACTATTAAACAAATAGAAAATAGAGGTTATATTCCATATACATTAAGAGTACAAATGTCACATAAAATGGCAGGTTTGAGGTTGTTTGTATTTAGACATGATAATCTTTGTAAATATTTATCTGATAAAGGCAAACATATTGAAATGTATTCTAAAGATTTGTTAAATGTTGGCTATAATTACAATCATATTTATAATACTATTGAAAATTTTAATACTAAATATAAAAATAAAAATATTAACAGTAAGGTTTATACTTTTATTAATAAAAATTTGGATATCAATACCATATATTTTGAATCAGTAAGCAAATTTTATAAGGAAAATTTATAAAAGTATATGGGACTTTGTATTATATGCACCTCCTACATTAAATAAATTAATAAATAACTATAAAGACAAAACCTCATTTATAAATAAAATTGCATCATTTTTGAATAATTGTTTAGGTGTGGTAGCACATACACAGGGCAATCAAGATGCACATCAGAGAAAAGAACTAAAAAGCAGTTGATTTTATTAAAAAGGGCTCAGAAACAAAATTATAAAAAAATATAATGTGTTCACTTCCATTTTTACAACTACAATAATTCATGTATAAACAGTTTAATAACAATTATAATGATGTAAAAATGTTGCAAATTGAGAGAAATAACAATAAAATAAAAATAAAGGAATCTATACTAATATATAAATACAAGCAGGAGTTATCAATAGGCAGGGAGCAAATGTTATGACCATGGAATTATGGGAATGTTAACCTTTCAAAGTATTAATTGAAAAACACTGTGAGGATACTCAAAAGCCCTCCTATGTGACAATTATATTCTTTGTATTTTTCAAAAATTTTGATTACTGTATTTACTAATATTTAATTATAAGTTTTGT
The DNA here is from genome assembly GCA_028023455.1 of Epiperipatus broadwayi. Classification (NCBI taxonomy): domain Eukaryota; kingdom Metazoa; phylum Onychophora; class Udeonychophora; order Euonychophora; family Peripatidae; genus Epiperipatus; species Epiperipatus broadwayi. The sequence goes on along the minus strand of JAQFVV010006320.1, from coordinate 2,994,715 downwards.
TCTGTATATTGCTTTGAAGTAATTCAGACATTGATATATATATATATATATATATATATATATATATATATCAATGTACTTCAATAGATTCACCTATATATATATATATATATAGGTGAATCTAGGTGCAGTATGGAGAAGAGATTTGGGGAGCATGAATTGTTATAGAAACATGTAAAAAGTAAAAATAATGGTGATTTAATGTCTCTTTCAGTTTTCTTTGATCATGAAAAAACATGTAAATATAAATTTAAAATTGATTTTCAATATGTGAAAATTCTTCATGAAGAGAGAAAACATACTAATAAAAAAATTAAAGAGGCAATTCATTTAATAAATTTACAAGCTGCTAACATTAAAATCTGAGATTCATGGGATTTGAATTGATGACATTGGCTTCTGCTTTTTTTTTTATTTAATGGCAGTTGAGGCAAGATTAAGAAATTAACCAAAAGTACTTCTGCAGATTTAAGGATTGTTTGTAATACATTATAAACTGTTAAATTTATTATTTCAATTATAATTACAATTTTGTTTTTAATTAACACACATTTTTTTTTATTTTACATATTTAGAGAAAAAAACAAAATGTCTAATCAAATGTTCTAGTATAGATAAAGATATGAAAAGTAAAATTTCTCCAAGAAAAGGTTCTCCATTACATAAATTTTATGGTTTGCCTAAAATTCATAAACCTGAGATACCATTGTGACCTATTGTGTGTGCTATAGGTTCTCCCACACATGCTGTGCCTCAATATTTAGCGCAATGCTTACAATCTTTTACAGATATGATTCCATCAAGAATTAAAAATTCAAGTCATTTCATTTCTATAATTAAAAACTTTAAACTGACTGAAACTGATTTATTGGTTAGTTTTGATGGTTCTTCTATGTTTTCTAATATTCCGGTTGAAAAAACATTAAGTATAATAGCACAATACAATGATTTACCTGATTTTATTATTCCATTAGTCAATCATTGCCTTGAAAATACATTTTTTATTCAGAATGCTCAAAAGTTTAAACAAATTAAAGGACTTTCTATGGGATCTCCACTGTTACTTGTAATTTCTGATCTTTTCATGGATAATTTTGAAAATCAAATATTATGTGCAGCTACTAAAAAAAAAAACTTGTATATGGCTTAGATATGTGGATGATACATTTGTCATATGGCCTCATGGCATTGATGCCTTAAATTTGTTTGTTGTTTTTAAAAATAATTGCATCCAAATATTAAATTTACTATGGACGTGGAAAATAACAGAGCACTTTCTTTTCTAGATGTTTTAATTGCAAGAAAATGTGATGCAACATTATCAATATCATTTTACAGAAAATCCACCCATACAAACAGATATCTTGATTTTAAATCTCATCATCATCCTGCACAATTTTTTTTTCCATAGCAAAAAAAAAAAATTGAGTAAGAGTTTATAATATATCTAATAAAAATATCTTACTCAAGAAATAGAACTTACAAAAAAATTCTACTGTCTAATAATTATAATAAAAACATCATATGTAAGGCTTTACATAACAATAATACTAAAAAAGAAGATAAAATTGACATTTCCTCTTTTAATACAGTAATATTACCTTACATTAAAAGGGTTAATGATAAAATCAGTAGAATACTATATTGTTTTAGTATAAAGACTAGTTTTTCTACTGGCAAAAAAAAATGGTGATTTTTTTTTATATAAACCTAAAGAAAGAATATTTTTGGAACAACAAGGAGTTTATGAAATTCCATGTTTACAATGCTCAAGAAGCTATATGGGTCTTTCTAATAGATGAATAAATGTCAGAATTAAAAAAAACAGGTGCTTTTAATCAAAAAATTAGTGCATATGTTTTTACTTCCCATTTTTTAGAAATTGGTCACAAACCTGATTTTGATAATACAAAAATACTTGCTAATTAGGAAAGATATGATTTAAGAACAATGACAGAGTGAATTGAAATATTAAAGAGACCTACTTGGTTTAAATAGGGCTGATGAAGCACATTTTCCAGACATGTGAAAACCTATCATTCTATCTAATATTAACATGAAATTAATAGTTGAAAAAACTGAAGGAAATAAACATTTTGATAAGCATGATATTGTGAATGCTGAAGTACTTCAAGTTGATCTCACTTCTCACCTCATACTGTGTCAAATTATTCTTTGAGATCCAACTGTTCTTTCAAAAGTTATCCTTGATAATGGCAGTTGCTAGTCCATTGAAATATTGGATTGTAATGCAAAATAATACACGGTTCATACCCAAAAAAATATGTTTAATCTATATCATATAACTGTGAAAACATTATATATATATATATGAAAAATATAATATATATATATATCATATAACTGTGAAAACATTATATATATATATATGAAAAACAAAAGGAAAGTTAAAACTTGCTAATGCTTGTATTTATGACAATAAATGGTGTTCTACCAAAAACACTGTCAAGCATATGTTTGTTTACATAAACATCAGTACAAGCATTCACTATCTCTAACTTTAGTTCCACCTTCAGATCATGATTTCAAGCTATCCTCTATCATCAGTGAAGGGCAGGAATAAGAAACTAGATCTAAACACAAACTCTGAGCATTTATGAAACAGTTTCTATACAGCTTGCAAGCGTGAATCTTTAAAACATGTAATGTCTTCAAACTCAGCATAGCAAGCCTGATAGCTATATGGGTGTAATATTAGTTCAGCATCAGCACATAGTAGAAGCCTCTGCAATATATATCATTGCAAGAAAGATCTCAAAATTACATTTATAAAAAACAAAAAGCAAGTTAAAACTTGCTAATGCTTGTATTTATGACAATAGATGGCATTCTACCAAAAACGTCGTCAAGCGTATGTTTGTTTACATAAATGGCAGAGCAAGTATTCAGTATTTCTAACTTTAGTTCCACCTTCAGATCATGATTTCAAGTTATCTCCTATCATCAGTGAAGGACAGGAATAAGAAACTAGATCTAAACACAAACTCTGAGCATTTATGAAACAGTTTCTATTTAGCTTGCAAGCGTGAATCTTTTAGACACATAATGTCTTCAAACTCAGCATAGCAAGCCAGATAGCTATATGGGTCTGATATCAGTTCAGCATCATCACATAGTAGAAGCCTCTGCAATATATATATATATATATATATATATATATATATATATATATATATATATATATATATATATATATATATGCTTGATGGTGTTTTTGGTAGAACACCATCTATTGTCATAAATACAAGCGTTAGAAAGTTTTAACTTGCTTTTTGTTTTTCATAAATGTACCTTTAAGGTCTTTTTTGCAATGATATATATTGCAGAGGCTTTTACTATGTGGTGATGCTGAACTGATATCAGACCCATATAGCTATCTGGCTTGCTATGCTGAGTTTGAAGACATTATGTGTCTAAAAGTTTCACGCTTGCAAGCTGAATAGAAACTGTTTCATAAACGCTCAGAGATTGTGTTTAGATCTAGTTTCGTATTCCTGTTCTTTACTGATGATAGCAAATGGCTTGAAATCATGTTCTGAAGGTGGAACTAAAGTTAGAGATAGTGAATACTTGCTCTGATGTTTATGTAAACAAACATATGCTTGACAATGTTTTTGGTAGAATGCCATCTATTGTCATAAATACAAGCATTAGCAAGTTTTAACTTGCTTTTTGTTTTTCATAAATGTATCTTTGAGGTCTTTCTTGCAATGATATATATTGCAGCGGCTTCTACTGTGTGGTGATGCTTAACTGATATCAGACCCATATAGCTATCTGGCTTGCTATGCTGAGTTTGAAGACATTACGTGCCTAAAAGATTCATGCTTGCAAGCTGAATAGAAACTGTTTCGTAAATGCTCAGAGTTTGTTATTAGATCTAGTTTCTTATTCCTGTCCTTCACTGACCATAGCAAATAGCTTGAAATCATGATCTGAAGGTGGAACTAAAGTTAGAGATAGTGAATGCTTGCTCTGACATTTATGCAACCAAACATACGCTTGACAATGTTTTTGGTGGAATGCCATCTATTGTCATATATATATATATACCAATAAGCCAATAAGCTAATGCACATGTGCTTTGTAGATGTCACTATCTAAATAAATATTCCCACATTTTCAAACACAAGATAAAGTCTTTATCTTGTGTTTGAAAAAGTGGCAATATTCATTTAGATAATGACATCTACAAAGCGCATGTGCATTAGCTTTTTGGCTTATTGGTATTAAAGTTTGTAAAAAACATTACGCTATATAAAATAAATGTCTTGTTTATATATATATATATTGTAACTATTTGGTTTGACTGAGTTACATCAAACCTTATTCAACTGATCCCGTATGAAAAAAATTTAAATTTCAATTGGTAATAATCACAATATACTGAAAAATAGTGTATAAAAATATTGGTAGGTTAGAATGCTTGTAAATTATAAATTTCAAATTTATTAAAATTTCACCAATAAATATCCTGAGAGTGATGAAAACTTAGACTGTTTGAGATATGCTAAAAAATCTGATAGAGTGGATATGAAGTTCATATACATTTTGTCATATGGTCTAGTGGCAGTAATATTTAAAATTATAATTTAATGATATTGAATCAATTTGGAAGTATAAAGATATTTAGTATAGTATTATTATTATTATTATTATTATTATTATTATTATTATTATTATTATTATTATTATTATTATTATTATTATTATTATTATTATTATTATTATTATTATTATTATTATTATTATTATTATTATTATTATTATTATTATTATTATTAAACAATAATTAAAGAAAATCAATTTATAATTCTTCTAAATTTTGTAATTGATCTTCAAGCATATTGTATTATCGCTTAAATTGATATGAAATGATCTAAAATAGTTATCTTTAGAGGAAGAGTTGTTAATTAGAATGCACACTGTCCTGCTATTGTTTTATTTTATATACCATAATCCATTGCAATAAAAGTAATAAATAACTTAACAGAGAGGTAGGGGGGGCTTCTAAAAAGAGAATTCAGAGACATGATTTCAACTACTCACACCAGCAAAAGTAAAAAAAAAGTTGAAAAAAATCAACAACACAAATTTAGAATTGAAGAAAATTTACTGAGATTGTAATTTTACAAGTATGGAGTAGAAACTTCTACCATACTATATATTATATATTGACCTACTAATTCATTGATTGAAAATCGACAAAGTCATACTGGAAGGAAAATGGGAACCATATTAATAAATCCATATATTACAAGATAGGACGTCAGGCTTAAAGTGGAACAAATAGTAAGCATAAAGTTTGTTTTGCATATAATAACTTTAATCATTATATAAATCTAAAAGTTCTGTGTAAATTATTTAAATCTAAAAAGAAAAAAAAAACGTATGCACTCTCTAGAAAAAAAAAATATGCATCTTGTTTTGGATTATCATTGTGAAAAAATAAATAAATAAATAATTTGGATAAACTTTTGAACTTTTAATTTAATCAAAAAATTATTTATTTCAAATAGCATAATATTTGACCAATTTATAGATGTGGAAACTTATATAATATTTAATCTGATTAAAGAAAACAATGATCATCTGCTTTGGTTATAAGCGCTAAACTCTTTGTTGTGGAAAATGTAATTCTAAAACAGTTACACTATTGATAAATTCAAAGGATATTTATAATTATAATTTCAACCTAATTGATGTAAAGATTTATAAAAGAAAATAACAAATCTTCATAATTTGATTTAAGAATATTTACAAACACTGATAAAAATATAACTATATAAATATCTCCTTGAGAACTAGTTGAAAAATGAAATTAATACTAATTGAAATGAAGAAAAGTTAATTGATTTATAAATGTTGGAACTTACTCTATATATTATTATTTTATTAAGCAAAATAAGATTGTCTGGCTAATCTATTGTAATGTTACTTTTTCCTCAATCAAAAAAAAAAAAAAATGATGAAAATTAAAAGACATATTTTTTTACTGATAAATGTCAATAAAATATTTAACTCACGGTACTAATAGTTAATAAAAATTATTATATCTCAAAAATAGTATAATATTGAATATTATAGAAAATGAAACATAATAAATAAATAAAAATGTTTTGAAAGACTCAAACTATGTTGGATTATTATAATAAATTGTTGTGAAAAAAAAAAAAAGTAAATTCATTAGGTCATTTGAAAAGTTGTTGCTCTTCTTGTCAAACCGGATACTCCTGCTATATAGCTTAAACGTTTAGATTAAAAATTGTGCAAAAAGATATTTAAGCATTTTTTTTTCAAGATTTTGTTTCCATAAAATTTTTAAAAGGCCTTATTTGTTTATATTTCCAATATATATATATAAAAGAAAACTATGAAATTATCGTTTATAAAATGTGTGCCCAGGTTGAATTCATTTCCCCATTATTTAGCTCATATTAAAGATACATAAAAGGGTAAAGTAGGGGAATGGGATATCACATTAATTTTTTTTGGTTTTTGTTCATATTATAAAGGGTTTTATATATGAATTTCATATATTATTGGAGTATATTTTTATGACATAAATTTGTAATGTATGTAAATAAAAAAAAAGATATACACATAGGTGTTGTTACAGATTGGTCTAAAAATTAATATTACACTAAGCATTACAAGATAGAGATATTCATCTCTTACATATGTGAACAATTTATTATGGTTTAAACACACTGAGTTTCTCTTCAATGGTAGAATAATAATTCTGTATGATAACATAGTTATTTTATGTCATAGAATTATCATATAAGCATTTTAAATTTATTAAAATGTACCTATTATTATTTTGTCCAGGTTAGTGTATAATCTACAATGTTTCTTTGACTGTGGGTGTATTTCTTGTTATAGCAATATATTATCATAATTTTAAAATATTTTCTAGTCATTTGAAATATTTTATAGTCGTTTATCATATTATCCGTTATGAATTAGGAAGTGAGATATTTATTTTTAGCTTTAATGTGAGAATTATGTTTATCTTACAATTGTAGTGATAAAGATTTATGACAGTACATCTGATAAATATATGAAAGATAAAGTTGCTTTAAACACTGTATTATGTATAGGACGCATGTGCAAAAAGAGAATAGTCTTAGCAATTGCTTGCACTTTGAATTGATTTATTTTATTGAGGCAAATAACTAAAGAATGCTTAAGTAGCATTGTCAATTCCTAACCTGACTGTTAATTTCAAGGCAAATGTTATGTTTCCCTGTGTTGAGACAAGCCCCACATATTTATACATAGGATAGGGGTATGAGAATCTGACATATTATTACACAATGAGATAATGTTGTGAAGAGCCTCTTTTCAATATATTATCCCTCAGGATGATGGAGGATGAATTTTCTTACCGATTATGGTGAAGTTATTTTGTGTATTTTAAAAATTTGTATGCAATGATAATATGAATTTAGTTAACGACACTTGTTATCTATAGTGTAGTGGAGTTAAATTGTGTATGAGTTGGGCTGTAGCATTATGTTAACAACTTATGGACAAGCCAGTAAAACTTACCAACACAACTTTTTAATAATTATAAGACTTAGTTTATGTCTAGCATAATAGAAAATATACCCACACGTACTGTCATTGATTTAATCAAGCAGTGATTTGCCAATGGATCAGTAAAGCCTTTTTATCATCATCATGATTGTTTATGGACATTGGCAGGATTAATATCATGTATACATCTGACCTCTGATGTGTGTACCCATATTTAATAAGAATCTAACTGAATGGATAACTAATACCATATTAAATAATAGTAAACAAATTAAATCGAAAAATAATTTATATATTTGTGCTTAATATGATAATTGAAATTAACATATTCTTATATACAACTAAGAATTCTATAGTGAAAATTGCTGCTTCAAGCATTGAGTTTACATATTAAGTTTGTTAATTACCTTTATTAATTGGAAAATACTCTTATCTTGTACTGTGATGCTTAATTATGCTAAGAAGTGTAATATACTTGTTTTATAATACACAATTGTAAAAAACTAATTAACAGTTATGAGGACAATAAGGGTATTATGGTATTTTATTATTTTATCACTCATACACATAGTCAAAAGAAAAAAAAAAGTTTTATATATGTTTTCTGAGAATAGAATTTGACTGTTTATGATGGTAAGAAAATTTGTAAATAATGTAAATTAATCTTGTTATTTTGAAATATTTATCTAGTTGTTAGAAAATAATATATTTGTCTTAACATTTAATTTACGTACATAATTTGTATTGGCGAAGCATAGAATGGAAGGGTTACAATATATATATATATATATATATTTGTTTGATATATATATATATATATATATATATATATATATATATATATCAAACAAACAGCTCTTACTTGAGAAGTGTGCTATGAGTAAACAATTAAAATCTCTAACTAGAACCTTTCCATTTCCAGATTAATTGGTTTCAAGTTTTGTAACATTTAAATGGAAACTCTGAAATATTTGAACGTGAAAATGTTTTTTAGTTTTTAATTCTAGCTATCTAACTTAAGCAGTTATATGGGACTGAACCAAATTCAGATCTACCATATATTGATAGCCTTGTCAGGGCTTAAAGTTAAAATTATAACAATCAGTAAAGCAAGTCATCGCTTTGAGTCCAAGATGTCCTGGGAGGCCTGGTCAAAAATGTATACTTTCAACAGAGTTTATGTGGAATTGGAAAATCATACACTTACAGGTCTTAGACCATTTGACCCGCCATTTTATTATATTTTAAATGACCTATTTTTGTATGATGAAATTTGGATTTTTTATGATTTGTTTACTAAAATGCAATTTTTAATTTTATTTTTCTCATTTTTTTTACATCTTTAATGGTAATTTTTTTTATGGTTGAATTTCATTCTCTTACCACTTGATATGGATATGAAAGTGGCAACGTATATTTGTAAGCCCTTTTTCTAGAAGCTCATTTTCAAGTCATTTGAAGCTGCAATGTAAAAAAAGGATTTGGAAGCAATAATGCCAAAAAAAAAAACGATTGGGGTACTTTTTATCTGGAAGGATGCATCAGGAAATTCAAATTTAAAACAGGTGCTAACTAGCCAGGAGTTAGTGACTATTCAATTACTTCTCTTATTTATTTTTTATTGCTTATATATATATATATATGATAAACAAAAATGCAAGTTAAAAAACTTGCTAACGCTTGTATTTATGTCCACAGATGGCGTTCTACCAAAAACACCGATCAAGCGTATGTTTTGTTGACATAAACGTCAGAGTAGTATTCACTATCTCTAACTATAATTCCACTTTCAGATCATGATTTCAAGCTATTTGCTATCATCAGTGAAAGACAGGAATAAAGAAACTAGATCTAAACACAAACTCTGAGCGTTTATGAAACAATTTCTATTCAGCTTGCAAGTGTGAATTTTTTAGACACGTAATGTCTTCAAACTCAGCATAGCAAACCAGACAGCTATATGGGTCTGATCTCAGTTCAGCATCACCACATAGTAGAAGCCTCTGCAATCTATATCATTGCAAGAATAACCTCAAAGGTACATTTATGATAAACAAAAATGCAAGTTAAAAAACTTGCTAATGCTTGTATTTCTGTCCACAGATGGCGTTCTACCAAAAACACCAATCAAGCATTTATGTAAACAAAACATACGCTTGATCAGTGTTTTTGGTAGAACGCCATCTGTGGACATAAATACAAGTGTTAGCAAGTTTTTTAACTTGCATTTTTGTTTATCATAAATGTACCTTTGAGGTCTTTCTTGCAATGATATAGATTGCAGAGGCTTCTACTATGTGATGATGCTGAACTGAGATCAGACCCTTATAGCTATCTGGTTTGCTATGCTGAGTTTGAAGACATTACGTGTCTAAAAAATTCACGCTTGCAAGCTGAATAAAAATTGTTTCATAAACACTCAGAGTTTGTGTTTAGATCTAGTTTCTTTATTCCTGTCTTTCACTGATGATAGCAAATAGCTTGAAATCATGATCTGAAAGTGGAATTATAGTTAGAGATAGTGAATACTACTCTGATGTTTATGTAAACAAAACATACGCTTGATCGGTGTTTTTGGTAGAACGCCATCTGTGGACATAAATACAAGCGTTAGCAAGTTTTTTAACTTGCATTTTTGTTTATCATAAATGTACCTTTGAGGTCTTTCTTGCAATGATATAGATTGCAGAGGCTTCTAATATGTGGTGATGCTGAACTGAGATCAGACCCATATAGCTATCTGGTTTGCTATGCTGAGTTTGAAGACATTACGTGTCTAAAAAATTCACGCTTGCAAGCTGAATAAAAATTGTTTCATAAACACTCAGAGTTTGTGTTTAGATCTAGTTTCTTTATTCCTGTCTTTCACTGATGATAGCAAATAGCTTGAAATCATGATCTGAAAGTGGAATTATAGTTAGAGATAGTGAATACTACTCTGACGTTTATGTAAACAAAACATACGCTTGATCGGTGTTTTTGGTAGAACGCCATCTGTGGATATATATATATATATATACATGCTATATAGTTTCAGATAATATATTTTAATAATAAATTAGCAATCATGCTAATGCACATGGCTCTACAGATTTTAAACTATAAATGAATACTCTCATTCTCGGACACAAGTTAATTTCTTTATAAATACATTATTATAATACATTTCAATGATATAAAACCATACACATCCACACTTGATCATATATTTATTTATTAGTGTCATAGGCAAAATATATTATGATTTTATTTCAGTATTCAATTATTTTTATTACCTATATTTATTACTTTTTTATATAATTACATTTATAAAGAAAAGAATAAATATCCTGTATAATTTTAGACAATACATTTCAATAATATAAAAACATGCATTTCCAGACTTGATCACATACCCTCAGCCATCTACTTCATACAACATGCCTCCCACAAACACACATATAATTAGTGCTCATAATAAATTTGTTTATTTTGATGCTCATTGATTTTACTTAGTTTTTATTCATTTTATCTTAGAGAAATTTTTGTTTGATATTTATTTTTTGAGTACACTTTATTAACCTTAAAAAATATATTTTTAGATGCCCCTCTTCCCCTATAATATAATAATTAATTATATTTTCAAATATGTTACAATTTACAAAAGTTATTTTTGTATAATACATTTAAGCTGTTTGTACTATTTGATATTTATTTGAATACACTTTATTTGAAAAGAATACACATTTTAGGTCACACTGCATCTTTCACTAATATAATATAATAATTAATCTACAGTAATATTATATATTATATTATTATAACACACCTGGATCTCATTTTATGTGGTAGATAGGTTCCTCAGAAAGTGCGCACTAAAGAAATCGGACAAAAATAGACTTAACTTACCTTGAAATATGGGGATAGGGGGTTTTATTTTTCAGAAATTGCATAAAAGCAAAGCAAGAAGGAAAAATTACTTTAAAATTTGCATTAAACAAATAAGGAAACAAAGTATGACTAATAAAAAATTTCAATAGTTGAAAAAAAATACAAGACAAACTTTTTTTACTTTTTTATTAACTACAGTATTTAATTTTACATTTTTTCATACATTATTTAATCATTACCAGTTGTTTGACTATTTGACAATATGTGTTCATTTGGGAAACATTAAGAAATCGGATTCATCATGTGATATACAATTGGCGCCACTTTCAGTCTTGAGCTGTGTTAAAGATTCTTTGTTTCTATATTTAAAAAATGAGATTGTAATCAAAACAAAAATATTATAGATTATTATTAGAAAGATTATTTTCAGTTTATAAAATCAATAAAGTCTTCGTTATTATTTATTTTAAAAATCTAAAAAAATATTTATTTCTGTTATAATTAACAAAATACATTTTAAAAGTTTAAAATTTTTGACTATTTATTGTGATATCTTTATATGTAAATATAAATCTATTATTACTATTTACTCATTAGTATAAGTAGGTTATTACATAGAAGCTAATATTCTAAATGCAGCTTCAAGCCATATTCACATTAGCTGCTAATATAAAGTTATATTTTTGAAAAAAAAGTATTTCAAGTCAAAATAAGTTATTAATAATTTAAATTTCTTGATATCTAATAAATATAGTGAAATATGAAAGATATTAAGAAGAAACACAAATCACATAACTTCAAAACTGCATTAAAATAATCCACATAAAATGAGACCCAGGTCTATAATAATATAATACATTACAATTTACTAAATTTCTCTTTGCACAATAACTTGTAAACTATTAGTTTTATATTTTTCTCATTAAAAAGCAAACATATTTCTAACAAATACCTTGCATGGAAGAACAACCAAACATTTTTAGCAAATAGCCTGATAAGGAAGGACAGGATCTGGGTGAGGCAGTAAAAGTAGAAATTACTAATCACATTATTGTTGTAATTTTTTACTGAAAAATTACTTCAGGTAAGACATATTATATATCATTTTTTCAGCATTTTATGACAAATGTGATGAACCACTTTATGAAATTGTAATTTTAGCATATAACTTTAAAAATTTAGGATTTGTGAACCAATGTAAAAAGAAACATGTTTAAAAGTTTTAAATATCTTCTTTTTAATTTTGTTTAGGTAATGAGTACTTTATCAGCTTTATTAAATTTTATCCTGTTGGCTCTTTTCAACAATATATATATATATATATATATATATATATTGTTGAAAATATATTTTATATTTATATATATATATATATATATATATATATATATATATATATATATATACTGTAATAAAATAGAAAATATATTAAAAATTATATTTCTTGTATTTTTTTTTAAATTAAAGATGGTGTCATAAGATTTAAAGATATTGTTTTTATTAGCTTGTATTTACAAATATGTAATGTAAGAGAAAACATTTAACATCTGTATTTAAGTTATCTTAATTTAAGCTATTTAAGTTAAATATCTGGAGTTAAAAACCTTTTCAAATCTAAAAAATTCAGATTTTCTACTTTAATGTTACACATTAAATAACTTCTGATCTTTGAGTTGAATTTTAGATCTAATGTTTCAATATTCTAGCTTCTCACTGAGGTGAGATAAAAGCTCAAAACCAATTGGTCTGTAGATGGGAATTATAGGGATTTAAAATGATTTTTTTAAATTCACTTTTCAAGTAAGAATTTTTTGAGCTATTGGTATCCTCCCTGTATTACTTATTTGTAAATACAAGCTCATAAAAGCAATGTCATGCTACATATGACTTGCTTTCTTGATTATATATATATATATATATATATATATATATATATATATATAGTGCCCTTTTTTAGATCAGAATAAATTTATTATATCAATTTACTAAAAAAAATTAAATTTAAGAAATATTTTATTGATATGATGACTATGTTATGCTGATAGTCTTTTAAAAAGCTTAATTAAAATAAGATGAATATATTTAATGCCTAAAGTTTTGCTAAATGTATTTAAAACAGTTAAATAAAGCTAAATGTATAAATTGTATATGATTGGGAAAGCTGGCCATAATAAAATAGTGTAGTGATAATTCTTTAAAATAAGTATTAAAAGTTGAATTTTAAAAGCAATAACTTACAATTAAATAAATATTATATTTTACAGTATAAATTATGCTTAATAATTATATTTAAATTTATATGTTTTAAAAGTAGTCTTTGTTGTAGAAAGGTGTATATTTAATTTTATGGTATGTAAATTTTTGTTCAAAATTATATTATTATATCATTATATAATAATTTGCCATTAAACATTTATTTTATTCCCAGACAGCAAAATTGGATACAGTCTGTCTATGTTGTAAGTCATGTGACATGTAAATATTAGTACATATACGTTTGCAAGTTTTTGTTAATAAAATTTCAAAATAGCTTTAAAATTACACTGTAGAGTTAAAATATTTATTTATCTACCACCAGATACAATATAAAAAAATAGCTATTATAAATATTTAATCGGGGTTTTAAAAGGAATGTAGCTAATAAAAATTAAATATTTTGTTTTTTAAAAAAAATAGATACATTAAAAACTAAAGGTGGGATAAATCAATAAAACATTATTTTTAAAATTCATTTTAAAATATTTAGTTATTTTTAATAAACTATAAAAATTGATTTTGAATTAATATTTTAAATAATATTTTTTAAAAAAAGAATGAGTCATTATTTTATTTTTTGATTTTAATTGCATAATATCAAAGTTATATGTAAATTAAGCCATCAGATCAAAGTCTAATCAATCAATCAAATGATGCATTTCTTTGGGTATAAATACAGATGTTCAATTATTTTCAGTGTGCTTCTGTTTATTAAATGTGCTTCTGTAAAAAATAATCTGCTTCTGTTAATTAAATCTGCTTCTGTTAATCAAGTTTTTTTTTTTTTGTTAATTAAGTTTTGTTTTAAATTAGTCAAGTCAGTGTTATAACTCTCTAATAATTTATTATCAAACAGAGAAGTGTACCAATTGAATTATTTTAACCAAGAAAGTATTATAAATAGATTACAAACTTAAATTATGCACTGCTATGCAGCTAAATTCCCTTACCAGACTTTTTTATAAAAATGTAATTCAAACTTCTCATAAACATGGAAGTACCAAGAGGAAATACCTATCTGTATAAAGGGATGTTGGAAGTAAAAGTTGTAATTAAAAATATAACCTTAGTAATTTTTTACACAGAGAAGCATTTTATCAGCCAAATTTTTATATTGGATATTATGTGAGGAGTTGAATGTAAAAAGAAATAAGAAATTATAAATAACAAAGCATTTCTATGTGGAAATATAGTTTTATCTGAGACCGGAAAAATAATATGGTAAAATTTTTTTTTAAAAAATCTTTCAATAATTTAAAATAGATTTTTTGAATAATAGATGCAGAAATGTTTCTTTTGAAGAGAACATTTTTTTAAAATATTTTATTTTAAGCTGTTATTTGAAAAAGGATGGAAAAAATAATGAAGACCATTATTAAAATACTGTACATGATAAATTTATATTATCTTAAAAAAGATTTATGTATTTTTATATTATTAAAAAAAAGATAATTGGAAACTAATAATTGAAGAAAATATATTTGGATAAATAATGAATATCCTGACAGTAAAACCCTATATGTGATAGAGTTAAAAACTAAGTAATTATTCATTTCTGAGAATATTTTAAAAAATGCACAAGAATTATATCTGGACTCCCGAATCATATTGACATATTAAGTACACTGTAAGCTGGCACAAGAACCTAAGGAAGGAAAATTTCAAAGTTTTATTTTTTAAATATTATATGTTTAAATTATTTCAATAATCACTATTCTGAATAATAGAAACAATGAACTATTATTTTGATAAACTTTCAAGAACAGATCATTGCTTATTTTTACTAATAATTTCAGATTTTCAGAAGTTGACTTTCCTTTTTTTCATTATTTTTTAAAATTTTTGTTCATTATGTTTGGATGGAATGTACTGAGCATGGGTCATGTCGAAAAAGAAATTGTCATTGTTAAGTGTGAAGACAATATTATAGCAACAAGTCCTGGGAGTTTCAATGTGATCACATCACATCTCTAATATTCTAGTGGCACCTTGGTATGGCAAATTAGGAAAAGAGTCTACAACCTGACCAGTATAATATATCTGCTGCATATATATATATATATATATATATATATATATATATATATATATATATATATATATATATATATATATATATATATATATATATATATATATATATATATATATATATATAAAAATTTACATCATTATGATGTATCTTTATTACACACACTGTACAGATATTTAATCTTTATTAGATTTTAATATATGTTAAAAGCATTTTAATTAAAGTAAAACTTATAATTGAAAATTGTTCTAAAAATTGAAATACTGGAGATCATTTATCTATTTCACATGTAGGTAGTAATGTGTATCAGTTGTATAAAAAGGTTGGATAGTTAGGGAAATTTGAAAGTCTGAGTTCAAATGTTTTATAATTACATTAAATTAAGTATAGACTATATATATATATATATATAGTCTATAATGATGTAAAAATTATATATATATATATATATATATATATATATAATTTTTACATCATTATATATCTTTATTATACTGTAGAAATATTTAATTTTATTAGATTTTAATATATGTTAAAAGCATTTTAATTAAAGTAAGTAAAATTTATTAAAGAAAATTGTTCTAAAAATTGAAATTTATTTTGCAGCTAAAATTGATAACTAATAATATTTTTACAATAATTATTATGTATGATTAGATATAAACTTCCCAAGCATAATTATTTTTTATATCCATTTCATTGATTCAGCCTATTAAGATTAGTAGTATTTGATATAATAATAAATTTTATAAAACTGTCTACTTATTATTTTAATTTATATAATAAACAGTCGTAGTTGATATAAATCAAGGATGAGTGAGTTTTATAATCTAAAAGTAAATGACTAGGAATATTATTTTAATTATTATTAAAATAACTATTAAATATATAAACTTGAATTTATTTTAATATATGTCTACAAAATATATCGCAAATACGGATAACAGATTTATTTTATTACTACAACTAATTGATTATACATACAAACACAAATCAAACAGTCTTCAAATATCACTACTGCCTAAATTGATATATATATATATATATATATATATATATATATATATATATATATATATATATATATATATATATATATATATATATATATATATATTGATAGACATGTCCTTTCAGAGAAAATGTCATGCCCGGCACGACTAATATTTTAGAAGCCCTTCAAAATTTAAAATAAGAATGTGGGGTGAGAGAGAGAAGAAATGAAGGTTTTTACTTACAGGGCTGAAAAAAATATCCACGGAACAGTCAAGTGCGATTCGTAAAAAACGAGTAAGCAGATCATATCCATATATCACTTGATAGGGTAGAGTCACTCTGACACTGTTATCACAGAACTAACTGACAAGGGCCTAAGACTATTAGTTCTGACAGTCAGCAAGTGCCATCACTTTCTCACAGAGTCGTCAAATTGGCACATCATCCATAAATTTGCTTATGTTTTGACTCATGTTATATCTGCTTGAAAAAGTTTTTTTAGAATATTTTTGGGTAATTTAACTGTAAAATTAAGATCATTCAACTAGCTAGGACATTTCTACTTTGCCTTCTCTTATATTTTTGTTTAATATATTGAATGGCCAAGTTGAGGCTCCTAATATTTTGAAGTCTGTGGCAGCTATTCTGCTGTCACCACCTCTGATTGTCCCTATATATAATGGTTTTCAATTACTCCAAATAAAAAATGCAATAAGAATCTGAATAAGAGTAAGAAGCAGAATAATAATCCAGTCAAAAACATAGAGTTATTTATGTGAACTGTTATCTCCTGCCTAATATTTAATTAAAAGGTTTTGACCAGGGTAATTCTCTATCTCCTGCTTAATTTTAATTAAACAAACACCTCACCAGGACTCTTACCTTATTCAAAATTACTTAAAAAAATAAATGAGAAAATAAGTCTCAGCTTTTAAAAATAAAATAAAATCAACAAAATAAAAATAAACTTTGCTTGCTTTTAATTACAGTAATGAAGTAAAAAACAAGCATTAACAGAAAATTGTTTTAAGGTAAAACCTACTGAACAAATAAAATCACAGAAATTTTCAAATATAAATGAGTATGTGTGGTTATTGCATGTATTCTTAATACATAAAAATAGCATACAAAAGTTTTAAATATTTTCTTATAAAAACCTTATAAATATAAATGTTAGTGTTAATTTCACAATGGTGCTTTTGAAGTTGATAAATTATCCAGTTCAATTTTTTTGTTATATTTTTTTTTTGTTAATTTTTTTTGTATATAAGGTTTTTTGTTATATGTGGGAGTTTTTTTATAAGATTTTGTTTGCAAAAGTTTTTTTTATACGAAGGTTTTATTAGTGTTTAATTAGTAAATAGATAAATAATTAATTACTATTAATAATTATTTTACTTTGCACTGACTTTAATTTTTATTTGTATGTATAAATATTTTAGCTTTTAAGCAAATATTAATATGACCACAGTCTATTGTTCTAATTAAGTTTGATTAGTACAAAATTGTAGTTCTTTTTTGTTTGTTTGCTCATTTTAAGTATACACTGTAATTAAATTGTCATTAGTAGGTTTGATATCCTGGGTAAGTTCCTATGACCAATAAGGATTTTTTTGTTGAATTTGTAATATTTTATCAAATTTGTAATTTTTGAATATCGCCATTTTACTGGATATATTTATTTATTTTTAATGAAAACCGGTCCTCTGAATGAAATATTAAACTATATTGTGAATATATAAGTATTTTTTTGTTTATATTGGGTTAGTATAGACCAATCATGATCTAATTAAAGTGTAAATTAAATGAGGTAATATTTAATACATCCTCGAATTTATACTGGCATTACCACTAAATGATATACATCTAGCCAGAATATCCATAGGTACATTCCTATATTTTGAATCATTATGAGATTAGGCAGTATTTCATTTAACTGATGTTCATAAAGTAAATGCAGCGATTATTAAATTTCGGGCAAATTAATTTTATAGCTAAATAAAAAATCATGTTATTTATAGGACCAATAAGTTTCATAAATTATTTGCAGTAAATAAATTATACAAATATATAATCAGTAGTGAGTTTGATAAATAAAATCAAAAACATTAATAGAAGTGAAAATGCTCCATAGATGTTGGGGCATGAGAACATAATTTAGACTTCTCCAGAATAAAATCATACACATTTACGTTGAATGAGTTTAAACAGTCTCACACATCATTACTAATTACAAATTTATTTTTTTAATAATAAATGGAATCAAACTCTTAATAATGTAAATGTTTAAACATATATATTAGTAATTTAGTATTATTAAATTCTAATTATAAAATTATTCATTTCATAATAAATAATACTTATAGTACTTTTTTTCTCAAATGCCAACAACAAAATAATATAAACAAAGATAATCTTATACTTTTCTATTTACAAATGAGCTAAATCTTCTAGTGATCAGCTACAATTTGAATATAAATTTAAATGTTTATACAATTTTGAAAGTACTTAAAAAGCTAGCATATAACGAAAAGAAAATGAATAGGCAATTTATTTTATTAAGAAATTGAATAAATAATACTATGTCATACAAGTAATTTCATAACTGTAAGGTCTAGTAAGCAATGAATGTTCATTAAAATTTAATTAAACTTCAAAGAAAAATACTAGTACCTATAATCAATGAAATATTATTGAAATTATGTTATTTCTTCTTTGGAATAATAATATACAAAAAGTAAATATATATGGGAACACAAATTATTGGTCAAAAGAAATAAAATCTCATACCCACCTGGCTCTCATTTTAGGCAGTAGATAGGTTCTGCAGAAAACCTGCATTAAAAAAATGACACAAAAGTAGATTTAACTAATCTTGAAAAATGGGGGATGCATTCCAAATAAGGAAATAAATTATGACTAATAAAAAATTTCAAATATTTGAAAAAAAAATGATACAAGATAAACTTTTTTCTTTTTTATTAACTAGAGTATTTAATTTTATTCAAAACACTATGTTTTTATGTGAAATTTATATTCCATTTTTTTATACATCTTTTAATCATTCTCACTATTTGACAATATGCAGATACTTTGTGAACTAATAAGAAATCACATTCATCACAAGAGGAAGTAAAACTAGGGTCACCTTCAGTCCAGTGCTGTATTAATGGTTTTCTATGGAGAATGTAATCAGTGATTAAACTCTGAAATGATGATTTTACTAATTGTTTATAAAGCTCACAATATCCAGACTATTATGTCTAGCTGTTACAGAGTGCACTTTCACTAGTGCAATTATATATATATATATATATATATATATATATATATATATATATATATATATATATATATATATATAAAACAAAAAAATAAAGACTTATAAATCCAATAAATAATATAATATTTCAACCAGAGGACTGGTTTTCATCAGAAAGAAAAAAAATACACAGTAAAATGGCGATAATCAAAAATTACAGATTTGGTAAAAGATTAAAAATTTAACAAACCCCCCCCCCTGATTGGTCACAAAATCTAACACAGAATATCTACCCAATCAATGACAAAATTCAAACAAAACAAAAAAAAACTACATTCCCTCCTAATCAAGCTTAAATTCTATTTAAATTAAAATAAATATAAAAATAAAAAATCCAAAATTAAAAATTAAAATATACATATGTGCATACATAGAAAAATTAAACTATGCTCACACACAAAAAATAGCTGTGCTCACATTAATATTCATTAAAAACTAAAATACTTATACATTTTAAAAAATATAGTTAGTGCAAAGTACAATAATTTATAACTAATTATTTATCTATAAACCAATTAAACACAGATATTAAACATCCATGTAACCAATCTTTACATAAAAAAACCTCATATAAGAAAATTTTCACATAAAAAACACACATATAGAAATCATTTAGGAGACCAGGTAACCCAGAGATGTAATAGTTCCAGTGTTCAAATTCAATCCATGCGGTTCTAAGGTCTTGAATTTAAAAATAAAAAAACTCTCCTTTTGTTTCCTCTCCCTTGTAGAAGAAAAACCATCCTGAAGAATCACTACTTTTAAATTATCAATTGAATGATTCGATAAGTTAAAATGTTTTGAAACCGGTCTATCTTTATTCTTATGCAAAATGTCAAATCTATGATTAGTCATTCTGACATGTAAACTATTTGCTGACTCACCTATATACTGGTTTAAACATCTACTACACTCTATCAAATATATCAAATTAACACTTTTACATGTAACATAATTAGGAATATACCATTTGAAATTACAATTCTTAGTACTAAAGACCACTTTTGTCACAACAATATGTTTACATGTAAAACATCTTTTATCTTTACATGGAGAACATCCTTTTTCCTGTACAGAACTACTAATAAAGTTTGTTTTGACAAGTATATCTCTAAGTGATCTATGTTTTCGATATATATGTGTGTGTGTGTTAAAACGAATATTTGCATGGGTTAAATATATAAAATACATATTTTGCGGGTTCATCTGCAAAATATGTATTATATATATATATATATAAATCAATCAATCATATGTCACATGGCCTATATAGCTTGTATTACCAATATCTAAAATTTAAAGAGTGTGCTAATAGCTCTAAACAAGCTTATTTATTTTATTTTTTATGATAAATGTTACAAGAGCATTTATCATAAAAAATAAAATAAATAATCTTGTTTAGAGCTATTAGCACACCCTTTATACACACATATATATATAAAACATGCTTCTATGAGTGTGTTAATAATGACTAATGTTTAAATTTTCTTATATATATATATATTAAGCATTAAATCACCCCACATGGTTAAGAAATCCAGTACTGCCCTCTGTGAACTAATATATAAATACATTAGAGTTCGTATTATTTTGAAATACAAACTCTAATGTATTTATATATTAGTTCACAGATGGTGGTATAGGATTTCTTAACCATGTAGGATGATTTAGTGCTTAATATGTACATATTTATTGCAGTATAATGTTATGTATTGAGATTATATATATATTAATAACAATGAATATTGAAATCAAATATATATTAATAACAATGAATATTGAAATCAAATATGAAAATTGAAACCAAAAACATGTGAGGAAATAATTCATTTGGTCTCTTGTTTAAAAGAGGATAAAAAAAAAAAAGATTTATTTTTAAATAACTTTTTCTTTTATAAAAACATTACTATTCTACATTGGAATTGAATTTTAACTGTTCCAAATTAAAACCTATGGATTAAAACTTATGGATTAAAAAAGCTTATAAGAAACATATTTTATTTTTCTTCTAAATCTAAAAAAAAAAAGAATAGCAATAGAAAAAGAACATCTACTTGAGTTATTGGAAACTATCTTATTTCAATACCTCATTATTCTACATATAAATACATATTTATATATAATTATATATATATATATGTATAAATAATCTTACAATGTTCTGTGAGTAGAATAATTTTGTCTCGTAATGGTTTTGAAAGCAACTTTTATGCTAATTTAAGATATTTCTTGTGTGGAATCTCTAATAGAAAATGAAGAACAAGAACATCAATCTTCAAAGGATATATATTTTATTTTACATCAACCAAACCATTGGATAATATTCATAAATTATCAATTTAGGATAAATAAGCAATTGTTGTACCAATGAATTAATATACTTTGCATGAGAATTGCATTAGGATTATGAACTAGGGACTTAAAGATCCATCCTTAACTTGAGAAAATTAGTTTTTCTTTAATTATATATATATATATATATATATATATATATTAAAGTATATTAAAGTAATATATATATATATATATATATATTACTTTAATATGTTTGAGTTATTATTATTTTTTTTATTTCAAATTTGGCACCGTGTCATTTTTCATAGGAATATCCAAATTTAATTTTATAAACATAAATTGAAAGTTTGACAAACTTCATCAAAATAAGATGAAGTATATAAAAAAAAGTGATTATTTAACAGATATTAAAACAGGATTATTATATTTACTATGTAATATAATAAATGTATAATGTATTTATTTTATTATAAATGCATACAAAATAAGTTATATAATTGTAAATAATAATTATATAATAATAGTTATGAAACATATGAATAAAGACTGTAAATAAATTAATAAGTTATTTAAATTATTAATTTTTGAATTTATATATTGTTTTATATATCTGTTAATTTGAGTTATATTCTTTACTTTTGAAAAGTTTATTATAGTATGAAATTTTATCATAGAGTATTGGACAGGGAATATTATTTATTAATCTTTTGAAATGATAAAATTCATCCTTATTTTTTTATTAATATTTTATTTCTGTTTTACATTATATTTTTTATTGTTTATTAAATATTACATTATTAATTTGATCTCTCTGCCTAATCATTATTATATTATAGTATAAATTTATATATAAATACATAATCGTTATTAGTTACATAACAATTATATATATATATATATATATATATATATATATATATATATATATATATATCACCCCTGAAAAGAATTAATTGCAAATTCCCCATGAATTTGAATATTGTGGCATAATGGTGACTGAAAGATGGAGAACTATTCTAAATTATATCAAAATTTATTTAATAATTATTGAGCTAGCATAGTAAAGATGGATATAATCATGGACTTAGTATTTCATCATTTCATTTCCAGCATTCTACCTGAAGACCCAAAGTCTGATTATAGTGAAATGCATACCCTCTTTCTAGTCAAAACCGATGTTGTCATATAATATGTATATAAATATATATATATAATATGCTTCTATGAATGTGTTAATAATGACGTGTTTAATTTTTCTTTTATACACATATATACATGTAATAACGTTAGACAGAAAAAAAGCTACAAGTAAAAATATTTAAAAACTATTAAAAATATATTCTTTTTAATAGAAATTAAATGTTCTTAAATATTTTTACTTGTAACTTTTGTCTATCTAAGAGTTTCTCCATGTACATATCTATATATAAAAACATAAACACAAGTTTGATGATAAATGCTTAGCCAGAGACAGCATTTAAAATATCTCTGTCAGGAACGCATCCCCCCCCCAACCACTGACCATACCTTTGTGCTTTGGCACTTTTCAGAGAGGTACCAAAGTGTAGGTTCAGAGACTAGATCTAAAGATACCATCCCAAAGCCAAGCGCTTATCTAAAAGTTATCTATTGAGTGGAAAATCTGAAATTTTCAGACACCTACATGTCTTTAAACCCAGCTATCCAACTCAAATAGCTATATGGGGCTAATAGATCTTCAGCCAGCAAAAACATCACATAAGACTTAAGGCAGAGACTATAAATAGTCGAAATAAAAGTCATATATCACATGACCCTATTCTCCTAAGCTTGTAAGTTATAAACAATGACGATTGTCA
The DNA here is from genome assembly GCA_028023455.1 of Epiperipatus broadwayi. Classification (NCBI taxonomy): domain Eukaryota; kingdom Metazoa; phylum Onychophora; class Udeonychophora; order Euonychophora; family Peripatidae; genus Epiperipatus; species Epiperipatus broadwayi. The sequence continues at coordinate 2,970,543 of JAQFVV010006320.1, read as the reverse complement.
ATTTCTCAACAAACTTTATGATAAATGCTTAGCCAGAGCCAGCATTTACAATATATCTGTCATGAACCACATGCCCCACATCCCTGACCATGGTTTTGTGCTTTGGAACTCCTCAGAAAGGTACCAATGTAGGTTCAGACAATAGATCTAAAATTACCATCCCAAAGCCAAGCACTTATCTAAAAGTTATTTATTTAGTGAAAAATCTGATATTTTCAGACATCTACATGTTTTCAAACCCATCTTTCCAACTCAAATAGATATATGGGCTGATAGATCTTCAGCTATACCATATATTAGTAGTCTTAGGAATATATCATCATATAAGATTTAAGGCAGAGCCTATAAATAGTCAAAATAAAAGTCATAGATCACATGATCATATTCTCCTAAGCTTGTAAGTTATAAACAATGAGGATTTTCAATTCCTCAATAACATTTATAATAAATGCTTAGCTGGAGCCACCATTTACAATATCTTTGTCAGGAACCTCTGCCCCAAACACCTAACCATGGTTTTGTGCTTTGGCACTCCTCAGAGAGGTGCCAGGGTAGGTTCAGACACTACATCTAAAATACCATCCCAAAGCCAAGAACTTATCTAAAGGTTATGTATTGAGCAGAAAATCTAAAATTTTCCATCAACTACATGTCTTCAAACCCAGCTATCCAACTCAAATAGCTATATGGGGCAGATAAATTGTCAGCCATACCATATATTAGTAGTCTTAGCAATATAACATAACATAAGACTTAAGGCAGAGACTTTAAGTAGTCAAAATATGAGTCATAGATCACAAGACCCTATTCTCCCAAGTGTGTAAGTTATAAATAATGAAGATTGCCAATTCTTCAACAAGCTTTATGATAAATTCTTAGCCAGAGCCAGCATTTAAAATATCTCTTTCAGCATTTATCATAAAGCTTGTTGATGAATTGTCAATCCTCATTATTTATAACTTACAAACTTAGGAGAATTGGGCATGTGATATATGACTCTTATTTTGACTATTTATAGTCTCTGCCTTAAGTCTTATGCAATGTTATATTGCTAAGACTACGAATATATGGGATGTCTAAAGATCTATCAGACCCATATAGCTAATTGAGTTAGATAGCTGGGTTTGAAGACATGTAGGTGTCTGAAAATTTCAGATTTTTGACTTAATAGATAACTTGTAGGTAAGTGCTTGGCTTTGGGATGGTATTTTTAGATCTAGTGACTGAACTTACCCTAGCACCTTTCTGAGAAATGCCAAAGGATGGAACCATGGTCAGGTGTTGGGGGGGGGTCCTTACAAAGATATTTTAAATGCTGGCTCTGGATAAGCATTTATCATAAAGCGATTTGGCATTCGTCATCGTTTATAATTTATAAGCTTAGGAAAATAGGGTCAAGTGATCTAAGATTCTTATTTTGACTATTTAAAATATAAACACATTTTAAAGATACATTTTTTAAAGTAAAAAAAGTTATTATAACTTTTTCCTGTCTAAAAGTTTCTCCATGTATACATGTGTAAGAAGAAACAAGAATTGTATAACTTTAAAATTGCATTAAAAAATCCACATAAAATGAGACACAGGTGTACCCACACACACACACACACACACACACACACACACATATATATATATATATATATATATATATATATATGATTTATATATATATATATATATATATATATATATATATATCATTTAGAAAGACAAATGATTAAAAAATGTCAATAGTAACGTGTTTCTCAATACATTGCATAATTAATTTTCATAATTACCAAAACATAAATAAAATAATATATTAATTAAAATATTTTAAAGAAAACAAAATATACAAATTATATATTAATTTTATGTTTATTTAAAAATAATGCTGCAGCTCTTATAAAGCTTTTAACAAATTACTATCTTTTTCAAAATGCCATGTGATCTATTAATATTTTTAACATAGGCAACAGTTATTCAAAAACATTTTAAAATAAAAACACCTTCATAAGTTATATTTCTGTATTTTTCTAGTTTAAATAATTATTTGAAAGATTTTATTGGAAACCATATTATATTAATTATTACCAATGCGTTACCACCATAGTTTCTGAGAATGTATTATGATTACTTTGAAAAGACAATAATATAACTAGTTTTTATTTTTATTTCAAGCTAAAGAGAATGACATTTTTTAAAAAAATAATACCAAAAGCTACTTAATTACATCTTATTGATATTTCTTATTTTTAAATGGATACAATGAAGTTAATTAGCCAATTATTCGTCTTCTTGCTGTTAGTATAATTTTTCTTTTGGTAAATTTCACTTTAAATAATATCCAAATTTTAACTCTCCTATTATCATTTGTATTAAAATGAATTAAACATCTCATCTTACATCACCATATAACTGTAATAAAAAGATGAAAATAAAAACAATAGAAATGGTTGTGGTTGATTCTTAAGTTTGTATTAGGATTGCAATGTATGAATATTTATGAGATCCAGTAAGTAATACATTCGTGTATTCTAAGTGTTTTATTCAAATTTTACAAGATAGATCATCAAAGTACTTATTTTAATATTCTTGTGAAATTTCAAAAATATGCAATACAATAATTATTAAATCATTCAATTTAATTGTACTATTACCTATTAATGATGAACTAAAAATTTGCAAATGATTTAAAAATAATTTGAAGCTTTACCTTGAGAGTATTACTCAAGACAAAATAAAATCATCTTATATAAAATTCTCTGAACATTTGATTTTCACATTTTGATTCTCACAAATTATGTTGTTCGCACTTAAAATCTGAATATGAATTCATTAAACAGATGGAAATAATATTTGAACATAGAAAGCTAATTGACTAATTCTATTACTATCTGCTTAAACTTATATATAATATTAGAATATTAGTAAACTTTTGTTAGTTCTGTAATCTGGAACATAAGATTTCAACAGCCAAAATCTATTTAGGACACCAATTCTAAAACTTTTCAATAAAAATGTAATATTTTATCGTATCTCAAAATTAAATCATTGAATAGTTAATATTTTCTGTTGAAAATATTTTGTCTAAACATAAAAACAATTCATTGTCTGTATGCACAACTTTCCCACTAATGTTGACAGAAAAAATATGTACATTATATTATATACTCAAATTTTTTTAATTGAAAAGAAAAATACTTGCACATTTTAATATGTATATCATGTAACTTTTGTTTGAATACATTTACGTTTCTAGGGGGGGGGGTGAAGTGAAAAAATACAAATGATGCGAGGCAGATAATGGTTATTAAGCTTTTTCGTTGTTCGTTTTTCAATGGAAAGTTTGCTTTTAATACATTTTAACAATAATTTTATTATTTACATGTATTTTTAGCAATTTTTATATATAATATTAAATTGTGATTAATATTTTTTTTTCTTTTTAAATACAATCCAATAAAAATATGAAAAAAATCAATAAACAAAAGAGGCCCATAAAATAGCTGGTTAGTGATGAAAGATAAAATGTTTAAATAATTGTAAAACATTGAATATCCAGTAAATACCTTAAGATTTACAACAATTCCAATAAAGAGTTGACATTCTGAATTATATATAATTCATATTCTTGATATTATTTGTTTAGTTTTTTATTTATCTACCAATTTAATTCACCCTATATTTAAAACAAAAAAATATAATATTGATTTTGCTCAATTTTTTTATGAATTACTAATAAATATTTTCAAGCAAATGTAACTAGACCTATTTTTATAATATATATATATATATATAACCACTAAAACATTATATATATATAACCACTAAAACATTCAATCGATAAAAAAATATGGTAAAAATTACAAACAATAAAATATATAATATAATAGTGACATTTGCTAATATAATTCATAGAAAAATAACTAAGAATAAAAAAAAAAGATTTACCTTGGAAAGTAATTATTCTTGTCATGAAACTTCATAGTGGAAAATGGTAATGATGACTTAAAAATAATTTTAATTACACATTATAAAATAATAAATGATTGATACAAATTTTATTTTGTTAAACGGAAAAAACCTTAAACTTTAGGGGTTTCAAGTTTGTACTATAGTAGCATTTCATCTAATATAATTGATGAAATATCAATACATTGGTTGTCATTATTAACTTTAGTCTTGTTTTCCAAAACTAAATTATTTTATTTTATATGAACTCAATATTTTTGACCTTATCTGTAGTTTACATTAAGTGGTAATTTCTTTAAAAAATACTTGTGCAATGCATAATAATCTATAGTGTACCATATGTTTTTAATATAAATGTGTCTACCTAGATAGATTTTAAAAATTGATTTTATTAAAAATACTTATTTGAAATAAAATATGTGGCAAAAATATGGTGATGTAGTATTTTTTTTCCAAAATGCAATATGTAAGAAGCCTAATCTAATTTTGGTAGACTAACATAACCATTTTTGTTCAATCTTTTGAAATATATACATTACCATCACATATTTTTATAGAACCTATCCTGTTTTCCAAACTAATAATATTAAATTTTTTTAAAGTTTTTAAACAGTTTTATTTTGATCATCAAGTGATAGTACTAATGTGATTATATTTTACAGTTTTAGTTGAGCAGAAGAGAAATTTCTTTTAGATCTTCTGTTTTTCTATTTGTCTATTATTTTCAAGGTAGTGGTTTTTAAAATGTATTTTCTGAATTTGAATATAAGCTCATCTGGATTTTTGCAATAGTTTTATTGTTCCATTTTAATTTATTAAATTAACACTTCATAAAATGCATTTTTTATTTCTTGATGTATAGGTAATTTATAATGTAAATGTTTTGAGTGATTCAAATTAAACAATAATATCACTTAGATTTTTTCTATTTTACACCTGCACACAATATATTAACAAATATTATGTTGACTCAGAAAAAAATAAAAATTATTAACAATGAAATTACAATATATTATAGGTTAAAATTGCAAGTTTTATAGTTGTTACTTCATTTGTTAATGACATTAAGTAAATAGAATAACCACTATGAAATATAACTGTACTGTCAGTTATTTGCATAACAAGTTTTAACTAGAACTCTTTTAAATTTGATGGAAATAAAGATTATGTAATATTTTTCTCAATTAGTAAATTTTAACATTTTCACTACCAATCAATTAAAGATGTTTTTTTTGTTTTTTATTTTAGTTCTTCGTTTGTGCATTGGATTTTTATTTGTCATGGTTTTATTACAAATATAAATTCTAGGGCGTTCTTTATGTCAAAATTGAATGTAAATTTACAGGTTTTTTTGTCATCAATTAAAATTTGTTGGAATAATTTATAAGGTTGCTATTCCAACTTTCTTATCTGAATATGGCCTAACAAATTTTTTCTTCATATTTAAACATTATATTTTTACTATGAAGTTTTTTCATATAATAATATATTAACAATTTTCCATGAAATATTATAAATGTAAACTTTCAATGACTAAATAATTTAATAGTTAATATTTGAACTTTGTAAAATAGAAAAATAAAAAAATTAAACAGCAATTGTAACTATAACAATGGTACTTATAATTATTGGATATATTTTCTTTATTGAAAAGTTATTAGAATGAGATATTAGATTATTTATATTCCATTTTTTTTAATTTAAAATAAATTTAGCTTATTTATTGTTAAAAAAAAGTCTTATTAAAGAAAACATCAAATTTATTGTTTTTAAAATTAAATTTAAAAAAATTTATAGGGAAGAAGAAAGATTAAAAAAGTGTGATTCAATAAACTGCTTCTATCCAAATGAACAATTTATATCTTTTTTCTTAAAAATTAATCACTTTTAAAAAATGTAATTGTAGACATTTATTTATTTATTTTTATTTAAAATAAGTACTTTACAAAAATGTTGCATGAATAACTTTTAATATGCAAACAAATTTCTTAAAAAATCCAATTCAATAATGAAAAAACTCAAGAAAATTATCAATTTTTTCATTATTTAATAATAAAAAATGAAAAAAAAATGATAATTTTACTGAGACAAAATGTTCTACAAATCAGAAGTTGTCATTTATATTGTGATCAAAAGAGGTCAGTTCTAATGATTTTTTTATGTAAATTAAATATTGAATGTTTCTGAAGGTCCATACGATGTTGATATATTCAGACTTTTTCCAAAATAATAATTTTAAATGATAACTGTAGTAAAATAAATATCTATAAGGTAATGTAAAGTAATAGATAGAGTTAATGTAACAAAGATAAAGTATAGCCATCACAGTGCCAAATATTATGAGAAGAGCAAATCCAGTGTGGTGTTGCCATGCTGTACCACGGAAGACATTACATCAGTATTACTTTTATTTTTGGTTCATTTACATATAAGATCATATTTTTTGACATTTTTCAGTATTATACTTGTGTATGAAGCTTTGCATTTATGTTACGTTCATAAGATTTTCATGTCTTTCTTCCTTAAAGACCCATATACAAAGTAATTTAGTTGCAGTAGATGAAATAAAATATTATATATATTCGTTTTCTAAAAGCAGTAGTAGCATATTAAAATATATAGTGCATTTGAGTTTGTTTATAGACTGAACCAACTGCTTTATCAAAGAAAATAAATTTCTGTGGTGAAACTAAGAAAAAAAGCACTGGAGTCAATTTGCTTATCCAACCATCTATTGAGATATTTTGCTGTTTTGTTTTTTAAATTGAAAAAATCACACATATTAAATCCAAAAAAGTATAGACATTCAATTTTCTTAAAATTATGATCACTTCAAAAATTAACTTTGACAATTTCGATGAGAATCACTTATTCTTATCACACTGTATGTGTGAGTACTATACAAAAAATTGTAGAGTCACTAAAACTAATTATTTTGCAAAGTTTATTAAAATTAATTATTATTTTTGTACAATAACTTTAAAATAATTATTAAAAATAACAGGTATACAAGATTACATATTTATTTTATATTGCTTACTTTAAAAAATAGAAGCCAATTATTTCTAGCATAACATACATAAAGAAAATTATAGAAAACTGGTGAACACACCTTTCAAACTGACAACTAATTCATCTGCCTGATACTCTGTTAGATTATATTGCAATATTGTAAAATTTATATTTCAATATTTTTAAACATAATTTTATAGATTTATCAGATGCTGATAATTATTTCTTCACAATTGAAACACAAATATCAACACATTTTTTTAATGAAATGAATATGCTTTTCAGTCCATTAAATGTTGAAAGCGTTTTTAGTTTTTATTATGATCTTATTTTTTCAATATTGGCAAAGTTTAAATATCATCATTTAAAATTTATTTCACTTCTAAATACAAAGGTAGGGACCTCTATAGGTCTTAAAATAGCTTGTGTTTTAAGACCTATAGAGGTCCCTACCTTCGTATTTTTCAGACGCTTATTTCTAAGGTTACAGCCTTAGTAAATTATTACTTAATATAATAATGGGCGTTTAATAAAATTTATAATTCACTTCTAAATACAAATTTTACCAAATCAAGTGTCAATTTATTATATTTTAAAAGAGAATTTCTCATCATGTAGAACAATTATATCTATCACAGTACATAATAGTAAAATATCTACCAATATATTTAAACTATCAATATTCTAAGATGATAACAATCCAAGTAAAATTGTAATGTTTTTTATCACTCTCTGATAAAAAACTAGAATTTTTGAACATTAATTGCTAAAATTTTGATTTGTTGTTTTCAATTCATAGCCTAAGAAAGAGTGAATTACTCACTTGTTCATATATATATATATTGTAACCAATTGGATTACATAGAACACACTAATACAGTGTGTGTGCATATATATATATATATATATATATATATATATATATATATATATATATATATATATATATATATATATATATATATATATATATATAAAGTTGAAAGGAAAACTATACATAAACATTAACAAAAATTATAGTAGATATTTTCTACATTCATTGAAATAAAAATAAAAAAAAATAAATAAAGGGTTAAATAACTCTGGGCTTAAAGTAATATTTTATTGTAAAATTAAATATTTTAAAAAGGTCTGATAAATACTATTTGTAATTCTGATTTTGAAATTAACAAAAAAAAAGCAAGCATAATTTATTTTTTAAAATCTTTTAATTAATACTTGTATAAAATATCTTTTTTTAATTAATGCTTGTTCACATTTCTACTATGTAGTTAAAAATCTTTGTAGATTAAAAATTCTAAAGGATTATCACACCTTTGGTCAAATTTCAAAGATTAAAGTAAAAATATAAAAATCATACTTTGATAGAAATTTCAAGCTTGTTTTCAAATGGATTAAAGGTAATTGAAAACAGCCACTGTGTTTTTGTCACCTGACCTAGCCAAAGTTATAAAATACTGATAAAAAATATCAGATAGTCTGGATTGTAGTTTTTGGTAAGAGCTGAACAGAACAGCTTGGCTACTAAAATTTTTTGAGTAAGTTGCAGCAGTTAGCCGACCAAAATGAGTAGCTGCAGTATGTGGTTGGCTGTAGCAGAGAGTTGGAAAAATAGCTACCATGATTGATGTAGTTGAAGGCAGAATCTGTTACTATTTATCTTTAGAGGTGTTTGAATTACTTGAAGCTGGGTAACTTCTGATTCAATAGCCTAAAAAAAATGAAGACAAAGTAGCTAGCAGAGTTATACAAAGCTCCCATGAAGATCTAAGGACAGTCCAGTAGCTGCCTTATAGTTTACTGCAAAGTTTTGATTCATGAAGCTAGGGTCACTTCAAATGGATCAATTAGCTGCTTAAATATGCTCCAGAAGACAGCTTGACAATTTCTTGGACTACAAAAGAAATCTCATGGTATTCCAACAAATTACCAGAATTATATACATTTACCTGATGATGACAACAAACCTGAAATTATATTTTTCTACTGGACCAAAAACCAAGCTTGCCAAGAGAAAGCTTGAAAAAATTGGTGTACTTATGTTGTTGTTTATCTATACACACAGGGAACCACAGATAAATACATCTTGTGTACTTACAGTGAGTTATTTTATTTCAATATTTCTTAAAATGACTTTTAAAATTATAAATTAATAACTTAAAGTTAATACAAACAAATAACTTTTGCTTAAGTTGAAATCTAACAACAGTTATATATAATAATGAAATTTTAAATAATTTCTTTGGTCTGAAGTCACTGATATATAAAACGATTTTATTTTTCGTTTATTAAGAAAAAAAAGAGACATTTCATATTTAGAGAATTTGATAATTAATCAACAAGTACCTGTCAAACAAAAGTTGACTATTTAGTTTGATAAAAAAATGAACTTATAAACTGAAATTAAATTTTAAATTATATATTTTGTTTATACACATGTATATGTGTGAAATGTATGTGTTTTCCAAATGAATTAATTATGAAAAAATATAATATATTGTAACAAGTTAAAATAGATAAAAGTTAGTGTGTGTATATATATGCATACTCATATATGTAAAATTTAAAAATTTTTTTTGATTAAATGTCAATTCATTTTTTAATATTAATTGTATATTAGAAACCACACATCTGTGCGCACATATATGTAAATCAATGTAAAAATTTGGATTTTGAATAGTAATTATGTAAATCACAAATGTAATAATTATTTTATGTTTAATTGAAATGTCTTCATCATGTATTATAAAATGCATGTCTGTGTATGGATATATGTATGCGTTTATAGATACCCATTAAGAAATAATGCAATTAATGTGATAACTTGAATTTGGTAGTAATATTGTAAATTACAGTGTAATGTCTTTTGTTATTGTATACTTTTCAAATCCAGAGCCTTATCCTATAAGACCTTAGATATATTTTTTTTGTTATTAATATTTTTTTTTTATTGTACAAGACTTAACTTTAATGTATAGCCATATAGACCTTAATTTAAATTTGTTTTTAATTGTTATTAATAAACTTATATTTAATTGTTAAAATTGTATTCCATCATCTCTTGGTCACATACAGTAATAAAGCTTGTGTTCTCTGGGCTAGATTTGAGCATGGGGTGAATATATAAATGGAGATGTATATTTAGTGCTTTGGGGTATCCAGAGATGATCAATCATCATCCTGGTTGGCACAAAAGAAGATACTCTTTAAAACCCATGCACTATATTTTATTTTTAATTTAGTCTTATTAAAAGTTAAGTTTGTAGTTGGACAGTACAAGTGGCCTTAGCATTGATGATGATCGGCATGTTTTAATGTCCCATCATTATCATTTCAATTTCTGATTATTGTGTATTCTAATGGATGGGTACTAAGTTGGTGCATCCAAGTTATGTTTAAATAATTTCCCAAGGTGGCAATGGCTCAATAGTTAGCCTGATCTACAGAAGACCCATTTCCATTCCAGTCACAAGGTTGACTGTTGATTTATATTTTTATAGTTCAAATCCAGCCACAAGATTGACTGTTGATTTATTGTACTGATTTGTTTATTCTCATCAATGATGATGATGAATATTTCTTGAATATTTACTTGCACTTATATTTATCTATTGTTAATGCTGATAAATAATCATGTTTTAAGTTTAGCTTCTGAGTTAGCTGGCTGATCTCTCAATGTTCTCAGAGATTCTTTATCTCATGCTCTTCTTAAATATAAATTACTTAAATATTGTACTTTTATAAATTGATCATTTTGTATTTATTGGGGTTGATGATGATGTTTCCATCCCCCATGTTTACTCTATTTTCTTCTGCTTATTCACTCACCCCATCCCGTTACAATATATATATATATATATATATATATATATATATGGGATATATATATATATATATATATATATATATATATAACATTAAAAATAATAAATATAAATATAACAGTAATTAACAATATTTCAATCTGCACAAGTACTTTCAGTTAATTGCTTAACCAATCTCCACTACCATTAACTTTAAAAAAATAATGGTGGCATATGCCATCAACTCAAATCTCATGACTCCTGAACTTTACCATTATCAGCATGTCTATTAATTATATTTATTTTATTTCTACTTATTAACATTGCCTTTTTAATTTTTATTTATTATAATTTATCTCTTCATAAAGAATCCTAACACTTTCAAGATCAAACTTAAATTTACATTTATATTACTTTTTTATGTTCCAAGAAAACTGGATCAGTAATGAAATCATTACTATTTTTACTTTTAACACTTATATAACAATTCATGCTCTTTTAATCTTTCCTCTATACTGCACCTTGATTCACCTACATTTGATAACATATATCCACAAAAAAGATCTACAACATTATTTCATTACTTGACAAATATGATACTTTTATAATTATTTACTAACATTAAGCATCACATGATCACATTTCCTCTGTTTAGCACAGGTGGCAATACTGTATGGAGAGTTTTGCTCTGTTTATTTACTAACATATTAAAGTTATTCATAAATCAAAATGAAACATTAAACATATCCTTGTATACCATATTACTTTGAATTTAAAATGCTCCTGAATTTATGATGTGGTAGAATTTTAAACCAAAAAAATTGGAATAAAAATTATCTCTCCAATTTAAAACCCATAGTTGTAATTCAATAGGAAACTAATATAAATACAATAACTCACCTAATTTATTGTGAACCTTCTTCAGATATATGGTACTTTCACTTTCTACATTTTCACTTTTAGAACATAAATTATTATCTTCACTATTCCATTAAGGAAATTATATACAAGCCATTTAAATTGCAGTTGAATATTATAATTTCCTTGTTAATTTGCTTTTTGTGCAAAGTACATATTTTATATTAAAATCTGAAACATTCTTCTAAAATAATTTATATTTTTACAAATATTTTCTGAAAATAATTAAAAATGTATAAAATATGATTCTAATAAATTGTTTTTACTTTGAAATTCAAAATGAAAACATTGGAATTGTCAACATTGGCAAAATAATGTGAAAATATTGTAAAACATTTATTTTCAGTTTTAATATCAAAACACATTGGAATTGTCAAAATTTTGACAGGCTCTCTCTTGTGGAGGAAACAACTATCAACCAATTAGTGCCTTGGAATACAGGCTCTTATCTCATTTTATATTAACTTGTTAGTTGTAAACTATTGTACAGGTTATTTTGTAAATTCCTCTAGATAAAATACCTTAAAATCAGCACAATAACATTAAAAGATTGTAAAACATTCATTTTCACTTTAAAAATAAATAAAAAATATTGGAATTGTCAATATTAGCAAAATAACATTAAAATCTTTTAAAACATTCAGTTTCACTTTAAAAATTAAAACAAAATATCAGAGCTATAAAAATTTTGACAAATACTATTGACCAAACAGCAACTTGAAAGGCAGGCCATTGTCTTATTGTTATATTATTTTTTTAATTGCAGCAACATTCTAAAGGTTATTTGGTAAACTTTTTTCGATAAAATCCTAGGAAAATTGGAAAAATAAAGTTAAAAATAATATTTTGAGAGAGTTCAAGCTGTTTATGAAATTTAATCCAAAAATATTGATCAAAAAGATATAAAATTATATTACATACAAGAAAGGATCATGATAATGTGTATATATGTAGCAAAAGGCAAAGATCCACATAAATATGTAATTGAAAATTTTTGCTTTAAATATAAGATTCACCCCTCTTTTAAGGTTCCAAAATTTGGAAATAAATGCCTCTTAAATTCGAAGTAATATAATGTATTCTTTAAAATTTTCACTTAATCATTTTAAATATATGAAATAGATGTCCATTTCTTATTATCAATCTTCAACTCCTTTAAATTAATATAACTTTTTTTTTAAATTGACTTAACGTATTATTAATCTGTTTAATCTTATAATTAACTTCTAGTAACTCCTTGGCAAAAATCACAATACTTTTTAATTTAACAATTTGGTAATGACATAATTTTTATTATGAAATAAAAAAGATGCAAAACTTGCCATCTTATGCATAATTCGTACTTTTGATTTACAATTTATATAACACCATTTCTATAATCGTGTGACTATTAATTTACAACTTAATAAATTATTATCACTTGTAATAAATAAATCCAAATACTTAATACTTTTGTCCTGTTCTTTTTTTAATATTCCATTTTAAACTATTCAAATAATTTAAGTCCTCTATAATTAAATTTGTAATATTTGTATGTACACAAACAAAAACATCATCTGCATATCTTTTATAAATTTTAATATCATTAAAAGTAGACATATTTAAAATTTTACTCTCATGTGTAGATAAAACAAACTTGCACAACAACAGGCAAACCCATAGGTCAACATTTAGACATTTTATAAAATCTACCTTCCAAAGAAGGAATATGTTTCCATGAAAAATTGCAAAGAATCCATAACAATTTTTATAACATATTTACAAACAGTTTTACTTTTTAATGTATGTTTATTTTTTTATGGAATCTGTCAATAAAACCATATAGTTTTGTCATACCCAATAAAGCACTAACATCACTCATCTATCACTATATTTTTATTGTATTTATAAAATCAAAAGATAAATCAATAATATTTTCTCTGAATCCTAAAACCCTTTGCAAAGATTACTAATATATTTAGCAATCTCATATATAAATGACCCATGAAAATCAATCATAATTTGCAAGGGATTAATTTATTTATGTCATTTTATATTTGCAAAAATACTAGGACATATTAGTCAAGAAGGATATAACTTATATTACATATTATTACTTATGACTTTATTCTTAGCTTTTTTTAAAAAAATATTAATATTTCTTTTTCTCTGATCATCCATGTTACAAAAACAAAACCACGTTTATCCATTTGCAGTTCAAATTTATCAATTTATAGACATTTCACCATTATCACATCTGCATACCTTTTTCTTTTTTCACACAAATGATATTATAAGTTCTAAGCATCTGTTTAAATTCTAAAATGACCAATTCCCCTAAGTTTTCATATGAAATCACATTAAATTTATGACAATTAAACTTGTTTATTATTTTGTCAGCAATATGACTATTATGGGTAATCATTTGAAATGAATATTGAAAAGCTGCAATTAATTCTAAATAATAATCATTCCAAATACTTTATAACGATTTGTGACTTAAAATGTATTTCTTAATTAATTGACAAAATGCATATCATTATAAGTTTGTGGATACTGCTTACTAAATACAAAAAATATTTTCTTCTCAAATTTATCATATAATTTAACTTCAAATAATTTAAATCCATTTTCGTAAACAATTTTATCTTCATCCCAAAAACACTATTTCTTTAAAACTGTTAAATGCCCAATTGCTTTCAAATATCACCATAAATTAAAAGGTTGTTTTTTTTTTTTTTTTGTTGTTGCTTTGTTTGTTTTTGGTTTTTTTTTTTTTTGCTTTTTTTAATTACATTATTTAAAATTATTGATTTTAACTTATTCATACATTTGGTGCTAAATTTATACAATTCTTCAATTTTAGTTTCAACAATTCGAGAATACACAATAAACTTTACTATCCTTAAAAACTGAAATTTGAATATATTTAAAAAAAGTAATATAAATAAAATGTCCATTAATTAAAAACTATTGTAATAATAATAAAAATAATAAATAAAATGGTAATTAACTATTATATACAGTCATTTAATACACATTAATACTTTCACTTAATTACTTAATCTTCCCCAAGCCTAAATGCAAACATCGTTTTTTTTCTAAGAATTGTAAAGCCTGTCATGTATTATCAAACTCTTGCAATGTAAACATAAACAATTGTATAAATTTAGTACCAAAATGTATGGATAATGTAAAATCAATAATTGCAAATGATAAAATAAATGAAAAAAAAAAGCCTTTTGATATTTGGAGATATTTGAAAGAATTGAGCTTTTAATAGTTTTTAATTAATGATGTGCTTAGGATTAATATAAAATTGTGTGTGAAAATGAATTTCAATTATTTAAACTTAAATTATTTGATAAATTGAAGAAGAAATTTTTTTTAATTTAATAAGCAGTATCTATAAACATATAATGATATGGATTTTGTTATTATAAAATTGATTATGAAAATGTATTTAAATTACTTGATAAATTGGAGAAGAAAATTATTTTATATTTAATAAGCAATATGTACAAACACATAATGATATGAATTTTGTCAATTTGTCAGATAAAATGATAGGTTTGATGCAGAAATAAGTTTTAAGTCGCTGAACTAAAGGTGGTACTTGGGATGATTATAATTTGGAATTGAAGCTGTTCAAAATTCATTTGAAATGATTACTTGTGAATGTCATATTGCTGATGAAGTTTTAAAGAAAATTACATGTCATAAATTAAATGTCATTCTATATGAAAATTCATGGGGAATTGCCATTTTGGAATTTAAACTGAAGCTTAAAACTAATTTCATTGAAAGAAGTTACAGATCCACTGAAATATTTAATGATTGAAGATCAGTATATTGAAAAAGTTAAAGTGCAATTAGATAAACATGCATTCTTTTTGATTGAAGAATATAATATGCTATGGACAAAAAACCAAATTTATTAACAATATTTTTTTTTTAAATCTAAGAATAAATCCACAATTACAATGTGTACTATAATATATATATCCTTCATGTTCATGTATTTTGTAAAAATAAAATCACATAAAGAAAATAATCCCTTACAAATTATGATTGATTTTGGTGGTTCATTTATATATCAGACTTCTAAATGTATTGATACGATGTTGCAAGAGTTTTTAGAATTTTATGGAAAATACTATTGCTTCATCTTTTGATTTTATAGATAGAATTAAAAATATAATGATTGATGTGAGTGATGTCATTGCATCATTACATGTGACAGAAATGCATGATTCTGTTGATAGAGTGTGTTCAATAAAAATAATCGAACATGCATTTAAAAGTAAATATGTTTGTAAGTACATTATAAAATTTGTTGTGGATTCTTTAAAAAGATTTGATGGCAACAATGTTGTGTCTTTTAAATGTGAATATTATAAAATGTCTAAAGATTCATGTATAAGTTTTACTGTTGTTGCCCAAGTTTGCAATTTTGTTTTGCTACATATGAGAATAAAGTTTTAGATAGGTGTAATTTTAAAGACATTACGATTTACAAAAAGTATGTGGATGACATTTTTGTTTGTAGATATACTAATATTACAAATTTACTTATAGAGGGGTTAAATAATTTGAATGTTGTGAAATGGACTATTGAACAATAACAGGACAAAAGTATTAAGAATTGGGATTTATTTATTGCAAGAGATAAAAGTACGTTAAGTTATAAATTAATATTCAAGCCATTGCTAAAATGGAATATATAAATTGTAATTCAAAAGTTCCTATTATACATTAGATGGAAAATTATAAATCATTTTTTTGTTTTGCAATTGAAAAATTATGTTGTTACCAAAGTGATAAATTAAAAAAATATTGAGATTTTTACCAAAGAAGTTTTTAAAGCTGATTATAAGATTGAACAGATTAATTATATTTTATGTTAACTTAAAAGACTTATTATGTTTTAAGGACGTTGACCATTGATAATAAAATATGGATAGCTATTCCATATATTTCAAATGTGCTAGTGAAAATATATGTATATATATATGAAAACATAAAACAATACAATACTAGATTAAATTCAAAAATTTTACCAAAATCCTTTTACAACCATGGTTTCATCTACTACAAATAGACCTTCTCAAGTGAAAATCAAACTATAAGAAATAACAAATATATACATACAATCAAACCTTTCCATAATTCATTTCAAACTCCACTTTCCCTTAATATCAAAAGAAGTCTTCATAAGATTAAATAGCCTCAGAATCAAAAAGATTTATCATCAAAGACTCCTTTATTCTTCTTTTTAACTCATTCTTTTCATAAAAAATAACTGAAGCATTGTCAAATAATATTGTATGATCTATATTCAATTCATGAATATATAAATCTGAGTTAAGATACTTATGTTTAACTCTACTTATATGAACCTTAATCCTTTTGTTAAGACTAAACTTACTCTGGCCTACATAAAACTTACCACAACTACATTGAATCTTATAAACAATACCAGGAATAGGCCTACTATCAATAGACTGTTTAGAACCATTAAGTAATGAATTCAAATCAGAACCCTTCTTCCATGCAACCTTCCCTCCACCCAACAAATGACTATTTTTTAAACCAAATTATAAATTGAAGCCTTAAATGGTAACAAAATATAATCTTTATCCTTGATTGTGATGGTAAGAATGTTGTTGGTAAGGATAATTATTATATGTTGTTACCATTTAAGGCTTCAATTTATAATTTGGTTTATAAAAATAGTCATTTGTTGGGTGGGAAAAAAGGTTGCATGGAAGAAGGGTTCTGATTTGAATTCATTACTTAATGGTTCTAAACAGTCTATTGATAGGTCTATTCCTGGTATTTTTTATAAGATTCCATGGAGTTGGGGTAAGTTTTATGTAGGCCAGAGCAAGTTTTGTCTTAATGAAAGGATTAAGGTTCATATAAGTAGAGTTAAACATAGGTGTCATAATTCAGCTTTATATATTCATGAATCGAATACAGGTCATACAATATTATTTGACAATGCTTCAGTTATTTTTTATGAAAAGAATGAGTTAAAAAGAAGAATAAAAGAGACTTTGATGATAAATCTTTTTTTGATTTTGAGGCTATTTAATCTTATGAAGACTTCTTTTGATATTAAGGGAAGGTGGAGTTTGAAATGAATTATGGGAAGGTTTGATTGTGTGTATATATTTGTTAGTTCTTATAGTTTGATTTTCACTTGAGAAGGTCTATTTGTAGTAGATGAAACCATCGTTGTGAAAGGATTTTGGTATTTTTTTTTAATTTAATTTAGTATTGTATTGTTTTATGGTTTTCATTTTTATTATTGCTAGTATAGTGTTTGGCAGGTTTGGTTATATATATATATATATATATATATATATATATATATATATATATATATATATATATATATATATATATATATATATATATATATATATATATATATATATATATATATATATGTTTTAATGTTTTATTGTGTTACAAATAATGTTAATAACTTGATGAATAATTCTAAAAGTGTCCTACTTTCAAGAAAAAAGTAATGGTGTGTATCAAATTTTTGTGGATGTATATTATCATATAGAGGTGAAGTATAGAGAAAGATTAATGGAGCATGAATTGTTATACAAATGATAATAATGGTTTAATGACTGTATATGTTTTATTGGGGACATGTAAATATAAATTTAAGTTTGATATTGAAAGTGTTAAAATTGTTCATTAAGACAGAAAGCATAATGAAAGAAAAGTTAAGAAGGCAACTTTAATAAATAGAAAAAAATAAGTATAATTATTAGACAAGGACTGCTAATGTTAAAATTAATGATTAATGAGATTTGACTTAATTGCATTTGCTTCTATAATGTTTTTGATTTTAGCAGAAGTTGAGAAAAGTTAAGGAATTAACCAAAATTATTTTAGCAGAATGAAAGATGGTATATGATAGTTTATTATATTTATTTCTTTATTGTTATTACACTATTTTTAATTATTTGTGTATATATTATAAGTTTCCAGATTAGAGCTGTATTTCACAGTACATATAAAAATATAGAAGCCTGTCAATCGTATTTAATTTAATTTCACTTGATCTATGGAATATGGAGGTGTGGTGACATATAAATGTGAACCAGATAACTATAGAAACTATAATATTTAAACAACCATCTTATGTCTAAAGCTATCCCAGCCCCTCTCTGAGAAGTTCTAAAGAATGAAACAATGGTCTGAGATTTGGGGGGTTCCTGATAGAGATATTTTAAATACTTTTTCTGGCTAAACATTTATCACAAAGCTTATTGAACAATTGACAATGCTCATTGTTTATATCTTACAAGTTTAAACAAATTTAGTCATGTGATCTATGACTCTTATTTTGATTATTTAACTATCTTATTTATTTTTAATATTAACATCAAATCATAAAGTTGTTATGGTCAATTTGTGGAAAAATATAAATAAGTGAATATATAAATAAACTTGTAAAATAATTAAATGAATGATAAAATACCATTTGAATAAAATCATTATTAATAATTATTACAATTTTTATTTTTTATTACATTCACCAACAATTTATTTAATACAAAATTAAATGTTTCATGTTTCATATATGTTTGTTTATTAATTAGTTTATTGGAATATATTATTAAAAACATATGTAAAAAATATACATATTCATTAAAAAGTATTGAGAATATAATATGAATTCTTTATTTTCGTTTAAAAATGAAAAATTATATTGAAATTGTAAAACAGGATAATATTATTACTGTGTCCAATAATTTTAAAGGTTTTATTTTATTTATTAATCAGAGACACATTTTATTAGACTGGATTGAGTGTTCCTTGAGTTCAATTGAATAGTTAGTTGCCTTAACAACATTGACATAAGCAAGTGTATGTTATAAATAGAACTGAAATGTTGTAATTCTAGTCATAAATTTTATCATTGCTTAGAAAAGAGCTTCACCTTCATTTTTTTTAAAAAAATGTTGATTTTATTTTTAAAATTGGTTAATTTATAAAACCATGGAGGATAAAAATATTTTACTCTCTGCCTATTCAATTGGGACAGTTCATTAATAAATTCCAGGGGAAATAGGAAAATGTAAAAAAAAAAAAAAAAAACACCAAAATCCATTGTATTGCAAATATGCTATAAAAATGTTGTTGATAAAATCTAGAACTTCATCTATTTATTTGTGATGAATACAAACCCCATGATGTGTATATAGATATCATATTCTTCATCAATGAAAATTGCAAGACTGATTAGCTCAACTTATGCATGATATTAAGCAATCAAAATTTCACTTTCTTATCTTGGAAAAATGCTTGCATATATTAATCATTTGTTTTTCACTGAATTTTGTCAATGAAAGAGTTATCTTTATATATTATTACTAATAAAAAGGAAAAATAAAGCCAGTAATATATATTGTCATCAAACATTATCATTAATGGTTGTCTTCTCTACTTGAAGGAAAATCATCTATATGCATTGGGATTAAAAATAATGAACCAGAAGCTATGATGCACCAGTAGGCAAAAAGTAAGAATGAGATTGTTCACTTGTGTTATGATATCTATGTGTATATATGTTTTGTTTTGTTCATATTTAATATTGAAACATATGATTAATTAGTATGTATGGGTTATTATATGATTCACGCAATGAAAAGTCAAATAAATTCATTTTTTGTCATTATTATTTAAACTTGTATCTGATGATATAGGTTAATTTATGACCTGATGTTTTCAAATATATATATATATATATATATATTTATATATATATATATATATATATATATATATATATATATATATATATATATATATATATATATATATTTTTTTTTTAAGATTTATTTTTTGAAAAATCATATAGAGAAGAGTTTAAATACAATAGATTTCTATGTTGGGTTAATTATTAAAAAATTACCTTAATGAATAAATGATAATCTACTTGATCATTTGTTTTCATTGTATATACTATTTAAAATCGAGATATTTAGAACCTCTTCTTCAGTTTATATATAATATTATTGTTGTGCAACACACGTTCGAGTTATATATATATATATATATATGTGTGTGTGTGTGTTTTATTTCGAGTTATATATATATATATATATATATGTGTGTGTGTGTTATATTGTTATTCATTATTGAATTTTACACAATAATAGACTATCAAATTAGTTATATATTAATAAAATAGTTTTCCACTTTTCAAATGGTTATGATTTTAGTCTATTGCATAATTTGTTTGTTTTTGTTTTTTCATTTTTTATTACTATCATTATTAATTTTTAATTTAAAGAACTAAATATAGAATTGACCAAAAATCTGGTGCATATGTCTAATGGTTTTTCATTTGAGTGTGCAACGTGCTTTTGAGTCAGCACTTTTAAATGCTCTAGTATGACTCAGATATAAAGATAAAACTGATAAGAACAAATTCTGTGATTTGTTTCACACATATAAACAATATAAACCTAATATTACATTTACAATGAAAAAAAAATGATGGGGTACTTTTTTTTCATGATGATCTTTCCACCAACAAAAATAATAATCTTTTATCTTTTTTTAAATTTTCATAAAATCTTCACACACTGACATATATCTACAATTTTTATTGCATCATTATCCCACTCAAATCTTTTCTGTAGTGTTAACTATTTTCAATCACACTATTAATCTTTATTCAGATAAATCAAATCAGGAAGATGAAATAAATCATATAAGCAATGCCTCATTAGTTAATAATTATGTAATAAAACAATTTTGAAAGCCTTAATTTATGCCCTAAACAATGAAATTAAGAAGCAAAAAGAAGAAATAATTAGTAGAGTTTATATTCCTTATATAAATGGAACTACTTATAATATTGAATGTATTCTAAAACGTTAAAATATAAAAGCAGTATATACTACTTATCAAAAAATACAGAAAGCAAACTAAAATAAATACAATAAAATGAAGACCTATTTATGAATATTTTAATGAAATATAAATAAACCTCATTATGACTTTAATATAAAATATGAAATATAGATAAACAACGAATAGAACTATTTATGGGATATATATATATATATATATATATATATATATATATATATATATATATATATATATATATATATATATATATATATAAATAAAAAAAGATTTGCCAGTAAGAGTACTACAATTAATTTCATATTACAAAACAATATTTATGTTTGTGAAATAATAAAACAACATACAAATAGCTCACTATAGGACAATCAATTATACAACTTCCCTCCATGGTAAAAAGGTGAGAAATAAAATATTATTCACCTTGCATACCAAATGGTCGCTTCATTCACATTTTATAATCTAGCCAACATTTGCGTTATACACACAATTTTGCAAGATATATACTAAGAGCTATGAACTAACTAACTAATAAATATTTGATTATTAAAAAATTTACAACAGCCGCATCTTAATATGTTCAGCAAGGAATTAATTTTAAACTAACCCTCATGAACATGACTGATAAACTTACTGCCTAAACATTGTCAGCCTTATAATATCAGTTTTGAAATGCCTTTTATTTATTCATTTAATAATAAAATAAATTTTCACAAAACTTTTATAGATTGTTGTGTTTAAAGATAATTTTAAATTAAATATAATAAATATTAAAAATATTCATTTATAACATACTTTTAAATTTTATTATTAATAACATGTCATTATGATTATTTTTTATTAGTTATAGAAATTTTTAAAAAGAAATGAAGGAATATAAGACTCGAAATAATTTACATGGTATTCAACTAATGCCAATATTTTTATATAGTGAGAACATTTGTTATCAGAAAATATTTTTTTATAAAATGTTTTATTAGATGCCAACACATAAATATGTAAACTTTATAAAATGTTATGTGCTATACTATTTTAAGCATTTAATACAAAATGAAGTATTTTTTTATAATAGATGCAGCTGCACAACAATGTTTTTCGATTGATAATTTTAAAGTGATAAAATAACTCATCAGTTAGTTGGCGGACATATGTTATTGCAAATTATAAAATTGTTTCAGCCAGTAAACTTAAAAATAGAGAAATAAAGTAAATTATTTACATTGTGCTTTTTATTATAATAAAGAAATACGAAACAAAATTGCAATGTTATAATTGAAAATATATATATATATATTTTGGTTTATAAAATTCAGGAAAAAAATATATTATTTGAACACAATAGTTCAATTATAAAAGACAATAATAATAATAATAATTTGATTAAACTAGAAAGCCAAATATTTATACACTTTGACTTATAAAAAGTTATTTTAATAAATTAATAATCAAGTATAAAAAATTAATTGTAAAAAAAAAATTTAAATAAAAATGTTTACTTTTAAATAGAGACTTGAAAATATTTTAAAAGGATGTAATTGTAAGTCTATAATTAGTTTGTATGATTGTCTGCTGAATATTTGAGCCATTGACAAAAAATAATATAATATTAAGAATTAAATATTGATAATGTATAATGTGGCAGGCTTATCCAATTATATATGCGCATATAACATTCTAATAAATAAATTATGAATTAACTATAAATAATATTTTCGAGTTTTCCAGTTGAACTATATAATAACCAGTGCACAAATTTTGAAAGAATATCACATATCAATCAGCATTTTTTAAAAATCAAGCTCCATGAGAAGATGATTTATTTGACATTAATCTAATATTCTGATACTAACTAAAACATTATGTTAGCCACAATTTTGAAGGGATTTACAATTCTTTGAATTTCAGTGAATGGCTTCAATTATTTATCTATTATTGATTTTTTTTTTCCATTTCTTTTTCTTAAGTAATTTGTATAGAAAACTTTAAATCTTTTAACAGTATAATTATTATTAGGTTTATTTTTACTTATTAATCCCACTATACATCTACATACATATATCTGTGATTTGTAATCTCTATATTAATCTTACATTAAGTGTCAAAGATTGAAACACCTCCACATCTGTAGTCATCATCATAATCATCAACAACCATTATCAGTCCACTGAAGAATGAAGGTCTCTCCAAGTTCAGTCCAACATTTCCTATCTTTAGCTTCTCTTCTCCACATCAGCCTTGCACACTTTCTTATTTTATCCATCCATCTCGCATGTGGTCTCTTTCTGGGTCTTTTACAATCTCTTGGAATGTAGTCCAAATTTATCAACGATCCATCTATTATGATCTCTTATAGCAATATGTCCAGCCCAAATCCACTTCAGTCTTTTAAATTTTTTCAAAGAGGTCAGTAGCACCTGTTTGTTCTCTTACTCATACATTGTGTTTTCAATCTCTTCTTGTTACTTCCAACATGCATCTCTCCATAATTCTTTGATTGGTCTGAAGTATCTGTATTGCTCTTCTGTTAAGAGTCCAAGTCTTAGATCCATAAGTAAAAACTGGTAAAACACATTTATTAAAAACATTTCTTTTCAAACACATAGACATATTTTCTTTTAGTATCAAGTTAATTCTACCAAAAATACTCCAACCAAGTTTAATTCTATGATTAATTTAATCCATTATGTTTCCATCTGTATTAATAATCTGACCAAGGTATATGTAACTGTTAACTTTTTCTAAATCATCATAATCAATCTTTATTTTCATATTTTGAAAAAAATCTATTAAACATTACTTTAGTCTTTTTAACATTTATCTTTAGTCCTACGTTCCTACTTTCATCTGATAACTCCTGCAACATTTCCTGTAGCTCTAAAGCATTATTTGAAAAAATAACTATATCATCTGCAAAATCTAAATGACTTAAATAATCTCTATTTACTTTCACTCCTTTAGCTTACCATTTTAATCCACAAAATACTTCTTGCGGCACTGCTGTAAAAAGTTTTGTAGATATGGAGTCACCCTGTCTTACACTCTTTTCAATGTTGATTTTCATACAATTATTATGTAATCTAATTGTTGTTGTTGTTGCGTTTTTATAAATATTCTTTAAAATATGACAAAATCCTGGATCTAAATCTTGATGATCCAATGCTTTAATCACTGAAGAAATATTTATAAAATCAAAGGCCATTTCATAATCTACAAATCCTAAGCATAATGGCAACTCATTCACTTTTCCTTTCTATAACATCTCTCAATACCTGGATATGATCTACTATACAAAAACCACTTTTAAATCCAGCTTGTTCGAAGTCCAGTGTTTTCTGTAGATGAGTTGTAATTATCTTAGTAAAAATTTTGTATAAAACTGATAAAAGACTGATAGGTCTGTAATATCTAATATTTTCTTTATCACCTTTTTTAAATATTAATATTAATACTGCATTTTTCTAATCATCTGGTACATCTTTATCATTCAAACATTTGGTATATAACTTTGCTAAAAATATTCTATTTCTTCACCTGCTTCTTTTAATATATCAATTATAATTCCATCATTACCTGGAACCTTCCCTTTCTTCATATATTTAATTACATGACTCACTTTCTCATTCAAAATTCTGGGTGATTCAGAAGATATAATAGGTATAGGAGGGACTTGTTCTTTATTACCATATAATTCTTGCTAGAAGTCTTCTACACATTTCATGATATCATCTCTCTTCTTAGTAAAATTGCCATCTTTTTTTGTATTGCAGGTATAAATTTCCTACCAATATCAAAATGTTGCTTTACACTCTTTAGACTTTTATTGTTTTCTACAACTTTCCTTGCTAGTTCACAATTATATTTTCTTATATCATTTTCAATTTTTTTCCACACCATTTTACAATATTTGAGATATTCAATCTCTTTTAATGCATCATTTTTGTATGTCCTCATATTTTTTCTTTCCTTCATAAATTTTCTAGTCTCAGTAGAAATTTTATTTGTCAATTGCTGCTTTTTTCTACCAGCTATTTTTGTTGCTGTTTTTTAAAAAATAAGACCTAATCAAAATAGTTTTAGTTCTTTACCATAAAGATTAGATTATTTATATCAAAGCAAATACTTCATATTTAATTATATTTTAAATTAGACCCTTTTTTGGTCATATTCTTCTAATGCATAATTTTAAAACTTTATTTTTATCTTTTTCAATAGTCATTTAACAATAATTAAAATTTTTGATTTATTTATTTTATAGCCTATTTTTATAGTTCTCTTAACATTTCCTATATCTTTCAACCATTATTTGGAAAAAAATGTTGCAGTAATTCATATATCTAAAGCAATTCCATTGAATATACTACCATTGTCATTTATTTAAATCAACTTTATTTTGTTCTTAAAAATCTTCTGTAAAACATTTTAGATATGTAGAAATATTTTTCCATACACTTTGACAATTTTAAATATATTTAATTTAACTATATAGTTCATTTTGTGATATTGAATTTTGATGAAATGTTCAATTAAATACGAAAATATTCTAGGTTTATTAAATGATGGTCAATTCTCAGTTACACATGAATTAATACATCAATGTCTCAGCAACATATAATTACTTACAGATTCATATGCCTAAAACAATTGAAAAATAACAAGTAAACTTTTTGTGAACTCACACTATTTTACATGTATTTGTAAGTGATCTAGTATGCATTGTGTATTTTTAAATTTTGGATTACTTATAGTATCATAAAAACAGTATTGAATAAAAATATAAATTTAATATTTGTGTTTTGAGCCTTTTTCATTAATTATTAAAATCATTTATATATTTCAATTATATGATATACTTTTTATTAATTGAAAATTTTACAGGAATTTTGCTATTTCAACATTTGAATCTTCTACAAAATTTAATAACAATTTCAATGTATTTTAGAACATTTACATTGTTTCTATATTTAAATGAATCTCTTTCCTCATAAATAAAATTCATGGTCTTCAATTAATATAAAAATAATACATTTTTACTTTTT
This sequence comes from Epiperipatus broadwayi, assembly GCA_028023455.1. Taxonomy (NCBI): domain Eukaryota; kingdom Metazoa; phylum Onychophora; class Udeonychophora; order Euonychophora; family Peripatidae; genus Epiperipatus; species Epiperipatus broadwayi. Next base: position 2,943,929 of record JAQFVV010006320.1, on the reverse strand, counting down.
TTTTATTACTCTATAGTTATTTACTTCTACATACTTGATGTTTTTATCTCTATTTTATAATATTTAAATACAATTATAGTGTATAAACATTAGCTAGATTTAATTAATGGGAGATTTGAACAAAGATTTCCAAGCTCCCTTCAGTCATTCACACTTTCAAATCCCCTGTAATTACATCTAGCTAAAATATTTACACTATATTTGTATTCAAATATTGCATATTCAGCCTGAATTCTTCCCATACAACTTCTGGGTATTTGGAATGACATATTAAAGTCCTATATGTGAGGAATCAGAGTGACTTAATGTCAATATGGGTACAATAATAATACTATTATCAACAATGGCTTTGAGCATTCCATCATCAGAATTTTAATGATATGGATGACTGAACAGTTGGAGGGTGATGCGAATTGAAACCTATCCATTAATATTTTCAGATTTTTTTAATTTAATATAAACCAAGCAGTGATTTAATAGTAATTAAATAAAAATATTAATGGAAAAAAAGAAATCATAAAAAGAGGAAAATTAAAGAAGTAATTTTGATTGATAAATATAAGAATGATGTTATTAATAGGCAAGTTTCAAATACAGCCATACAGAGCTTATGGAAATATACAAGTAACATTAAGTTTAAAAAAAATGAAATTCAGTTAAAGCTGAAGAGAATTACCATGTAATCGAAAGCGCTACAAAAGAATTTAAACTATAATATTGCATTTCCATTAAAATATATATATATATATATATATATATATATATATATATATATATATATATATATATATATATATATATATATATATATATATATATATATATATATATATATATATATATTGTAATGGACAATTGAACAAACATATTATGCTGACCACGTTGTGGCGTCCAAATGTAATGGAATATATGTAATCTAAATGAATCCAATTGTTGAGAAAGCCTAATATAACAAATTATATAATTTAAATGAAGAAAGATAAAATTATCCCAGTTATATTTAAATAAATTGTTTATATGTCCTTCCAACTAGCTATATATGAAATAAATCTAAAATCATACAGAGCAATGAGATCTATTCTTATAATTTATTCTCAAGATTGATATGACTAACTAATCAAATATATATCAGAAACAAAGGGAATTCTATTAAATCCAATATACACATCCAATAAGTAAATTTATGTATATCTAAACATATCAATAAATAATAATATGTGTAAGTAACTTAAAGACTAAATAATAAGTGAAATACGAAGTTATCCTCTATTGAATTGTGAATTCAATTAATTTCATAATGACTCTGGCACTAAAAAAAAAAAAAATAAGAATAAAATATTAATACTCTTTCAAATAAATTACAAAGGCATTACTTATAAAACAAATAGTACATCCTTTATTTCCATATTATGGTTTAATTTTAGGTAGTATCAATGTTTTAAATAAGTTTTAAATACAAACCCAAATACAAAAAAATATATACATATATATATATATATATATATATATATATATATATATATATATATATATATATATATATATATATATATATATATATACGTGCAATAAGTATATATATATATTAAATAGATAAAGACATATTTGTGCTCAACAAGTATGCATTATTATAAACACAAATCCATATTTATATTTTTTTAAATATTCAAAATTAAATATAAATAAAAATAAAAGTATATTATATCCAGCAAATATATAAATTATTGTTTAGGTCTGCATAACAATTATTATATGAAGTTAAAAAAAAATGAAAATAGATAAATAAATAATAAAAAAAAAACATTTATAATAAAATTTGCGTATATAAATTTTACTTATTAAAATATACATATAGCAACCCATATGCAACCCAAACTTCTAAGCCATACTTTAAAATTTTAATTTACTTAAGTGTTAATTTTGACACCTGTTAAACGTTTGTTGTTTTTTAGAAAACAAAATGCTTGAATTGAATAGAATGATATTTATAAAAACGTTTTATCTTTATAATTAAATAATAAAAAAATTATCGATCTCAAAAATATATATATATATATCATTTATATTAACTTTTTAATAGCCTGAAATGCAATATTGTGGTTGTCATCTTTAGATTGCTCTAACTCAGCCAATTTTTTAGTTACATTGAAGAAAAAATACCCGTATTAAAGCTTACAGCAAGGCCTATAAGATGGTGCCCTCTTTTGAATCATTTTACAAGTAAAAAATCAATACTAGAAGGATTTTAAGTTGAACAAAAGAAGAAGGCCAGTTTTGATTGGTTGGATAATCTATTCCCAATCTTTTACCAATTCTTATTGGCTGATGATTCCGTTAAATATTTTTTCACTGCTAAAATGAAAATATATGTTTTGGAGTGTTTTTTTTTTATTATGTTTCATACATATTATAAATAATTTTCATAAAATCTAATATTTCTAATAAAAATATAGTTATTTTACAAAAGTAGTAAGGTTTTATTAAAAAAGTGTATACTTTACACGATTGTAAATTGAAAAAGAAACTAGCCGTAGCAGCAATTTTTGATATCTTGTCAAGAGGTTAGATTGCTCCATGTTGTTTATTTGATTTTCAAACAAAGATTGATGATTTAGAATATTTGTCTGGCATTATAATGTATTTTTGGTGCATTTTTTTAATAATATGCTGAAAGTATAATTATTTTGAGAAATCGTTAAGATTTTTCCTAAAAAATTCTTAAAAAATTCATAATGTGAAATCTGGGAGGGATCTAAATGACATTTTCAATGCTTCTAATTCGCTCATAATGTTTTCTTTGATTTTTCCATTTTTGAATATTTCTATAAAATACAAATAAAAATATATTTTTGAAATAACTTTTGTTTACTTTCTTAACATTACAAATAATTAATATACTTTTTGAAAACGAAACTAAAATTAATATACATTAAAAGATGAAAATATTTGTATCAAAAAGTTTGTCACTTGACCAATTAAAAGTTTCAGAGTTTTACTTCGCTGGACCAATAACAAAGTGTTCTATTTAAGTGTTAATAAAATTATTTACTACCTTTTGTTTTAAAGATTAACTTGTTCATTTTTCTTTCAAAAGTCAACTTAATCCCTTGTTTTATTCCTTTATTTGTTTAATATTAGAATGCATTCTATCTAACATTAAATTGAAGAAATAGCACGTTATAAAAAATTATTGGTTTCCAAATGCACATATATACTTCATTTTTTTAAATTTCTCTCCTTGAAAGAAAAAAAAATTGACATGTTGAATCCAATATATTAATTAATTTTAGTTACCTCCAGATTATTATTAGATTGACCATTATAGATTCCAGATAGCTATATCAAATTTCGGCTTCAGATGCGTTGAAATTCATGTGTTGAAATTTGCTTAGTTTTTCTTTTTAAACTGCTTTGGAATAAATGAAAGGAAATGGTACAGCTCGTGCGATATATTATATATATATATATATATATTAGCCAGTCATGGTTTATATATTTATTGCAGAAATTTATCTTAGTCCACTATTCTTAAGAATGGCAATTTCAAAGAAACAAAGTACAACAAATTTTTATCCTTCAATTTGTTTAATCACTATCCTAATAATAATAATGGCTTCTTTTGTTTTGCTGTTGTTCCACATGCTAGCAAATTCTGTTTTGAAAACCATTGTTACATATGTTTTCTTTTAAATAATTAACATTCAAAAAAAAAAAATATTAACCAAATAAAAAAAATATTAAATCGAAAATTTATTTGACAGCTTTTAATATATATATATATATAGACATAAATAATAACATTACATTTTTTAATAATAACCACAAATAAATAATCTTTTTTTATAATCAACAATTTATGTCTTTATTTATTTATAATAATTAGAACATATAAGTATTACTGTTAAACATCTCACCATTAATAATAATAATAATAATAATAATAATAATAATAATAATAATAATAATAATAATAATAATAATAATAATAATAATAATAATAATAATAATAATAATAATAATAATAATAATAATAATAATAATAATAATAATAATAATAGTTAAATATTCACAACGATGTACCATCAACAAATAAATAAAATAATAACTCCAAACAATAACTATAACTAATAACCAATCACAATAATAATACTTCATATATAAACATCAAATCAAAGAGATTTTATTTTAATAACAACAAATTATTTTTAAAATATAGATAGATTTATTGATATTTATTATATATATATATAATTGAATATTTATAAATACAATAATTAGAAATAAGTAAACTAAGAACTTTAAAAATATTTTATCTACTTAGAGACTGAAAACGCTTCTAAGTGGATAATTTTTTTTAAAGTTATTACTTTACATATTTCTAATTACTGTATATATTGTGCCTGGCATTATCAAATGGCCTTTCACAAAGTCTTCTGTAAAAAAAATTACAGCAGATAAACATGTAAATTTGTATATATAAATTTGTATATATTAAGCACAACAAATATATAAATGTGCTATATTAATAATAGAAGTTTGGTCTGAGCATTAGAATACCCACACACACTAATCCAAGGTGAACATTCAATTGATACAAATATTGTAAACAAAAAAGAATACACATCTAATAAACTCATGTATATTTTTTTGTTATTTATTTTGTTTATTTTCAGTATATGTCTTTTTATGTATTTTGCTTTTCTCTGAAAAATTCAAATAGAGAAAAGCAAACTTTATTTGAACAAATGGATCACATGTTGGAACTTATTAGTAAAATAAATAATTAATGTGAATATTCCAACATACTTGTATATATTTTTTTTATTTTTTTAATTACTTTTCTAAAGATAGGAATTTTATTCTGTAAGCAAAGAATGTTAATTGCTTTGGTAAAACCTTAATCAAAAAGCAAAATGTTTGATGATCAATGCTATAATCAAACTGTTATCTTTTTTTTGTATATAAAATAAAAATTCTTTTGAATTGATTCTGTAATCAAGTGGTCTGGGTATTCAAAATGGAATCCAAACATATCGAACCATGCTTTGTAAAACTTAACCAGAAAAATATAAAGGAATGTTTATAATCTAAGTGATAAGCTAAATTAAAAGGATTGACTGATTCATACTTCTCAGAGGGGATACCTGAATTGATTCTGTATGAGTGGAAATGATAAGTTTTAGTCAGTGCTGTGGGATTCTTTTTTCTTTGGCATTCAAGTAGCTCACTACTTTGGCTCCAGAATTCTTCAACTATCTAGCCATTTAGAGTTTAATTTATGGACTAGAAGTTCTTTTAATAACTCTTGATTTCTTAAGGATTTAATGAACCATTCAAGATAGTGAATGAACATTTAATAATAATTATTGTATTATAGCATATAGAAAATATGAAGCAATTTACAAAAAGTTTCAGTAAAATGACCATAGAGTAGACAACCAACCGTTACACCTGCCCTGTCTCTGTCCAAGCCACCGAGAAGTGATCATGCCAGTTTCAGCTGGTCATGATGATGACAAAATCCACTTTGCCTATGCCCGAATGAGATGAAATCTTCATGGCAGAGCTAGTTGAATTGAAGCCCGCTCAAAGCCCAGTCATGGGAGAAGTTGAAGATGCCTACATAAGTTTCTTTTAAAAATGTTTTATTATTAGATTAATTCATTCTGATATTTCTGATAATTAGAAATATATATTTATTATTATTAATCATTTAAAAGAAAAGGACAGGTGTCTCTCGCATGTATAGATAGATAGATAGATAGATAGATAGATAGATAGATAGATAGATAGATAGATAGATAGATAGATAGATAGATAGATAGATAGATAGATAGATAGATAGATAGATAGATAGATAGATAGATAGATAGATAGATAGATAGATAGATAGATAGATAGATAGATAGATAGATGGATGGATGGATGGATGGATGGATGGATGGATGGATGGATGGATGGATGGATGGATGGATGGATAGATAGATAGATAGATAGATAGATAGATAGATAGATAGATAGATAGATAGATAGATAGATAGATAGATAGATAGATAGATAGATAGATAGATAGATAGATAGATAGATAGATAGATAGATAGATAGATAGATAGACAGACAGACAGACAGACAGACAGACAGACAGACAGACAGACAGACAGACAGACAGACAGACAGACAGACAGACAGACAGACAGACAGATAGATAGATAGATAGATAGATAGATAATTTATGGTCATTACAGGCAAAATGATAAAGCTTTTACTTAAATCTTTTAATTCATTTTTCTATTTCAAATTCTAATATTTTCAACAAAGATTGCAATTAGATTCTTCTTTGTTGCTATTTGTTTTTCTTCTTGTTGTTACTCCTGAAAATTGTCATACATAAATATACATGTGTATATATATATATATATATATATATGCACATACACTTGTAATATTCAGTAAATACGATACCTCATGTTGAATATCTAAAATGTATTTATCTGTATATCCTTTTAAGTTATTTTTTGTCACTTCTGCACCTTATGATGAGTGAAAAAGGGATTTATTCATTGTAAATTTCCCATAAGCAAGTCCACTAATAACTTTATAGGTAGAATAGTAGTGATTGTATAATTGTGTCATGCATATATACATGTATAAGAATTTATTGTAAGAGGCAAATAGATACAGTACCTCATATTGAGTACTATATAGTATCTGAGCTAATGAAACCTTATTAACATGTTGAAAAATATGAAATTAGTGAAATATTTTATAGTGCAAATATGCATATGCATAGTTTTTTTTTATTATATTTGTTATCAATAAAAAGGTTTTAAAGTCCTGAGTAAAAGTGTATGCCTGTATGACCAAAAATCTCTTATCCGAAAATATCTGTATATCAAATCACACAAAGTATAACTTATTTCTACAGGGTAAGAAGCTCAGACCACTTCCATTTTTCATTAAACATTGTATTTAAATAAATCAATTATTTTATATAGTGTGATGTTTATAAACTGTAATAGTTAAACAGCATTAACCCTTGCCTAGAACTAGACACAAATTTATGTATGAAGCACCCCCTGTAGCATTAGTACTCAATGCAATATCACATTTTGAAATTTCCTTTGACAACAGTCAGCAGTTTTATCTGAGAAATTCTGTTTTTTCAATTGTAGCCCATGAATATACTATTCAGGTATTAATTTGTAAAGTTTCACATAGATGGCAGTTATAATTAATGATTAATTCGTTATTTCGTGGATGATAATTTGTAAACCCCATATTCACTCTTTTACCTACCTTTATAGAGAACAGCTTTTATACTTTGATATCTGCAAAATAATTTTCATCTTTTTAATAATTTGAATTATTCTTTCAATTGATAATTTATAATAATTATTTATGATTTATTTTTATTTTTTAAAAAAAAATTTCTATGAAAAGAAGCTCTTTGACTTTCTATTCAGATATCTAGAATCTGTGATAATTATTCAACTTTCATATTCTTGCACGCATTTATTTTCACAAGTAATATTTTGAAATCACTTAAATATTACTAATTAAATATGATGTCTATTTCAAAAAAATATAATTATATTTTCTGCAATAAATAATAATGTTGTTTTTGTAGATTTTGAAATTATGAAACATCGTTTTGTCAATTGAAAATTTTCAACATCACGTGATGTTTTTTTATCTGTAAATGTTTGAATATCTATTATATTTTTTACAAAATATTTTAGGTTTTAGAAAGTATGTGAATCAAAACTTGATTTATATATATTTTTATTATAATATATTTCAATATATATAAATAAACAGCATTTCTTTTTCATATATTTTGATCAGGTGATAGCATATATATAGATTCATTTTTCACCCCTCATTATATACATCGGGTTTTTTGGACAAAAAATATATAAATATGTGTTATTTTTTTCATATAAAATATAATTTACATTTTAGAATGTATATGATCCAAAACTTTTGATTTATATATATTTATTATAATGTATTCAATAAATAAAATTAGCATTTCTTTTTCATATATTCTGAGTTATGTGATAGCATATATGGATATATCTGTAATTGTAAAAATGTACAGTTTGGGCCCCTTTTTTGAAAAAAAACAACGAACAGAATCCTGTCAATTCACTCTTTCTATCAGTTTAGCTGGAAGTACCCATATATATGATTACAGACAATTAGCTAAATTGTTATCGATTTCTTTCTGTGTTAAATCTTGATCACTTTATGCTTGGTACAAGATTAGGAGTAAAAATCTGTAGGAAAGTATGGTCTGGTACAATATAAATATTCAATTATAAGATTATGTATAATGATTAAAGAAATACAGACATCAAATTATAATAGTATTACATATTTATAAATATAAATATATGTTTGTGGTATATGATGAGCTAGATCATCTGATGAGTGCAGGTTCAGCACAAAATACATACATTGGAGGTCATTTATTTTATTTTTTTGCATGTGTGTACTTATGTTTTTTGGTTATATAAAAAAAAGAAAATGACTGAAGAGATGTCAAAAGTCTATCTTCAAATTCCCTTTAATTATCTATTTTGGTAATATTTGCATCTTTTTGTTTTAGAAATGTTATAAATTTAATCCAAAGGCCAGTACTACTTTTCTATATACTTGATATTTTTCTTTTATTATGAAAAGAAAAATTCACACAATTCAGTTTTTAATAATGAAAGTATTCACTTTTTTTTATAATAAAGTTTTAAAGATTTGTGTATTATTAATTTATAATAAATAATCATTAATATATATATATATATATATATATATATATATATATATATATATATATATATATATATATATATATATATATATATATATATATATATTTGGAAACTTTGCCTTAGGATAGTTGAATTTATACTAATAAATTTCACCTTTCATTCTAATTATATAGTTTTTTTAGTAAAAGTATATTTATATTTTTTTTTTTTTAAAGTGTAAGCTATATTCTAATATGTTAATATTATTTTTATAAGTTATAGACGTAAATTTATTTTGCTCTTCTACCTACACTATTTAGGTCTATAATACAAAAAAGGATGAACCTATAATTCTTGTTTGTTTGCAATTACCTTCAATACCAATGCAATTTTAATAACTTTTTTTAGCAACAAATAGTTAAAGAATAATGGATTTTTAGGTATTCTTCTTGCAAAAAACATATGCAATTACAAAAGATGTTTTAAAGTAAAATGACTTAAAAAACAATAATAAAAATTAACATTACTTGAAGTAATTCATTTAAATAATCAAATTATAAGAAAAATAATCGGCAGATAGTTTAATAAATTAAAAATTGTAACGATTTTCTAAATAAATTATTTTAAAATAAAATTAACATTCATTTAAGAAAGTGTTTTGCAGCCATCCACTTTCGGTAAACATTTGCAACTAACAGGACACACATCAGATATCCGTCTAGACAAAACGGCTAATACTATCTAATTCTCGTGTTTTATAATATATAGAAATTAATAATTAATATTTAAATATGCAAATGTACCCTGCATTTTATTAAAAATTAAATATATCTTATCTACAATAAAAATAAAAAGCATTCGTTTGGAATAATTAACTGAATAAACTGATAATAAATGCATTATTGCAACAAAACAAAAAAAAAACTTTTTGTTTTAGTATATAATTTATTCATATAAAAATTCTAAAAATATTTTAAAGTTCACATACATTCAGTTTTCTATTATTGTATATGTATATAATGCAACAAGTTGGTTATATAGCTGCTTTAGAAAAAAATAAATAAATAATTAGATAGTTGGCAGCAATTCCCCAGGTCTGAGAATAAAAAAAAATATTTAATTAATGGGGAAAATAAAATTTAATTTTCCAATTATTATTATTATTATTATTATTATTATTATTATTATTATTATTATTATTATTATTATTATTATTATTATTATTATTATTATTATTATTATTATTATTATTATTATTATTATTATTATTATTATTATTATTATTATTATTATTATTATTATTATTATTATTATTATTATTATTATTATTATTATTATTATTATTATTATTATGATTACTACTACTACTACTACTACTACTACTACTACTACTACTACTACTACTACTACTACTACTACTATTATTATTATTATTGGTAATAATTGAAATTTTGCTAGTCTTTCACATGTGCGATTGTCTCTCAGACAGCCAATCACATTTTAAACAGATGTCTTATAACGATCAGGCTTGGACAACATGACAGAGATTTTGATAAGAAAAGACTGATACCACCTTTTTTCAACTTAACTTATATATATATATATAAGCCAGTCTTAAGCATTTTGGCCTAAAAGCTTGAATATATAAACATGTACATTTATCATTCATTGTGTTATTAATTTAAGATATTATGGCACAAAGTCTCAGATTTACTACATCACAATTTTCTAGATGTTAATACAATTTATCAGCAATGTATGTAAATAATATTTGTCTAAATCTCATGTTGTTAATAAATTGGTAATAATTGAAAGTTTGCTAATCTTTCACATGCATGATTTTCTCTTAGACAGCCAATCAGATTTTAAACAGCTGTCTTAAGAATGATCAGTCTTCGATAACATGACAGAGATTTTGATAATAAAAGGATGCTACCTTTTTTCTCAACATAACTTATATATATATATATATATATATATATATATATATATATATAAGCCAGCCTTAAGCATCTTGGTCTGAAAGCTTGAATATATAAACATATACACTTATCATTTATTGTGTTATTAATTTAAGATATTAAGCCTGATCATTCTTAAGACAGCTGTTTAAAATCTGATTGGCTGTCTGAGTGACAATCGTGCATGTGAAAGACTAGCAATCTTTCAATTATTATCAATTTATTAACAAGATGTGATTTAGACAATTATTATTATTATTATTATTATTATTATTATTATTATTATTATTATTATTATTATTATTATTATTATTATTATTATTATTATTATTATTATTATTATTATTATTATTATTATTATTATTATTATTATTATTATTATTATTATTATTATTATTATTATTATTATTATTATTATTATTATTATTACTACTACTACTACTACTACTACTACTACTACTACTACTACTACTATTACTACTACTACTACTATTATTATTATTATTATTATTATTATTATTATTATTATTATTATTATTATTATTTATCATCATTATTATTATTTTAAACTTTAAACTGTTCATATGCATCGAAATGGATGCTTTATCCACTTCAAAAGTTCCATCATGAAATTAAAACTAACATTTATATTTATAAATGTTGTTAAAAGAAAACTTTTTAAAAGTTTTACACATACTCATTTATATTTTAAATGTCTGTGATTTTACTTTTTCAATAGATTGTAGTTTAAAATAATTTTCTTTTGATTGAAAAAGCATTTTAATTTTAAAAAGTTTTGTTGCAATCAAGGTTCTTTTTATTTGTTTTTATTGTAATCTATTTTAAAAGCTAAGACTTATTTTAACATGTACTGTTTAATTAGTTTTGAATAAGGTCCCTGATCAGATGTTGCTTTTTTCAATTAAGATTAAGTAGTATATAGAGATTTATTCTGGTCAAAACTAATTAAAGTTTAAGTGGAAGATAGAGGTTCCCATAAATAGCCCCAGCTTTCAGATTGATTTGGATTCTACTGATTATTTTTGTTCTGATTGTTATGATTATTCAGGGTTTTTTTATTTTTTGGCTGACTATTATTAATATGCTTGTTATGATTCTGTTTTCAAATTGTTCAATGCAGATAATCAAAGTTGGATTTCTGTGGACTCCTAATAATGCCACTATTCCCCCAAGACAATAGTGGCCATCTAGTCAGCATGCCTAAAGTATGTGCCATGAGAAATATTAACATCATGCAGTGCTACATCTACCTAAAGATGAACCCTAGACCCCTAATTGAGCCTCCAGACTCCCAAACATATAAAAGTGAAGCAAAGTCCTTATATGTTACTGCATATAAACTGAACTTTGTGTATTCCAGTGGAAGAAATCAGCCAGACTTAATATTATATCTTTAGGTAAACCTACATTTTCATATTATAACCAGGGTTTAAATCTCTTGTTTAAATCTCTATTAAAGTCTCAGCTTAATATTAAAAGAAACCTGTTTTTATAATATGTTTGCATACCAAGTTAAATAACTTTGTTTATTTTATTATATATTTTATTTATAGTGTGTATTGGAGACTTTGTTTTAAAATTTCAAATTTTTAAATTTATATATCGGAGAGTGTATTGTAGGTTTCTGTTTTATGTATTTAGTGTTCCCTCTTTTTATATTACTAACCCTTGATAAATATGTGGGCAGATATTAGTAATTTTATTTTAACTCTCCCATACTCCTTTCTTTTGTTATAATTAATTTAGTTAAACTTGGTTTGAGTTTCCTGCAGATCACACATTCTTTTGCATAGCAATTTATTGAGTATATTGTTCTGTTTTTTCTAAATCAGAGTTTTTGTTTTTATCTATTTAAGGTTACATAAAATCATAATTTTTTTGTTCTATTTTTTTTTCTGGTACTGGAATTAATATTGATGACGTAGAACATGGTCATTAATAGGCTGTTTTGCAGTCATATAACATCTTTAGTCATGATGCTTCTATTCCAGGTGAAGGAATGTTCACCTATGCTGTTTTGTTGAAATCTCTAAATAGGGAAGCTGGAATTACTTTATATAAATCATAACAGAAAAATATAAATTCCTTTTAAATGTTAAGTGAGTAAACAAATGCAGCTGCGAGGGTGTTGAATATTTTCAATACTCATGTACATACTTTGTTAATTATGCTAGAGAAATTTAGGTCAAACTTTCATATGTTGTTTGCCTGGGATTTGTTATTGTAAATTTAATAAACTATGAAATTATTTGAATTTATTTTGGCTGACATTTGTCTATGTATTCCTTTCTCAATTGTCTGAACAATATTAAATATATCTTTCTCCTCCTGGGTCAAAACTGTAGCATTCACCAATCATCTACTCTTGATTACCATAAAATAAATGTTCTATACAGTAAGTGAACTAGTGTTACTCTTTGTGATCAAAAGAAGTGAAGAAGTGATTGGTACAGAATATAAATTCATCCAGACAAATTGTGAATCTGTGGTAGTAATTTTGATTATTTTTATAGTCTATTTTAACATTAGGTTTATATATATATATATATATATATATATATATATATATATATATATATATATATATATATATATATATATATATATATATAATATATATGTCTATATATATATATATATATATAATGGATGAAGCTGCAAAATATGTCTTTTATATATGCATCCTGTGAAAATCATATATATATATATACACCTGGGTCTCTTTTTATGCGGACTTATTTAACACAATTTTGAAGTTACGCGATTCATCTTTCACCGGAAGTCGAAGTCCGATAATGCGCTATTATTTTAAATAATAAATTTCATGCACTTACGTTATATTGAAAGTAATAGCACATTATTGGAATTCGACTTTCATCTTAGTAATTTCAATATTTTCAGTGCTTTATATTAGTAATATTTTATGCAATAATGAAATTAAAATCATGATTACCACATTTTATATACACACCCATTAAATTTTACAGGATTATAATGTAAATTTGTTCAAACATTGTGCGTGTTAATTTTGCATTTTAAATCACATTCTGTTTTTGCTTTTTAAAAAAGAACATAATCAATTATTAATCATTTAGTGTCCACAAGTTTATTTTTAAAAGGTCAGTAATAGCAGTGGACACAATTAAAAATTAAAATCTGATTTTTAATTGTAATTAACAACTTAAAAATTACTTACGGGCGACTTGAAATTAATGTGATGTAAAACAAAATTTGATTTTTAAACGGAATTGAAAATTAAAGACAAAAATAAGAATTTAATTATTAGTTGTTAGTTTTAATTAAATTTTTCCCAGCAGTGGTGAATAAATGTATTTTTATTATCATAAGTCTAAGTTCATAAACAATTAATAAAATCATTGTCATCGTCAACAGAAAACCAATAAGACAATATGAAAGTGAACTTGGTGCTAGTTGTATTTCCTCTTGTGAGAATAATTGGTGAGATATTCTTGACTTCGTTTAAGGAGAAGCCAAATACATCACATCACATCACATGAGAATCTGATTTTTTACTAGTTTGCAAATGAACGTCTTTTTGGGCAAATAGCGATAATAATTAAAATGTGTATAAAAAAATTTAAATTACTGTACTGTAAATTATGCATAAAAATATATTATTTTGAATAAAATTAAATATTATAGTTAAAAAAAGTTTGTCTTGTATCATTTTTTTTCAAATTTGAAATTTTTTATTAGTCGTATTTTATTTCCATATTTTTTTTTTTTTTTTGCGCGAATTTTATAGTAATTTTACATTGGTGCTTTGCTTTTATGCGAATTTTGAAAAATCACAGACCGCATCTCCCCTTTTTCAATGTAAGTTACGTCTATTTTTGCGCGATTTCATTTGCACGTGTTTTCTGAGGAACCTATTTATCGCATAAAACAAGACCCAGGTATATATATATATATATTAACCAAATATTACCATATATATATATATATATATAATGGATGAACCTGCAAAATATGTCTTTTATATATGCATCCTGTGAAAATCATATATATATATATATATATATATAATAGATGAACCTGCAAAATATGTCTTTTATATATGCATCCTGTGAAAAATCATATATATATATATTTATATTGTGAGAATATATAAAACTATCCCATAAATATATATGATTAGTATATACATTATTTCTTTTTATATATAGTTGTTTTAATAAAATTAAAACAATTTAAAATAATTATTTTTCATTTATTTGTGTAAAACTATTGTTTAAACTAATAAAATTCATTAAGCAAGACATTGATATATAAATAACTTGATGGTCAAGTCACATCCTAGCATGTTATATAAAGGAAATGAAATTAAATTCAATTATTAATTATTAATATAATTAACAATTATAGAATGTAAAAATAAGATGAAAGCCAAATGATATATTTATTACATGCTACCAGAAATTAATTCTACTATAAATACCAAATTAGATAATTTATTAAGGAATTTCATCTTTTGCTGATGTACTAGCCACTATGTACAATAATTTTATTGTGTTTGAATATAGAATACTTTTAAAAGATAGATTAATAATTTGAAATATTTGTTTATTGATAAAACTTTTATTAGAAAACAAATTCTAATATCACTCAAATAGAATAGTAAATAACTTCCTCTTTATTAATATTATTCATATTTTTAAAAACAAATTATATATGTTATATTAAGTAGAAAAGCTTATAAAATCATTCTAATTTGGAATTCTGAAATAAATACATTTTTTCAGAAAACATTTATATACTTGAAGCAAAATTAATTTAAGAAGATTATACCTATAGAAAAAGGCATTGTGACTAAACAACACTTATCATATGATATAGTGCTGGTGTTTTAACTCAAGATAAATGTAATTACTTATTCCTACTGAAATTCTTAATATATATATATTATAACCATCGGGAAATGGGTAATCATTATCCAGTCTTATCGTATCTGTCATACAGGGGCACCACTAGATCATTTGAACCTAGAAAATTTATAGAGTAGACAGATACGCACTGTTAAGATCATGACCGCCAGCCCTAGTCACTAGCTCAAGTAGACACAGAAACTTATATATTTATTAAAATATATTTTTAATAATAAAGAATAATAAAAGCAATCACTGTCAGTATTAATAACACAAAAAGATTTTATTCATGCATATATATAGGTGACGACACACAAAACTTGGAAAATAATTATAAAAAAAAATTGTTTGTTTCATTATTATTTACTATTATTTTATTTGTTTTAACTTTTATTTTTAATCTTATAAATGTTGAGTATAGATGACTTACCCAGATGACGCATTTAAAAGATCTTCAAACATTTGATTCCAAGCTAAAAGTCCGCAGCTACACCAACACTCGCTTCCAGATATATATCATCAACAAATGCAATGTGAACATGTTAGCATAAAATCATGCTGACAGGGATGTGCATCTGAACAGCATAATATTATTGGAGAAACATGAGCTTCAAACAGTATAGGAATGTACTTCTATCTGGCAAAGGAATCATGCATGTAATATAAAGAGAAAACACTATATATGGATGGAAGAGTGGTCCTATCTTGCCAACTTATTTTTTTAATTCATAGAGCTGGAATGGGTCAATGGTGCGGGAAATACATCTGCATCCAATTCAACAATATGACTACCTTTTGGGGGTCATGCATTCAGTTGGACTCGTCACCCTAGGTGCTTCACACACTTCACATTACATTGATATAAACATCCATATATCTCTCCACCAGCAATGATACAACTATGAAACAAATAGTCTGAAATCAAAACTCTTTTTAAACTAACATATATTTAAATGAGTCTAGCAGCCACCTACACTCAACCAACATTTAAATCATTTTATTAATTTATTTCTAAAAAAAAATCTTTAGTTTACGGTTTTAAATCAATTTAAAATGACACATTATATTTAACTTTTTTTTTCACAAATACTACTTTTAACTTATTTTTGAAAGTTAAATCTTCATTATATAATAATAACAACTTGTAAATACATCAACAGAAAAATTATATATATATAAAAGCATTTTTTGGTGATTCTAATTTTTTTTACCCTTGTCATTATGATACCTCATACTAACACTAACATGTACATTACGCATGTAGTGACATCTACCGACAATTCCTATATAATTTTTCTGCTGATGTATTTACAAGTTGTTATTATTATATAATAAAGATTTATATTATATTTCACAGATTATAAGATAAACAACATAAAGAAATATTATTTCTTAGAATTAAGTAATTTTAAAATTTAATAATGCCCAAACAACGATAAGTATTTTCATCTTTAAATTCATTTGCAATAGCAAACCCCCACCCCATTACAAACAGATCTTATTAAAGATGATTAAAAAAAACCACTATATATTTTAAGAGATTACATTAACTTTTGATCAGAGTTTAAAATGGCAAAGTTTATAAAAGATAAAGTTCAGGTTTGTTCAGCAAAGAAAGTTTATAGTTCATTTTTAGAAACAAATAAAGTTCGAAGATTTTAAATTTAAGTGTTTATATTTTATATTTCAATTATTTATAAATTATACTTTCCTTTGTCCGAGCGCGTTCCTTCGTGACGAAGATCTATGAAGACTTATAATGATTTATGAAAATTTTTGAAGATGGGATCCATGGTTCAATCTTGGAATTCATGGAGATGAAAGCTGCCTTTGGCCAGCCACACCAAAGGAAGCACGATTAAACAGATTACATTTTTGGTAACAGTGACAGTATTTATTTTAACTTTTCAACAACAATGAAACAAATTGAAAATTCAAATTTTCTAATTAAGAATTTTCTTTTTGATTTTCTTTTTATAGTCCTCATGCACCTTATCTCTGGAATGCACAGATCCATCAAACATATTCCATATCGGTATTTCATTGGCTCATTGAGTTTGTAGTAGATTTGGGTTTGTGGTTACTTGGATTTTTCCACTGAGGTCTTTGTCTATATCTTTGGGTGAGAAAAGCAAGTCTTTTGTTTCTATTCCTAGACTCTTATCTTTTTCATAATCATCTTTTCAATGGTCATTTTACCCTAAGGATCTGTTTGTAATTTTTATTTTTAAGATTAAAACTCTCTTCGTTATTTTTAAAATCAAAAGGTTTTTTATTATATTTTATTTAAAGATTAGAATCTTTGTTTCGATTCTATACATTTTTTTAAAGCTTATTTAAATTTCATCTATATAGTTTAAATGAAACTCCAATTTATAGTGAAATCATTTGTTGAAGAAAATGTAAACATCATGCAAGAAGAATGTTTTGGGATCAACTGTGATGTTGGATGACCAAGAAATAAAGAACTTACCTTGCAAATATAAAAATGAATAGGACAATAATATTAACTTATATTAGACCAAATTATCTTCATGAGTTGTCATTTAAAAATATTTAATTTTGTTTCCTTGGTTACCAAAATGTTTGCCATTGGAATAATTCATTTAGGAAAGACTAAATGAAGAGGAATAGAAGATCATGAAATCAACTATTTTTTTGTTATATTTTTAATAAAATTTAGGTATTTTATGAAAGTGACTTGACTGAAATTTAAACAGAGATAGAAATTGAGATATAAAAGTAAACTTAATATGAAGGTAAGATTTTACCATTCTTTATGAAGGTAAGATTTTACCATTCTTCATATTGGATTTATACATGACATGGCAGAACTTTGTTTTTACTAACATAATTAACATGATAATATCTGTTTGTTATTAGTTGTGTAAATTACTAATATTTTGTATGAAAGATTTTATATTTTTATGATGACAAAAACACACAGGAATGGTCTCATGATGTCAGAATTTTTTTCTTACATATTGCATAATATGATATTATCTTTTATTTGTATATGAATTAAATCTATATTAGCTAATGTAGCATTTTTATAATTCTTTTTGTACATTATAAAAATCTATTTATTATGTTATACACTATTAGAATCTGTTCATATTATGAGATACATATGTACTATGGGAATATAAAAATATATTAATTATTTAATATTATAAAATAGTAGAAATGTAACTAAAGCATTTATAATAATTTTTTGTTATATAAAATAAATTTGATTTGTTATTTGTTAATAAATATTGTTAAAGATTATTTTAAATTTAAAGGAGTTTCTAATTTATTTAATTTATTTATACATTTTATGAAACAAAATAAAATTAAATACATATTTCCACATACAAATATTATATTTATTTTATATCCTAATATCTTGGTTGAAATACATTTTAAAAATATATTGAGATTAAATTTAGTATTGTTATTGCTGTAGAATTGATGGAAACTCCTGAAGACAGTTAATTTCAAAAAACTACCCTGAATTTGAATTCTGAGCATAATGAAACAGTTAATAAAGCTGATAATTGAATGATTCAGTTTAAATTGTATCTATATTAAATATTTGATATATAGAATTTTTTTTTAAAAAGTTATTATTATTTATTTTTTGTTTTGTTTTATTATTTATATATTGTTATTTTATATATAGAATTATTATTATTTTTTTATTTTTAAAAGTTATTTTGTTGATTAGTTTTTTTGTAAATTTGTTATTAAAAGATTTACTTTTAAGAAAAATATAACGTTCGAAAAACGTAAAATAAAAAAAATGGATTGTATTTGTATTTCAAAATGTTTATATAATCGGGAAAAGGAAATTAAGCGTGCTGTTGTAGAATGTACTATATGTGATGGGGTATATCACTTGAAATGTTTAAATAAGACTAGGAAGGATGTAAAAGGTTTATGGTTATGCAGTCAGTGTATTAATATGATAAAAGAGGTGAGAAAGTGTTTTCAAAGTGTAGATAGTCGAAGAATAGTGGGTGGAGAAAGTAATAGTGTAATGGAGATGATTAGTCAAAGAATAAATAAGATAGAGGATGAACTGAAGGATGTAGAAGTAAAATTAAAATCATTAGAGATAAAATGTGAGGAGATAAAGGAATTATTGAGTAGGAATGATAAGAAAGAAATAGATAAGGAGGATCAGAAGGTATTAGAAAATGTTATGGATGGAGCAGAAAAAGTAGATTATGAAACAGTATTGATAGGAGATTCACTAATTAGAGAATGTGGGGATATAATTGCAAGGGAAAATAGAAGTAGGTATGTAAGAGTATGTTTGCCTGGAGCTAGAATTAGGGATGTAGCAGATAAAGTTAAAAAACAAGGTAGTAGAGATGTATATGTTATGGTGGGGACTAATAATTTATTAGAATCATCAGAGAGAATAATGGATGAGTATGTAGATTTGATTAGGAATTTGATTATGATTAAAGGAAGAGTAGGAATAGTTGGATTATTACCAAGGTTTGACAAGAGTTATTTGTTAGATAGGGCATGTTCTATAAATGAGAGATTGAAAAAATTGTGTGAGAGAAATAATGTTATGTTTGTGGATGTGTGGGATTGTTTTATTGGAAAGAGAGAGTTATATAGTAAAGATGGGTTGCATTTAGGAAAACAAGGAAGTGAAGTTTTAGGGAGTTTGATTTATAAAGAATTTTTTTCAGGAAATTTATAAAGGGGGGTGGGTATTTAAATTGTAATATTATTAAAAAGAATGGATGGAATATAAGAAGTAAGCAAAAGGAATTTGATTTTGATATAAATATAGATATGGAGAAGGAATGGGTTTGTAAAATTAATGGTAAGAAAGTAATTTATAAATGTAATGGAGAAGAAAGAATTAAAAGAATTTATAAAAGAGTAGTTAGGAAAGAAGAAATTATTAAAATTGGGTTTTTGAATATGCAAGGTGGTAGAAAACCAGAAAAGTGGATGGAATTAAATAAAACAATTGAAAATGAAGAGCTTGAGGTATTAGTAGTAGTGGAAACACATTTAAGAGAAGAAGAAGAACCTATTTTGGAACAGTTGGTATGGCAGGGTATAAATAGAAAAGAAAAAGAAAAAAGGGGTGGTGGTATAGGTGTTATATCAAAAAAATATTTAAATATTGTTAAATGTCAAGAACACTTGTGGTTTGAAATAAGGTTGGGTAGACAAGAATGGATGGTGGCTATAGTTTATATAGCTACTGGAGATAGTCAAATTATATTGGAGTGGAATAGTAACATATACAAATGTTTAGTTAAGGATATACAAAGTTTTAAAGAAAAGGGAAGAGAATAATGGTTATAGGGGATATGAATGGACATATTGAAGAAATTGATGGTGTAGATAATAAAAATGGACAGCTTTTAAAGAATTTTTGTCAGAAAGTGAATTTGAGTATTGGAAATTTATTAAATATTTATGAGGGACAATACACATGGTCCAGAAATAATATATTTCACACAATAGATTATGTATTGGTAGAGAAAGAGGGAATAAATAAAATACGGAAAATTAAGGTATTTGATAATGAAGAAAAAGTATGCACTAGTGATCATAATTTCATTGTAATTGAAATGGTTAGTAATGTGATGGAGAATAGAAATAAAAGTAGAAATAATAGTGAAAGATGTGGATGGAGAGTGAATGATAAGAATAAGTTGGAAGAGTATAAAATACAAGTTGAAGAAATAATGGAAGAGTGGGTTGGGGATGAGTATAAGGATTGATGTAAGGAAGTAGAAAAAGTTGCAAATAGGGTTTTAGGTGAGAATATTGAAAAGAATAAAAAGAATAAAAAAATTAAAATTAGTAAAAGTCTAAAAGAAAGGAAAGAAGCATGTAAAGAATATAAGTGTGCTATTAAGAATAAGGAAAGTGAAAAAGATATTAATGCTAAATGGGAAAAGTACTTAGAAAAGAAGAAGTTGGCTAAAATAGATATTTATAGAGATAGAATGAAATTGAATAGTAAATTGTTGGAGGATATTAATAAAAGTGGAAGAGATGGAAGTAAAAAATTTTGGAATTATATTAAAAGGAGAAATGTAGGGGAGAGAGAGTTAGTATTACTAGATGATGAGGGAACTGAGTGTAGTTCTAGAGAAGATTTAGAGAGAATCTTAAATAGTTATGTAATGAATATAGAAAAGATGTTAGATGTGAATGATAGAATGTTAGAAAATATGAAAGAATATAGTAATGGGAATATTAGCTTTTCAGAAAATGAACTAAATGAGGTAGAGAAGAAATTGAAAAGTGGGAAGGCAAGAGGTTTAGATGGATGGGCAGCAGAGATGGTAATGAATTTAGGATATAGGGCAAAAGTAAAGTTATTATCCTGTTTTAATAAAATGGCACAGAATAGAGTTTTCCCAAGTAGTTGGAGTAATACAAGAGTAAGGTTATTATTTAAAGGAAAGGGTAAGGATCATAGAAAGTTGAATAATTATAGACCGATAGCGGTAACATCAGTTTTATATAAAGTTTTCTCGTATATGGTGGCTAGTAAAGTTGTAAAATGGATGGAAGGGAATAATGTAGTGGGTGAAATGCAAGGAGGTTTTAGATTAGATAGGCATATAGGAGATAGTTTATTTGTAGTTACACAACTTATGGATATGAGTAGGAATGCAGATAAACAGTTATATATGAGTTTTATAGATATAGAGAAGGCATATGATAGAGTAAATAGAAATAGATTATGGATAAGTTTAGCAAATTTGGGAATGGATGAAGCTTTAATAGATATTATTAAGAAATTATATGAAAATAATTATATATATATATATATATCAATTAGAGAATATAGAATCAATTAAAGTTAAAAATGGTGTGGGACTAAGGCAAGGATGCCCTATGTCACCTATTTTGTTTGTGTTGTATTTGAGTGAAATGGAAAGAGCAATAGAAAGATTAGGAAGAGGGATAGAGATACCGTTAATAGGTAGTAAGGGAGTATATATTTTGTCAGGTCTTTTTTTTGCAGATGATATATTTTTGTGTGCAGAAAAAAGAGAAGATATGGAAGTTATGTTGAGGACATGTGCAAGGGTGGGTAAAGAGATGGGGATTAAATTTAGTGAAGAAAAATCAAATATAATGATGGTTAATACTGAGGAAAGAGAAGATGTAGAATTTTTATTGGGAGATATTAAGTTAAGTGTGGTGAATAGATATAGTTATTTGGGAATTATTTTAAGTAATCAGAAAAATTATTTGGATGAATGGGAGAAAAAATTGATAAATGAAGCAAAGAAAAGAAAGGGATTGATAAAGAAATTAACAGTATTTTCATATAATAAATATGATGTAGCTAGAATTATATGGAAAGGAGTTGCAGTAGCAGGGTTAACATATGGTAATGATGCATTATATGTTAGTAAAAAAATATTAGATTATTTAGAAAAAGCTCAAAGGGAAGTAGGAAGACATGCATTGGATGCAGAAGTATGGACAGCAAGGGAGGCAATTCAAGGAGAAATGGGATGGTCAAGTTTTCATATGAGAGATGCAAAAAGTAAAATGAAAATGTTTGGTAGATTGCAGTTTATGGATAATAAAAGAATAGCTAAAATAGTATTTAATTGGGTTATGAGTAAAGGGCAGGTAACAAGATGGGTGAGAAAGGTAATGCAGTATGCAAAAGATTTGGATAAAGAATTTATATCAGTATATTTGTACAAAAGATGGGATGATTGTGTTAAGAGGATTATTGAGTGTTATAGTAGTAAGGAATGGGATAAAAAAATAAATTTATTAATAAAGACTAGGGAGTTAGAGAGATGGAGAAATAGTATGGAGAGTAAAAAGAGTTTAAATATATATAGAAATAAACAGAATATTAGGTGTGAGTTAATATATGATAATAGTAAGGAAAGTAGTTTATTGTTTAAGGCTCGAATGGGATCTTTAGCTACAAAAGAATATACATGTAAATGGAAAAATATGGGTGATTTATTTTGTAAATTATGTAAGGAAGGAATTGAAAATATTAGGCATTTGTTAATTGAATGTAAATGTTTGAAAACAGAAAGGGTACATATAATGAAGTTGTGGAAAAATAAATATGAAAAGAGTGATTATACAGAAAGTGAATTATTGGTTTTTATGCTGGGTTTGGGAAAAGATAAGGGGGATTTAGATATAAAGGTTATAGAGTTGACAAAAATTATGTTGTGGAAATGGGATAGAGCAGATTATGGGTAAATTTAGAGTGGGGAATGTAAAAGAAAGTGGCTAACAGGTTTATCTGGGCATAATTGCTGAGATATTCTTGACTTCGTTTAAGGAGAAGCCATAATACATCACATCACATCACTAGACATTTATTTTAAGGGTGGGCAGGATATACAAACATGAATGTGCCGGACTAAACCAAGGGAGAGCAAAAGCTAATGAACATGGTTCAGACAATTGAAAAAAACACTGAGACAAACGTCAGCCAAAATACTTATAAGAACTTTTTAAATTTATTAAACATAAAATAACAAAATAAACATAAAACTTGATCTACATTTACTTAGCAGATCTTAACATTGAGTGTATGCGAGCAGTACTATGTTAAATACCCAGGCAGACAAGTTCATTTCTTATCTATAACATAATAACAGATTATATCTTCTTGCTAGCAGTTCACCCAAACAATTCCCTTTTTTCTATAGAGATTTAGTAAGATGGATGTTTGTGGAGAATAACGGGACAGCGCAGACAAGCTTTTCTTAGTCTGGAAAAGAAATGTCAGAACCAAGAATGTCATAATTCTGCAAAACGCTCATGGACAAGTACATTGAAATGAGCCAAGGTTAGTCTCACACAAGAAAACAAACATTATGAACTATGTAATCTGAATTATAGCAAATAAATCTCTACCAAAAAAAATAAATAAATCATATATCCTATAAATCACTAGCCAAAGCCAACTTTGATTTAGTTTAATGCCTAAGCAAACAAACAAACCAAAATAAAAGAAAACTACTAAAGTTGGTCTGAGCATTTAACAAGGATGTAATCATAAAACTGAGAAATTATTAAGCATATAAAATATCACTCGCCCTACACTCTCACACAAGTAACATTTTAAGATTGAAAATCTTGCTACTAAGATTGTAATGTAAAATAAACAAAAATACATTAATATTTAAATTGATAAATTACACATCATAAATATAATTTCTTTTTAAGATTAAGCTGAGATTTGCGAGAGACTTAATTAGAGATTTAGCCCTGATTTTGATATGGAAAGGTAAGTTACCTCGAGATAATATTAATTTCTGCTGTTCACACAAAGTTCGGTTTATAGAGTCCTCTACAATGGCTGTCATTTACTACAGGTTCAGAAGTCTGGAGGCATTATCAGGATCCACTCTGGACTTGACAGTTAGGTCATGATTGAAGTCACAATTTGGAGCTCTGGAGGTTCATCTTTGGAAAGGCTCAGCCCATCATGTTGTGGAGATTCTTCGTGGTGTATATTACAGGCATGGCATCTGAATGACTGCTATTATCATGGCAAATAGAGTTATTTTTGGTCAATGAAAATTCAACTTGGTGATTCCCGTGGCACCAATATCAAAAAAAAATAGTCACTTTAACAATGCAACACTTCAATAACAGCTAAAATCTGGATCAATCCTCAATAACCAGAAGCTGAGTAAGCTGAGCAATAAAAATAAAAAAACTGAATGACCATAAAAGTCTTTTGAAATCATCCTCTCCAATAAAAAATTTACCCAGCTATTTATGTCCTTTGTTATCTCTGGCACAATCTTTTTTTGCAACTTTCAACCAAGGTAAATCTTTATCTCCCGATCAATCTTAATTAAAAAAACAATATCTTACAGGGCTTTATCTTACAAAAATGATTATTATTTTTTATATAAAAAAAAAATACAAAACTAAATCTCAGCTTTAAAAATACATCAACATTAATTTTTTTTTTAGTTTAAATAAAATACTTTTATAAGAGCACTAATTAAACTTTGTTTGCTTTTAATTATTTTAAAAGAAAACAAGCGTCATAAAAAAATATTTTATACTAAAATCAACTGAGAATTAAAAATATAAGATTTCAAGATAAATAAGTATGTGTGTTATTGCACATATAAAACTTGGTTTTTCTTTTTTCTAATTTACATGATAGAACCCTTGAATCGGATAAAGTATCCAGTTCAACTGCCCCTTCACACCAACAAAAAAAAAAATAAAAGCATCTATTTGCTATTTCTTTTTTTTTTTTTTTCAAACTTTAAACCCCAACATTTAAAACTTTTAAATCCCCTCCCCCTGGCTGAACATTTGCCCTGAGATCAATTCCTTAAGTGTACCTCCTATCTTTTAGGTGGCTGGCCTAAGGCTTCATGCATTATAAGATCCATAAACCCCATGCTCATCTTCCAATACAAAGGCATTCGGACCACTTTTCTTTTGTATAGTGAAGGGTCCCTCATATACTGGGAAAATTTTCTTATATTGATGCTGGGTTGGATTGCTGACATGAGGTTTTCATACAAAAACCAAGTCCCCTACCTCGAATCTACATGGTCATGGATTTCCCCGCTTTATGCGTACTTCAGCCATATGTTTCAACTTTATTCGAGCCTTTCTTTTATCCATTTCTTTATCAATTTTGTCCTGATCTACAGGCAAGGGAGCCTTTATCAGCATTGGATAATTCTGTCCAAAATGTAATCTGATGGGGGCAAACCCTGTAGATTCATTCTGTGTCCAATTTATGTAGTTAGTGATGTTTCCCATCTGATTCACCCACCCATGGTGATTTTTGCTGACATAAAGCTGAAATAAATGGTTTAACTCCCTCATGACTCTCTTACAGGGATTTGATTGAAGATTACGAATAGTTGTTAATACATGCTGAATGCCCTGTTGCTGAATCCACTTTTTCCAGTGGTGAGATTTAAAGGATGTCCCATGATCTGTAAGTATCATCTGGGGCCTACCAATCTTAGGAAACTGATGCTCCTGTAAGATCCGGATAGTACTTCGTGTATCCGCCTTTCTTAACGGATATGCAGTTACATACTTAGAAAATATGTCATACATTATGATTAAATATCGGTATCGTTTATAGGCAGGTAAAGGCCCATAAAAATCTATGGCCAACAATTCATTAGGGTTGTGTGCTAAAATAGGCTGTAAGATCCCAGTAAATCTCTTATTTACATATTTAGTTTGTGAACACACATGACATTTTCCCAAAACTGATACAACATTTGAATATAAACTTGGCCAGTAAAATACTTCCCTGAGCACATGTTCTACTTTACGTGGTCCAAAGTGTCCATAAAGGCAATGTATATACTCTATAAGTTTGTTCCTGAGTCTTTGGGGTATAAGAATTCTCCATGAGTCTTCTTCTGTGGTGACTCTGTATTGCAATACACCATCTTTTATTCTATAGGCTTCATATTTTCCCAATGTTGCTGTGTCACTGGGGTCTGAAGTTCCTATTCCTTTCTTATATGTCATGATTTGTGCATACTCTGGGCTGGTCTCCTGTATTTCAGGTAGCCTTAGTAATTGTTGTTCTATGGACTCATTTATGGTCAATGTGAATGCTGCAATACTTATTAGATTGTTGGGCTCAAGATGATGTGGGGTCAGATCTATGGGATGGCATCAAAATATCTGCCACAATATTTTCCTTTCCTTTACAATATAGAACTTTATACTGGAATTTCTGTAGCGTAAGACTCCAATGTATCAATCGATCATTCGATAAGTAACTGCTATTAAGAAATTCCAAGCTCTTATGATCCATAATTACAACAATCTCTGACCCAAGCAGGAATTGTTTGAATTTACTGAAAGCCCAAACAATGGCCAAAGCTTCCTTTTCTGTTGTCATGTAATTATTTTCCACCCCTTTTAGCTTGCGGCTACAAAAATACAACACTCTGTGATGTTTTTGTTTGTCAATTTGAAATAACATGACTCCAAGCCCTTGCCCACTGCTGTCGGTCTGAACATAAAAAGTTTGTGAAAAGTCAGGGTAGGCTAGAACCACCTGTTCCAAGAACTTGTTTTTAATGTGTTGAAATTCCTGCTCCTGTTTGTACTCCCATACCCATTTTTGGTCTTTTGTTAATAACTGAACCAAATTTGCAGCATCTAATGCAAAATTTTCATAGAATTTATGATAAAAATTGCATAATCCCAGAAAAGACCATACCTGATGCCTATTAGTGGGTGTGGGAAAATGTTGTATCGCTGTTAGTTTCTCCAGATGAGGTTTAATACCCTCTTTCCCAATTAAAAAGCCTAAAAATGTAACCTCCTCCTGGACCAGGCAACTTTTTTGTAAATTGATGGTAATGTTTTTCTGGTAACACTCCATTAAGAACATTTTCAAGTGTTCCATATGTTCTTCCATATTTTTAGATGTGATGACTATGTCATCCATATATATCACAATCAGACTCTTGATTTTGTCTGATAACACTTGATCCAAACACTTTAGAAGTCCTGAACCACTATTGATTAATCCAAAAGGCATACGCTTAAATGCATACATATGCCCTTCATATCAGAAGGCAGTATATTTGTGGTCAAATGGATGTAGAGGGATCTGCCAATAAGTGGATGTCAAGTCCAATGTAGAAAAAATGGTTTTCCCTTGAAATTTTGAGAAAAGTTCTGTTATTGTAGGTGGAATGTTTCTTTCAAAAATGGCAATGGCATTTAACCACCGGGCTCCAAACATATTCTGACAGATCCATCTTTTTTTTTTTGCCACCACTAATGGGTTAACATATGAAGAAGTGTGCTTTTCAATAACTCCCCATTCAATCATTTGCTGTATTTGAAGATCTACTTCAGCCTTATATTGAAATGGAATGGGATATGAATGACTCTGGAAATGGCTTTCATCCTTAACTTGAATGTGATGCACATGTCCCTCAATGATCTTAGGCCTATTCGAAAAAAACTGAATAAAACTCCCTCAGCAGTTCCATTAGAGGGTGTTGTTCTTCCATTCTTTTTAAAATAGATTGCAACACTTTATTTTGTATTGCCATCATATCCCTCACTTGCTGAACATACTGTACCTGAAGTGGCTTATAACTCTTTAGCCCTTCAAATGGCATCAAAACTTCTTGGCAAAGAAATAAACATTTGTCATAATCCAAAACACATTTATGCCTGTACAAAAAATCAGTCCCAATTATAACATCTTGTATGAGACCAGGCATTATCAAAAAGACATGATCTAACTCTATGTTACCCAGATGCAAATGTAACCACACCTGTTTGGTTTCAATATTTGCCATCTTGCCATTGGCCAGTGTCACTTGCATTCTTTTTATTGGCAGTGTATACAAATGTGGCTGGTCTCTCTTTATTTTTACATAAAACTTACTAGAGAGCAATGACATTTGACTTCCTGGATCAACCAATGCTTCTGTAATGATATTTGCAGTCTTTATACTGACAATTGGGCAAGTCTGAATAGCTCCTTTCCATGCTGGTTCTTTTTGATCCACCATCACATTAGCTACAGTCCTATGGCTTTCTTTACTTTTTTTTTAATTGGAGCTGATAATTGACTTTTTTGACCTTTTTTTATCAAAATTATCTGATCGCCCTGCATTGTTCTTTTCTCCACTTCTTCTTGGGCCAGATTATGTTCAATTTCATTTAGCAGTTTAATCATTTCTTCCAAGTGAATGTTGCTACTACACAATCTGATCTGCTGTATTTTCCTTGACATATTGTCCAATACCATTCAGCATATCAGCCTCTCAGTCAAGGAGAAAGCTATTAATGACTTCAGCCTTGCTGCTTGTTTGCAGAAAAACTGGGTGTAAGTTTCTCCATTACTCCTAATATATCTTTTTTGTGATATATTGATGAAGATATGATACTGCTTTTCTTCACTCCAAAAAGTGTGCAATAATTTGCATCTGTAATCCCAAAAAGTCTGTGGCTTGATCTTTAAGATATGCCACCAATCGTCAGCCATTCCTTGTAAATAGTGGGATCTTTAAGATATGCCTTGTAAATAGTGGCATGCAATTGCCACTTGTTCAGTCTCCTGCCAATTATGACATCAAAACATCTCTTGCAGGCTCTCCAAATGCTCTAATGGGCTTTCCCAAATATCAGCCATAAAAGATTTTATTTGCCAATCTATTTCAGTCATGATGCTAGCTAGTCTATCTTCAGCCTCTTTTCTAACTTTATTTAAATTCCCAATGCAACTTCTGTCTATTTATGAAATTTATTTATTTTTTTAATCTTCAACTGCTATTTATATATATATATATATATATATATATAGTTAATATATATAAAGCACAGAAATTAAACTGTTTATTTTTTTCTTTAAACATGAACCTAAACTCTTTGCTTGCTTTTCTTTTTTTTTTTAATGTAACAGCTAATTTTTAACTTTAAAAAAAAATCTGTTATATTTTGTTATTTCTAAAATGCGAACCCAAACTCTATGTTTTTTTTTATAATTATTTTACAAACATAGAAATAATAATTTTTTTTAATAAACAAAGAAACAAAATAAATATATAACTTAATATCTTTTTGTCCTACCTGTCCGTTCAGTAATAACTCTAAAGAACGCTGTTTAATTAACTATATATTAATTATTCATATTGAAAATATGAACCCCCTACTCTAAACTGCTTTCTACAATTAAGCACAAACTGATCCTTACCTACTGAATCTTGCCTCGAACACTGAAATATTCCTCAACTGTCCGAACAAAATCTCATCTGGGATTTAAAATTGAAGACCCACATTGGCTGTGCTAAAATTACTATAGCTTTGTGCCAGATGAAAGATTTTAGTTTCATATATCCTGACCACAAGGGAGCCACTAGTCTGAAAATTGGCACTAGACATTTATTTTAAGGGTGGGCTGGATATACGAACATGAATGTGGCGGACTACACCCAGGGAGAGCAAAAGCTAATGAATGTGGTTAAGACAATTGAAAAAAACACTAAGACAAACATCAGCCAAAATACTTATAAGAATTTTTTAAATTTATTAAACATAATAACAAAATAAACAAGAAACTTGATCTACATTTACTTAGCAGATCTTAACATCAAGTGTATGCGAGCAGTACTACATTTCTTATCTATAACACAATAATGGCTTATATCTTCTTGCTAGCAGTTCACCCAACCAATTCCCTTTTTCCTATAAAGATTTAGTAAGATGGATGTTTGTGGAGAATAATGAAAGAGGGAAGATGAGCTTTTCTTAGTCTGGAAAAAAATGTCAGAACCAAGAATGTCATAATTCTGCAAAATGCTCATGGAAAAGTACATTGAAACAAGCCAAGGTTAGTCTCACACAAGAAAAGAAACATTATGAACTACATAATCTGAATTATAGCAAATAAATCTTTACCAAAAAAATAAATAAGTCATATATCCTATAAATCACTAACCAAAGTCAGGTTTGATTTAGTTTAATGCCGAAGCAAACAAACAAACAAAAATAAAAAAAACTACTAAGGTTGGTCTGAGCATTTAACAAGGGTTAATCATAAAACTGAGAAATTATTAAGCATATAAAATATCACTCGCCCTACACTCTCACACAAGTAACATTTTAAGATTGAAAATCTTGCTACTAAGATTGTAATGTAAAATAAACAAAAATACATTAATATTTAAATTGATAAATTACACATCATAAATATAATTTCTTGTTAAGATTAAGCTGAGATTTGCGAGAGACTTAATTAGAGATTTAGCCCTGATTTTGATATGGAAAGGTAAGTTACCTCGAGATAATATTAATTTCTGCTGTTCAGACAAAGTTTGGTTTATAGAGTCCTCTACAACGGCTGTCATTTACTACAGGTTCAGAAGTCTGGAGGCATTATCGGGATCCACTCTGGACTTGACAGTTAGGTCATTATTGAAGTCACAATTTGGAACTAAAGAGGTTCATCTTTGGAAAGGCTCAGCCCATCATGTTGTGGAAATTCTTTGTGGCATATATTACAGGCATGGCATCTGAATGACTGCTATTATCATGGCAAATGGAGTTATTGTCGGTCAACGGAAATTCAACTTGGTGATTCCTGTGGCACCAATATAAAAAAAAAAAATAGTCACTTTAACAGTGCAACAGTTCAATAACAGCTAAAATCTGGATCAATCCTCAATAACCGAAGCTAAGTAAGCTGAGCAATAAAAATAAAAAAAAATTGAATGACCATAATAGTCTCTTTGAATCATCCTCTCCAATAAAAAAATTGCCCAGCTATTTATATCCTTTGTTATCTCCCGCACAATCTTTCTTTGCAACTTTTAACCAAGGTAAATCTCTATCTCCCACTCAATCTTAATTAAAAAAATATTATCTTACAGGACTTTATCTTACAAAAATGATTATTTTTTATATAAAAAAAATGCAAAACTAAATCTCAGCTTTAAAAATACATCAACATTGTTTTTTTTTTTAAATTTAAATAAAAATACTTTTATAAGAGCACTAATTAAACTTTACTTGCTTTTAATTATTTAAAAAAAAAACAAGCGTCATAAAAAAATATTTTATACTAAAATCAACTGAGAATTAAAAATATAAGATTTCAAGATAAATAAGGATGTGTGTTATTGCACATATAAAACTTGGTTTTTCTTTTTTCTAATTTATGTGATAGAACCCTTGAATCGGATAAAGTATCCAGTTCTATATATATATATATATATATATATATATATATATATATATATATATATATATATATATATATATATATATTCTAACCTTGTCTTTTGCATCCTCACTTCAGAATAGTATATGATATAAAATAAAATGGGTTCTAGCTCAGTTAATAATTAATAAATAAAATATTCAGCATTAAAATTAAAATGTTTCACTAGCTCAAATTTAAAATACGAATAAGGTTCAGTTTATAAAAATAAATTAAATAAATATTTAATATTTTCATGAGACTTGAAGTGAAAATACAGGTGACAAGATAGATTACATTGACCCAATATCCCACAGGATACTACCTCAATGGCATAAGAACTTTATCCCCCTTATTACTATTTCAAATAACAAACTCATAGTATTCTTACGACTTTAATAACTTCTACTCACTAAGATTAAGCTAATAATTACATCTTAATCTTCTAGTTCTAATAATCTAGCTCAATAAATATCTCAGGTTCGTAAAGTTTATTCTAAATTAAGAAAAAATATGGTAGTAAAATATGAGAAGGGATTTTATGTCATAATCTACTACACTGAAACTAATAATAATAAATAATAATAATAATGATATTCTTCATTGTTTAACTACTACTGGATATCTTTTCTTTTATTATAATTTTATTACCATAATAAAATAATACAATAATTTTATATAATCTTTTATCTTCATGTAATAATATAATAAATATGTGGTAGCATTTTGATAATCTGATAAACAAAATATGTGTGGCAACTGATAGCATATAATTCAATATACTATTGTGATAACTGATTTATGACCAATAAAATAATATAAAATTATAATTATTTAATTAAATAAATACCAGTGAAATGTTTTAAATTCTTAAATAATTCTCTATTTATCTTTTTGTGCAAAATTATATATTTGTTTCAATTGTTATGAATATATCGTTATTTCATGCAGTGGAGTGGAGAAATAAATAATCCAGACACAAAAATTTTGAAAACAAATTTTAACAAAGTTTATTAACAACAACAAATAAAATAAATAATTTATGTACACTATTTACAATGGATATCCTTATTTTAATCTTACATTTTTATCTACTAAATTATATAAAAAGTAGTTTATAGTTTAGTTTTATCTTTATTTATACTTAAGACAAAATATTAAAAAAAATGTTACCATTTGGTTTCTCATTATGGTTAACTTACTATAAATATATTTACTTATTAGCAGAATATTTCATCCTTAATATTATTAAACTATCTTATTTTTTAAAAAAAAAACATTCATAGGAAAACATTCTACAGAAAAACAAAATTAACTTTATAATGAGTATGGATTTCTCAAAATATTAAAAAATTTTCATCTTGCAAAGTCAAAGATGTTACATAAAATATTCATCCAAAATTCAGTACTAGATTTTAGTGTTTTATCACACGATGTTTACTAATCGTAATATATTCATATTTAGCCTTACTTTAGTATGATATAAGTGTAACAATCAATATATTCCTGTTATTCAATAAACAAAAAATATACTATGCATATTGTTTATATAATTCACTTTGTACTATTGTATTTTAAAAATATGCAATACCTATTTTTCTCTTAAAAATAATAATAAAGCATTTAAAAAATAATTAACATTTTAAAGAAAATATCTTGTTTAGATACTCTATTCCAAAATTTATATTTCATTTCCGAAATAAATCTCAAAATATATTCTATGATTCTTTCCTTTCCTTTAGAATTCATTGGACCTTCAATTTTAAGTTATAAAATTATATTCCTTCTATGCAAATAAACCAATCTTATACAAAAACGATAGCATAACCTAAGCTCTAAATTATTTACCATTTCTTTTCAAAATATCTTACTGAACGATGCAGTTACATGAAATAAAGATAGTGAAATAGATGTATAGGATTTAAGGAAGAAAGCTAGAGTATCACTCATAATATATCTCAAAAATCATGGCACAGTGCATTACAAGAAAGAGGTATGACCTTTACCTGTCTAATAACCTTTAATACATGAACGATGTTAAAGCTATTTCTTCAGCTTTATTATAACATCAAATATTTAAAAAAATATAAAAAACACTGTCCAAATAAAATGTGTACCAGTCATAGGGCTTTGTTAACTATGCTGATATCCACATAAAGACTAAATATTATTTCTATTCCTTATCATATCCTATTTCTTAAAAACATCATCTTGGTTTCCTGTTCACTAAGTACTTCCAAGCCACTATCTCAACATTATTTCTCCAGATTTTCCACATCTTACATCGATAAATAACTATCTGCATTTACAAAACAATAAATAAAATTCACTGATAATTTTAAAACAATCTAGCTGTTCCATAAGAAAAGTCTGTCCACTTCATCATTATGTATGCTTAATCATATATAATCTAATCAGACAATATTTGAATATCCTAACATGAAAATTTTAAAAGAATCACATAATTATTTGTTATTATGTTGGATTATATCATTAATATATAAAAAAAATCATTGCATGCATATTTTCAAATCAAACCTATCTCATAATGTTTTTTAAAATGTTGTATGAAAATACGTTACATATAATTAAAACTTTTACACTTCATTTGTACTATCCATAGATGATATAAAGAAAACAAAAATATACATTATAAATTATTAATAGTCATTATTATTACCAAAATAACCTTTATCTGGTCATCATATTCAGTAGGCTTCTTCATCCACTAGATACCAATCATTGCAAACATAAAGAAATATACATTCATACACTTTATTTTAAAATATATTCTTATAAAAAATTATTAAATTATGATAATATAAAATTCTAATATTAATAAATTAATGTTTTATGTTTTCCTAATCTTATAAAAAAAATTTAGATTTAAACTAGGTTAATAAAATAAAAGGAATCAAAACTATAATTACATTTTTTCTTGACAATAGTTTCTGATAAGTCCAAAATGTTTATTATTTTCTCTAGAGTTTTAAAATGTTCTCCTCCAAGTGTGTCAAAGTTTAAAAATAAAAATAATTATTAATCCATTTAGTAAAATTTATAGAAAATAATCCTTGGTATTAGTATTTATGATGATAATTATTAAATCATAATAATAATTAATCCTGTGAAATTTCTTCAATATTCTCTGCCAATATTCTCTGCCAATATTCTCTGCGGCATATCCGATGCATCACTCCATCTAGCTTAACTTTAAAAATATTCGGTAAACTTTTTTTTTTAGAATATTTCCATGGATCCATTTTTTATTCAACTATGTGTTCACTTTTTTATATAAGTTTCCTTCTTAATACATTTAAACTTTTGTTTGATATTTTTTTATATATCACCTTTTTAAAAAAAACTTCAAGTACTTTTAAACAAATGTTTTCTAAATACATTTTAAACAATTCTAAGACTGGAGGTTTTAATATATAAAAAAAAATGCTTCAGTAACATATTCTCCTGGGTTCTTTCTTTAACTCTTGAAAATATTTTTTTTAAAAATGTTACCTTCAGAAAGGATATAACATTTTACTCCTTTTGATATAATATTATATAAAATGATTCATAAGATATAATTGTCTTATTACTATTTTAAAAAATAAATCTTGGATAAGCGTATCTAAATAATAATACATCTCCAATTTTTTCCTTTTTAAATGGAAAATAAATTTCCACTGTATCAGTATAATGTCCAGGTTTTTTATGCACCAAAACAGTTCTCCGGTGAAGCATTAATAAAGCTGTATCAAAATATTCCAAAAACATTTTTATATTATTAGAATTTATATCCATTTTATTCCACAGTATATCCACTTTTTATTGTGAAGTTTAGGTCAAATTTCAGATAAAATAATCCTGGCAAGTAACTTTTAAAAATTAGAAAATCATTTTCAAGAAGTTCCCAAATATATTTTATTTTAAACTCTCTTTTGCAAAATACTTTTAAAAATTATCAATTAGTTTCTGCAAATAAAACTATAAGAAAGTATTAAAAATTGACTAAAATAAAAGTTTAAAAAATACTATCTCTTTGATAGCTGTTAATATACCTTTCTCTGGTTTTAATACATTATTAATCTCCCTTGATATCCCCCGTGCAATTTATATTTATAGTCTGTAAGAATACCTCATTTGATTGGTTAATTCTTACTTTTAGCTTGAGAACAAATTTACATATTTTCAATTTTTTACAGAATTGAATTTCAAAATTACAAATTATGATGTAATTAACTTAAAATATTATTTAAAATACTACCCTTAAATCAATTATTATTTTATTAAAATTATTTAAACATTTAAAATAACTTTTAAAATAATTTTAATAACTTATTCCATTCTTAATATTTCATTTATCTTGTTTTATCTAAACAAAATATTTAATTTTTTTATTAACTGTATTCGTCTTTATTACATTATTTAAAACATTACATACGATAGTTAACTTAATATTTAATATTATTTGCTTTTATGATAGGCAATAATTCTTTCCAATTCTATAATATAACTTTTAAAATATTTTAAACTTTGTTACTTTAAATAGAAACAAGCATGTGTGTGAAAGTGTGTATTATACAAGTCACATGATTAATAACTTTGACAGACGATTTTCAATCTATTTCTCTGCCTAGACTAATAAAATTGATACACTTATTATATTAAATAAAATAATTATAAAAATTTGGAAAAATAATTTAAAATATAGAATTAAATCCAATTCTCACCATCATAAAGTTTATTTTTAAAATATATTATATTAATTTTGATTATTAAACATAGTTTTATAAATTTAAATACTGTATAACATTTATTTATCTATACATTTAAGACTATTAAAATTGAACCTTTTAAATATACTTTTAATAAATATAGCTGTGTTATTTAATATGGCCAGCTTTTACAACCATATGAAACAATATTTTAAGCTTTACATAACTATTTTTTAAATGATTCGCTATAATTTTATATACTACGTATTTGCTTTAGCCTCAAATTGTACTTTAAAAATATAATCGACAAACTATAATTAATGTATTAAAAGAACATATTCTAAAATTTAAAATTTTTAGTAATTGACTGTTATGAACTATTACTGACCTATAGAAAAGGGCACATTTTGATATATATATATATATATATATATATATATATTGTGCTGGTCAAAATTGTGTATTCATTCAACAAGACCAATAATCCAAGCAAAAGTACCTTGAATCCAACCTTGCACAAGATACATATGTCAGGACAAGGATGAATCTAACCTATTTGCCTAAACTATTGCCACTCTGACTAATGGATAACGTTAGTGATGACACTAGCAGTGCTTGGTTTTATTCCATCCCATCTGGAGGTCATGGTTCACATAGAGACTCAAAATAATAAAGGGTTTGTATGAAAAATCAATGATTTAATGGATTCTGATGATTGCAGAACAGTACAGATATGATTTGATCGATTACTAATGGTTTGAACCGTAATAATGATAATTTTTTTGGCAACATTATAAAGAAGTGAATTTAAATCAAAGAAATATTTAAATAAATAGAGTAATTAACTTTAGAGATTGGGAGTGATGACAAACTAAGCTTATTCAAAATAACAATATTATAGGAATTTATTAAGGAATTTAGTACAAAATAAGTTAAGACTTTGTTTATACAACTTGGTTATTTTCTTTGATTCGTTTTGATGTGGCTTTGATAACAATGTAAAAGTTTATTAATTGGTCTGCCAAGAACCAATCAGCAATAAAATATTAGTAGCCCTTTTAAAAGATTATAAATAAATCTATTTTATATATATTACAAGATATGAAAGATGTGCATTTAAAACACTATTACATTGAAAATCATTTGTATATAAAGAGTGTGGAAAGCAAAATAATTCTTAAATTAATAATTGACAATTATACAGTCTAGATTTAATTAAATAACAAAATTGATTTGTGAAGGATGTGCCATCATGGAAGAGAGCCTTTCAGGTTTGCTAAATAAAGATATAAAATAATGAAGAAGGCAGTATGCTATTATAGATTACAACAAAAATAAATGAGGTCTGTTATGAACCTCTGGGTGGGTTTGCTAAAGGAAATTCCTAGTAAATGCAACTAGATGAATGACAAATGCTGGCCCTCCAGCCAAAACATATCTCTAAATAATCATAATAATATTTTGATGTGCTCGACTTTCCATACACATCTTAAAAGGCAATGCCTGAAAATGGATCCCTTGGTATGAACTACATCTACTTTGAGGGATGTGTGAAAGATTGGATTGTTCATAGTTAAATTTCCAAACGTCCTGATGAGTAAGTAGCAAAGCAAAATAATAAATGAATGGTTGTAGCTATAAAAAAACATTAATGCCTTATATATATATATATATATATATATATATATATATAAGGCATTAATATATATATATATATATATATATATATATATATATATATATATATAGTGTATCACTAACAAAATTAATCAATGAATTCCTGATTAAAATAATCAGTTCCCTTTCATCGATAGAAAGTCCCCACAAACCTTAGTCCCCTAATGAATGAATCATAAATATTATATATATATATATATATATATATATATATATATATATATATATATATATATATATATATATATATATATATATATATATATATATATATATATATATATATATATATATATATAAGAAATTAACTAAAATATAAATTGTTTTCCACACTTAACAAATATTTCATTTATTAATAAGTTTTTAAATAGTTTATTAAAGATTACAAAATAAGACTGTTTTTAATTAACATAGATGGGCATTGAATATCAAACTAATAAATTGTAAATCATAATTTTAATATTTTTCTGACAAATGAAATATATGTATGAAATATATACTGAAAAAATTCTATGATAAATTTTACTTAATGATTCACTAAAATTATTTATTCTTTCAGAAATAATTACAGGGCTATTTTAAATTGGAGGTAATAGTAAGATACATTTAAAATAAATCATTCATAATAAATTTATAATGATATACAAAACTAAACAAACTTTCTATTAATTAATTTATGGGAAATAAGTCTCCCATAATGATTTTGACTGGAAAAATAAGAAGGAGAGAATTTAAAGTTAATAGCTCATTGAATTTTGTACTTGGAAATTTCAGTAAATCAAATATTCTAAATAAACCAACAAAAATTAATTTAATTTGCTGCATCAAAATAATGTGAGATTTTTAGAATTGGTATTTTTAATTTAAGAAAAATTAAAGATGCATTTAATTTAAAATTATGTTGTATAAACATTACACAGATATATAAAATATAAGTTAGTATTGATTTGGAAAACAAGTAAAATAGAATCAATGGCTTGCCGTGAATTGGAGGTTACCTCAGAATCAATCAGTAGGCATTCCATGGCTTGAAACATGCAGTTAATAAAGTCAGATCATTTGCAGGCTTCCGTGACACAGACAGTCTCTGGCCAGATGTTGAAAGCACTGGAAAGACATTGATGAGCTGGTGGGACAGAGCTCTGGAAAGCAGTGGTCGATCTTTTAGCCAGTCATTCTGTAGGCACGATGTACGATACTTCTAAACTATTCTCTTCAGATAAAACTCAACAAATAATTAATTCTTATCAAATTTTCCACTATTTATGTGTTCTGATCTTTATCTATCGGATTGAATCTATGGTAACAACTGCCAATTGCAATCGCTCTAACTGTTTCTCTGAGGTTGGTGCCTGCTTTGAGGGAAATCTATAATTCTGCATGAACATGCCCCAAGGGTTGATTTACTAATTAAAAAAAACAACAACAAGTATATTAAGTTTATCAGTCATTGTACTAACAAAATCTATTTAATTAAGGTTTAGATTAACAAAAATGTAGATTTTATTCAGAAAATTTTTAGAAATTTGGTACAATGTCTTTCAAATTGATATTTGACATAAACTTAAATAGAAATTTACAAAATATAATTGATCCTTTAATGTACATTTATCAAAAGATAAATATAAAATGTTACCAACTGATTAATTTAAGAAAAATAAACTTTAATGAAGAAATTAAAATATTTGTAACATTTTATAGATATCTAGGATTCAATTACATATAAATGCCAATTTAATAAAATAAACGTAGTATACATTTTTACAAATATAAAATAATAAACTAATATTAAAAGGTTAGTTGTAATTATAAAATAAGATTAACGAAATATAAAAGATTATAATATTGCTAGTGCTGATGACATTGGCACTAGGTGAAGCAGAAATATGTACTATATTTCCAGCTTCAATATATATTGAAACAGTAAGGTCTGCTTTGCAGATCTTCATTTCACCTTTTCTCACCTATTTTCTACCCCCATATTTTAGTTTGAACCCGAATCTATCGTAGTGTGTCTGCAATATGCTTATATACTGAAAATCCCATCTAATTTTAAACCACGAGTACAATGCCCATATTATAAATAAAAGATTATAGATTATGTATATGTTCACATAATTTTGATTTATTAAAAAGTAGGTTATATAAGTTGTAATTGTGCACACACTATGATATGCATTTTAAAACATATCAAAATTATAAATTGTTAAAGTTATTTTGTTTGAATCTATTTACAAATATATTACTGTCATAATATGTTTTGATTTAAAATAAAATTCATTTAGTAAATATTTGTTTAGTAAATAGATTCAAATATTGCAAGTTAAAAGTAAAATAATTTTCATTTAATTTAATAAAAGTCATTCCAAATATTTCTTTAAAATAAATGAGGGACAATAGTTTAATTAGTTAATATTATATAAGTTTTATCTAAAAACAGCAGATGTCCACTTAAGGTTTTTTTTAAATTAATAAAATTAATTTTTAATTAAATCTAGTTTGTAATTCGAATGTCAACAGGGAAATTAACAAAATAAATTAATTAATGTTGAATTCCTTTAGACATTTGGATGATTTAATTACAGCTGATAAGTCCGATATATTTTTGTAATGCTCCAGGGCAGTTCTATTGTTAAA
Source organism: Epiperipatus broadwayi (assembly GCA_028023455.1). Taxonomy (NCBI): domain Eukaryota; kingdom Metazoa; phylum Onychophora; class Udeonychophora; order Euonychophora; family Peripatidae; genus Epiperipatus; species Epiperipatus broadwayi. The sequence continues at coordinate 2,902,577 of JAQFVV010006320.1, read as the reverse complement.
GTCTACTATAAAAAGAAAATTTTTCTTTTGTTCTCCAGTTTTTTCTAATCTTTCTAAGAGAAATCATTCTGAGTTCTATTCTAATAATTTTCTAACCTTGATATGACAGAGTAGAGGCATCAAGATGACTATGTACCCTCGGAATAGCCGGCCGCTGCTCCAGAACATCGGAAGCTATCGCATAAGGAACCCCGGAACTGCTGCTGCTGCAAAAATATGAACATTCCAGATTTTGCTGCTGAATTATAACACCTGCCAGACATCTACCTGCAAATGCATCTCCAGAGGTAACCTAAATTTACTCAAGAGCTCTTGTGATAACTAACATGCTATAGCTATTCTAAATTGTTTTTTGATACTTCATATAACTTTATTATGTATTTCTTTTAAATGTAATCAAGATTTTTGCACTCTATCCTTGGGTTAATATTTTCTAGTTATTAAGCTTTCTGTTATTTTATTATGATAATGTGTCAGAATCATCTTTGACTGAGTGAATTATCCCCTTTGTTGAAAATAAGATGCCATTATGAAGGCATATTTTAAATTTCTAAGTAATTTACAATTTTATGATCTTGCAAATCACTCATTCGAGGGCGATTCTTTTCTTTAATATATAATACAATCACATAGTTTAAAATCTACATGTTATTGATTTCAATCTAATATGAGAGTATTTGCGAGGTCAATGATTAAATGTGTCCGCTAATGCATGATTGCGTAAATAAATCTATACTTACTTTTCAAACCCGCAAGCATGCATTTTCCTATTTTAATTACCATGTTCTACTTTAATTACAAAGTTCATCATTGACGTTGAGAATGTGCAGACCCTTTTAAATGAATTTCGGGTAATTTGATTGGGCATTTTTCTTAATTCAAGTAAAACCCATTCAGTATGTTTTATATACACTCGTCTCATATTGCTGGTAAATGAATTGGTTGTTGAGACCACCGTGTTTTATTTTTACAAGGATTCTTTACACGGCTAAGGCCATTCTTGTCGCCTTTTTGTGGTTTCCAGGCAGAGTGTGTCCTCAAATGACACATCTGGAAATTAAACACAATCGTCACCCAGTCACTAAGTTTCGGCTGTTCATACAATACTTTCCTACAGGATAGCGGCGATATGCCCTCCGTAATCATTCCAGATATTCAATATTGTTTTATTTGATATTTATTTTACAAAGCATCCATGACTTAAACATGTCACACTCTCCAACTTTAATAAATTCATTATCAGCAATACTGACCTCCCAATGCAACTCTATTATTATTATTCTCAAATAAATGCTTTGATCACATTCCCACTTTGTTGCTTAGTAAGCTTTAGTCCGTGCTATTCTCGAAATCAATAAATATTTTAGAACACTTAATTTTCATATATTTTCTTAAACTTGTATAATTACTCAAAGCACCTCGCACATGTCCCTATCTCGTCAAGCACATTATCATAATGCTATTAGCCCGAGGAATAGAATATATCACTTTGTTTTAAAGTCTTTTTGTCAGTTGTGGGAATATAATGCCAACAATTATTTAATATGCGTCCCTGTCTCATATAAGCAGACAGTGGCATTATATATATATATATATATATATATATGCCATATATATATATATATATATATATATATATATATATATATATATATATATAATTTATATGAATAAATTTTATGAAATTATTTAAAACTAAATTTCATCTTATTTTATCTGATTCCTATCCCTGTCTCGGTCTATATATTGTAACAATTTTTCTATAAATTAATATAAATATGTATTTGTAACTATAATAAATATTTAGATAGGGGAAATTATTAATTATTAGATATATGCCTATCCAATCTGTACCATTTGTAACTATAGTAATTCATCATAGCATAGATAAAGAAATTATAGAATCACTGTGCCACTTGAAAATATCAGCATTAAAGATTCTTGGTATTTATTTATATATTGGGGCAGTCATCTGAACAATAAAACATACTGGACATTGTCATCTAATAAAAATAATATTAAATATATAGCAACTGAATAAAAGTACCCACTGTGAGATTCCTGGAGTGCCTTATGCTTATCTCCAATACTAGGTTCTTCTAACAAAGAATCCTTCCTATCCTTCTTTCCAAATATATAAGACCATTCATGGTCATATGCACACATGGGTGCTATTCATGACAACTTATAAAAAAATATATTTTATAAAACTAATATTATGAAGTTGGAAAGGGATGATATCACTCTTTATTCAGTTTAGCTAAGTACATGTGTTTTCCCATGAGCGCCACTAGATTGTTTTCAATCTAGATAAGTATCTATTTATAGTGTACTTGAGTTCAAACTCATTCAGTACATATTTATTACACATGACTTGGATGACTATTGAACAAAAATGACATTCTTACATTTTATCTATATTGATAAAATTACAAGATCCCAATATTACCAAAGTTTATACTATAGATCAAAGATTCTTATAGACATTGCTAGCTCATTAGCGTATATTGATGAACAGACATGTATAATCCTATTAATGGCTTCCAAACAAGCATGTGAAGACCATTATTGATATTGATGGCCATTTAACTAAATTATTTATCACAATAAAGGTAATAATGATGATGATGATAATAATATCATAATAATGATTATAATAGTGATATCATAATAATGATTATAATAGTGATGATGATACCAGCCATGGCTTATCAATAAACTCACAACAATAAATTCATCTTTATAAACTTATAGGCATCTATTAAAATTATCCTATTTCATACTGGGATTTAATAATACTAATGGTGATGATTGATCATCATGAATCTCTTTGCATAATATTCAATTTTCTATAAACCCCTATTTACTAAAATATATTCATTACGCTAAACATTAAATTTAATGATTATAATTTATTAATGATGATTGATGGCGATCATAACTTTTATATAGTATTATTTGAAACATTTTTAACTAATAACATGATATCCATCTTTGATGAGGATGATCTAAATTCATGGACACAACACAATTTTAGCTTTCTATGTTGAACTATAATTATCAAAATTTGGTTATTCTCAAGCATAATCCTTAAATACTTAAATATCAACATTCTAGTTTACCTATTATTTTGCGGACGCTTAATATTTGCAAGTGATTGCTCAATATATACGAATGGTAATACTTAATAACTGCGAGCAATGATGATGAATTAAAATGATAGAATTAAGACAAAAAAAAAAACAAAACACAATATTCTTAATAATAACTCGGAAACCAATTAAGATATATAATTATATTTTATTAACACTACTACTCTTTCTTTCCTTCTTTAAAGTCAAATCGACAATTAAATAAATGGCTTATTAATATAAAAATTCATATAAGTATAAGCAAATAAACTTAATATATAGGTTTGTCACTTTTCTTGATATCTCAAAATAAGCTGACTTAAATCAATATTAAAAAAAAAAAAATACATATTCTATAAATGCTTATTTAAGACTTTTCTTACTTATCATATCATAAAATAAATTTCAGGTGTAACTTGTATATGTTATTTCATTTCCATTCAAATGTAATGCCCTACTTTTTAATTTACCATTTTAAACTAATCATATATAACCTATTCTTTGATGTGTTTGGATAAACAGTTACACATTCACGCATTCGGTAATGTTAACATATATGTTTAAAATGTATACCCATAAATTACATATATAAAAATATCTTTTTCTTTTTGCAACCTTATAGCGAAAGAAAATAAAATACATATATTAATTTTTTAATATGCAACAAGATAAAATAAAAATAAAAAACATTATAAATGCATATATCTATAGGTTGCTCATTATCATTAACAACTGAAGAACAATTTAAAAAAAAAACATTTCAACATTACAATATATAATAAAAAAAAATAATGAAAAATTTAAGTTTAAAGATTTAAACTATGTTTGTGCTATGTTGTGAGATATTGCAAATAACTATAGATAAACAAGTCTTTAATGTTTCTGTATCAAAAAAGAAAATTGCTTTGACCAGTAAATTAAGGTTTACTTTTAATAAGTAAAAGAATAAAATCGGTTAAAGAAAGTTCATATTTACCCGTCTACTTTTTACTTCTTATTAATGTCCTGAATTTGAATTTTAGACTGCTTTTCTTTGCTCACCAACAACAACAACAACAAAAAAGAAAGTTATTGCAGATACTTTTAAGATAATGCTGAATCAATTGACTTTCTTGTTTCTTCAATTCCATTATTATTCACTGTTGATTGGCTTCCTTCTACCATTTAAAAAAAAGTTATTATAAGTACTTTGAATAAGTAGGTACCGGTGGATTTGCTTGTTTCTCTTCTTTAAAAAAAATAATTGCTGTCGACACTTTAGATGATTGAGGTAAATCAACAAAAATTTGATTTATGGCTTCAAACTTGGTTCTACATGGATGTTATAAATTTTCTTTTTCTTCTATTTCCTCTTCTCCATTCATTGGAAGGTAATGAGCTTTTAATAAGCCAGGAACTAGAAATAAAGCATTCCATATAGCTTGTGTGGTTGGCTTCAAAATCTATCATTTTGTTGGTTATTACTGGATACATGACTTCATAGACAGATCAGCGATTTTGACTCTTTCTGTATTAACCAGGAAGCAGAAAAAGATGGTTTAGCAATGCAGAGGCATATTCTTATGCATAACCAAATATGTTAATATCATTTTTATAATTATTACTAACTTATAATAAATTCAATCTTGTTCCATTTCTCTCCTATTCTTTAATATTGCTTGAAAATTGCTTTATATAAACGCACATTTCATTTGCTCTTTTTTTTTCAACTTTCAAGGAGTGAAAAAAAAAAATTAAAGCGTTCACTCTCTTTTAAAAAAAAAATCCCCGCTTACATTTCTGCTTAAGAATAATAACAAGGAAGGACCGACTGAGTTGAGTCTCAAAATAATAATCATAATTTGAGTGACTCTCACTCTAAAAAAATTTAAGACTAACTGATCATCTCTTTTAAAAAATTTATGACCGACTGATCATCTCTCTAAACAAATTTATGATTAACTGATTAAAAAAAATTGTTTTAATCATTTATATCGCGAATTTCAATCAAAGAAAAAAAAAACATCTGGAAATCTTTATCTTAAAAAAAAAATCAAAGCTTCACAAGTTTGACGGTCACAATCAATGAAGACTTAAAATTGATCACTATCGTTATCTACATCAAAGCACCTCTTTTGTAAAAATAATCTTAAGATACAGATAACAACAAAGCTGGCCATCTATAGCCATCAGGAATAAGTGTAAAAGCATCTTTGTGTTTGTACAGATGTATTCATTGTGTCACACGTGTACATTTTTTTTTATCTCCTTATCTTACAATCTTAATTGCTTTATTTCACACTTTTCTGATTTACTCTATTTTAACAAAATGAATGTTAAATAAATTTAACACATATTATTTAATAATAAAAAATATTATATAATAAATCACAAAAAGAACTGCTTATTCATAATAATAAATCTATACATATAAATCTCTGTATGTATAAAAGAATAAAAAAATTTTTTTTTTTTTTAAATAATTGAATACTGTATGTATATGTACAATATATATATATATATATATATATATTTTCTGCATTTCTTTTGTAAATCCATAGACGTTAATTAGCCACCCAAACTTCTTTTATTATAGAGTCTTTTGTTTTTCCCTGACCACCAGGCACCGGTCAAAGGTCATACTAGTAGTGGCATCAGATGTGTTGTCACGTAGATGTTGCTGAGAAATTTGGGCTTTAGATTCAAACTTAGTATATCTAGAAGGCAACTTCTTTTAGAATGTTCAGTTTCATGTATGGGGTTTGAATTCTGCAGTGTGTAAGCGAGATATACGATTCTGATTGTTACAATATATATATATATATATATAATAAATTTGCTGGTTACAAACTATTATAAACAAACCTTAAATCCACATAAGTACTTTCCATTAATTTCTTTAACCTGCCTCAACTGCCATTAAATTGAATTAAATTAAATTAAATGAAGTTGAGGCAGGTTTAAGAAATTAACCAAAAGTACTTTTGGGAATTTAAGAATTGTTTATAAAAGTTTGTTACTGTTAGATTTATTACTTTTATTATAATTACAATTTAGTTTTAATTAAAAGACATTATGGACTGCCTCATAATAAAGATGGATTTTTATACACTTCATAGTATGAGTCCTCTTATAAATAAAATTTATTAATGAAATCTCAGATTCATTTTTTATTAAAATTTTTTGTTCTTATTTAATCTTAAAATCTTATTGAAATCTCAATATTAGGTTCTTAATTTTTCTAAATATGCAGTTTTTATATTTTATCTACATTTCAGGGCTTTTGTTCATAATTGATATAAGAAACAATAACAATTACATTGTTAAACACTTAATAACTATTAATTGAAATAAACACTTAAGTTCCTATACACAAAATATTTTACCTTTCTATATAGTTTTAAAATTTCATATTTCATTTTTTTAAAATCAATGACAAAATAAAATTAAAAGTAAATAAAAATATCTGAATACTTCTGACAACTTTTGCTAAAAAATACTCTTCAAATATCTAATTTTTATACCAATATTCATCTTCATAGTTTCTATATGTAAATGTTATTATAACATTTCAACCAAGCAAGAAAAAAAATGAATAATGCAACAGGCAGAAATAATATTTTTATGCTATCCACTACATCATGGAACACATTTGTAATAACGATAAAACAACATAATTTTATTTGAAATAATGCAGGTATTTAAGAAGTTATTAAAACAGGCAAAACTCTTTATACAGATATTGGATGAGTACATACTTGATGGGGATTCTATTCACAAGCTTTCTGGCATACCTTGATTACTTTGGCTTGCACTGAATAACAATACATACAGAGTTTTGCCTGTTTTAATAACAGTTAAAAGCAAGCATAAGAAATATTGATCATGTGATGTTTATTGGCTTAAAACCAATCCTGTCTAATAGGATAGTGGAGGCTATGGTTATTAATGAACCAAAGATACCAAAATGTATGAGTACTGAACTGAGTTCAGACCTATATATCTATATAAGTTGATGAGCTTCAATTGAAAATATTATAGTGTTTTTAATTTAAGTCTCATAGTTTTGTAGTTACATAGAGAAAAAAGGTGGTTGCTGGAGGGCTATATTAGATCCTAAGATCTAGGTGCAGTGCTCTCATATCTAAAGCTCCTCACTGATGAAGGCCACAATCCAGAAACTATTATGGGAATATTGGATGAGTAGACACTAGATGAGAATTTTATGCACAAACCTTCTAGTGTCCATTTATTAATCTGGCTTGTAGTGAGTGGCAATAAGCATAGAGAGTTTTATCGGTTTTAATAACAGTTAAGAGCAAGCATAATAAATAGTGTTCATGTGATGTTTATTTAAAAAATTTTCACACTTTGTTTGAAGGACTTACTAATCAGAAATTTATATTCATAGCATATCAAAAATATAGAGTTATAAACAAGCCACTAAAGGTAATATTTAAATTACATTACTAGTGACAAAAATCATTCAATGAATATAATCTTTATGTTATTGTATATATTTATGGATATTACATAAAATAATTATATAGGTATAAATTCATTAATGTATACAAAAATGGAATAATAAATGAGCTAGATAATAGCAATTAACTAATATTGCTAAAAATAACTTGTAGTACAGCTTAAGCAAAACTATTGCATATATGTACATACCAAAGATGGTTTTATATACTAAGTACACATTAAGAAATGCAGCTAAATGCAGAATGAATGGTAATAAATAAATTAACACCTAGTTAGATAACCTTGAAGTGCCAAAGCAACTGAGGCAAACCAAACTTTCACTCTTATGGAGGGACTTAATAAATGCAATAGTAATGAAAACCATCCACACAAATGTTTAAATTGATACCTGTCAACAAGCATCATATCAATTAATAAATGAACAATGCATGGATTATTAATAATTTATTAAACAGTAATATTCACTCATACTCATCTGCACAAAATTGTACACATACTTGGTCTAAAGATATAAGACAACCAATACAAAATAATTGCAAAGAAATATCATGCATTAGGAATTTAAAAAGCTATCTCACCTCAATACTAACTTCCAAAACAGTCCTTTCATCCACATACTGAATATATAAAACTGTTTTACTCTGTGCAAAACAATACAATTTAATTATATCAGAACATAAATTCCAAGAACACTTAATAATTTATAATTGAAAACGATTTTTTCCTAAAATTTATTTTCATCAAATTCCATTAGCATTATATGGTCATAAATATTTGATATATATATTACACAACATAATAATAATTAGAAATGCATAATGAATGATTATGATAATATAGTAATAATAATAAACATATCAATTTCATAAATTTCTTAAATACACCCTAAACTTATTTTATACCATTTACATAGACTTGAGAGTTGAAAGTTCTTTCATTATTCAAAATGAAAATATCCATCATAATTTATACGTCCTTAATATTGTTCCTTCCACAAAAAATAGCATTTTATTTATTAATGTAGACAAGACAAATGAATAAAGAAATATATTAAAGCAGAATTTTTTTAATATAGACCACATTTTTTTTTATTTCTTAAAATGACAAGTAGCAAGAAGATACAACAAAATTAGGCATAGACAAGTAATAACACTTTCCTAATAAAAGTTGAGTCAATAGTTATGTAAAGTTAACACATGAAGCAAATTTAAATTATTCATTTCCTGTAGAATAAAAATATATATTTTCAATAAATGAATTAAAAATTATTAAAATTCTGAGATAATAGCTTGTTTGTGGGGGATGAAGCATTGATGGCCTAGTGGTTAGCATAGCTGCCTTCCAAGCAGCTGGTTTGGGGTCGCTTCCCAGTCAACACATTTGACATATATATATATATATTGTAACGGGCACATACGTATGGTACATTATTTTTTATTAGTAAACATAAAAATAAAAAAGTTCGCCAAGAAAAATTTCTTTTTTAAGAATTAAAAACTGAAGATTAAAAAATCATCTTAAACTCGCATATATATAAAATCGCACAAATAAATAATGATTAAAATAAAACTTTATTAAAAAAAAGAGTAGTTTAAAACTAAATTTTCAGAAAAGATTTAGAGATAAAAATATATGTTTAAGTTTGAAAACAAATTAATTAATCTTTTGTAAAATGGAAATGATTATTTTAGTTAGTAAACTAGCCTTTGGGCATTTAAATGTATAAGCATCGGTCAGGTAGGAAAACAATAGAAACTTTTTAGCAAATGAAAGAAATCCATTGGAAAATCAGACCTCAACAAAAAGGTTTTCACCATCATGACATAATGTTGAGTTAATCCACAAAATTATTATTAAAAAAAAAAAAAAATAAAAAAAAAATTTATTTTAAAATTTAATTTTTTAAAATTTTTTTTTAAAAAAATTTTTTTTAAAAAACTTCTCTCTTCAAAACAAAAAAAAAATATATTTTTTAAAAATTTTTTAATTTAATATGATTTTTAAAAATTCCTTATTTGGGGCAAAAAAAATTTTTTCCAAACAAAATAATTTGGAAAGGTTGGAAAATAAATTAGTTAGTTATTATGATGTGACTATATGTGTTAATGTGGAGTTGAAGGAGAAGAGATTGAAAAGACACACTCTTCAATCACTTCAGTTTTGTTAAAAAAAAAGAGAAATGACACCTTTTATTTTTTCTACATTAAGGACCAACTAAACTAAAAGATCTCCGGATAAATAAATAAAAAACAATGGCTAACTCAACCAATCTTTTTAGGATGGCATGGGAATTCATGTTCAAATGGCAAGCAACAGATAAAGATGAACTGTTTTAAACCATAAGAACTTTATAATTAATGAACATTAATTTAAAAACTTTCCGTATTTAAAATAATTAAAAAATAGAATCCTATCTGACCAACGTTATTTATTAATTAGTTATAATTTTATTTAATGTATTTCTTTTGTAAAATCATTTCCATTTATTTATTTTTTGTTCTTTAAGTTTTATTATGATTTCTGTTTTTCATTAAACTAGTTATATAAATGTTAAACTTAGGTCGGGCGTGAATGGCTATATAGATTTGTAAAGTTATATTAGGGGAGGGTAATCTTAGGTTATTCATTTCGTAGTTGAATTAGGTCAATGGATTGGATATATTGGTGTAATTAGTAGATGTACTATGAGATTATCTATGGGCAGAATTGCTATTATATGCCACACATTTCCGTTTTGCCTATGGAAGGGATTATAAGACGTAGAACGATGTTCCTTTCGATGGAGTTTTTTTTTATTGCTCTTCTTGTCTGATAGATGTAATATTCCTATCTGACGAGAAGCAGTTTCTTCTCTTAACCTAATTGTGCTGCTGTATTCGTATTACATTGAGCACATCGATATATCAGATGGATTGAAGTTTGGTTTGACTGCAAACCTTTGGCCTAAGGTTAAACAAGGATTGAATATTTTCTTTTCAAATGCAAATCTATGTAGTCTATTATTCATACTCAACACTCTAAATAAAGATGCATTAAATTTAAGTTGGGTAAAGATGCTTGCATGGGTTCATGACTGGTTGATTATGTTTTTGGTTTTCATATTCGATCAAAATATATATAGACATTCGGTAAATACTGATACCTTACGGTGAGTATCTAAAATGTATTTATTGGGATGTCTTTTAAGTTATTGGTGTTAATGCAAGCATCTTATGGTGAATGCTATTGGGTTACTTATAAATTTCCCTCTGCAATTGACGGTATTAATGATTTTGTATTTTGATCGTTTATGTTTATTTTGAAATGTTTTTGACCATGGAATCTATGTAACCGATCTATACTCAACATTTTTAAACAAATATGTGCGAACTAATAATAGTATAAAATTTAAAATATAAATTAAAAATCTAAAATAAAAGTAAAAATAATGTTAAATGTTAAAGTAAACATATTAAAATAATAATGTTAAATCTTATATATATATATATGTGTGTGTGTGTGTGTGTGTGGGTGCGTAAATAAATTTTTGTAAGTTAATTACTGGCAGTGGCTTATTTTATTTATTTTTTAATATTGAAATATAGTTAGATAAGAAATGATATTATTAAATCTCTGCTACTCCCTGAGCTAGTGACATGGGCTAACGACCGGATATCACAATATATTTATTAAAATTAAAAAAAAAGTTTTTTTTTCTTACGTATTTGCCTACTTTATAAATTTTTCTAGGTTCAAATGCCTAGATGGCGCCCTGTAGTGCAGATCAAGGTACTGCTATTCTCCGGATCGTTACAATATATATATATATTAAAAAATCAATATAAGTAACACCTTCCTTTATTTTAATTACATGAAAAAAATTAAATGACTATATTTTGTTTCATCCTTTGAATTTGTGATAATTATCTAATAATGCATGATCACATTTACATAATTAATTGAAAATACAATAACTTTCAAAAACAGTTTATTTAAATAATAATAATTAGTCATTAGCAGTTTGTAAATAAAATTTTAAACTGGCACATGCAAAAGACTTCTTTTTGATAAGGCATTTTGTAGAATATAAATCAATTGTATTAATATTCATTAATAGTGTATATAACTAATTCATGTTTTAATGAATGGAATGTTAATAAACTGATTTTCTAATAAAAGTTCAGAATTAGCTAAAATTTATAGAAATGGTAAAATTATCATACATATGAATTTTTCAAGTGGTCAACAGTAGATTTTTTTTTATTTATGATACTCTGGCAACTCTAATATAACAATACATCTTTTTGAATTTTCTAATGAAAGATATTGTTAATTGGAAAGAGAGTATATAGAGACCTGAGTAGTCTTACATAGATGACTTTAAAAGCTTCTAGAAAAATAATTAAGAAATTAAAAGTAAGTTGAACAAATAAAAAAATAAGTTTAAAGATTAAATAATACATTAAGTTGAAAAAGTTGAACAATTAGTAATTTTTTTGTCATTTTTTAAATGTATGTGTGCTAGGCAAAACACTGCACAGTTTATCACTTCACATTATTTAGTTAATCACCAACAGTTGGTTTTAAATTAATTAACACAATGATAACTTTTTAATTAATCAGGCCACATAAGAAAAGATTTTAAATTGACTTTTTATGAATAAAGATGTCTAATAAAAGTTTTAAGTTCATGACATCTTGACAGCAATTAAATACAAATAATATATAATTAACCTTGTTTTAATTATTAAATAAAAATTATTTAATTTTAAAGCAATATATTTAATTTATTTAAGATTTCTTAAATCATTAAATTATTTAATGTTAAAATATCCATTTATTAAATATATTATTCTTTTAAAGATAAATATTTTTTAAAGATAATTTAAACATATAGAATAAATTATTTTAAACTTTTCTCTTTTAACATGTATGAACATAGAGTTACACACACATGTACAACAGACATGAATAATTAAACTGTAAAATATTGAGAAGTAATATTTTAAAAGGCAGTTTAAACAAAACTTTATCTATTGATTTAAGATACAATCCATTTTAAAGAAGTTTTACCTAAACTTAAATTATTCAATTCTAATTTTAAACAGATATTAAATTAATTAATCACTATTTTACAAACTATTATTTTGAATATATTTTAGCATGTTCTATCAATATAATTTAAAATATATAATCAAGACTTTATATAAGTTAAAATATTAAGTTTATTTAGCAAAAGTTATCTTTACTTACATTTTTTTAAAATTATTCTCTATTATATTTAATCCCTCATGGAGTAAATATAAGGTTACAATATATTGACTTCTGGACTGATGAATGATTATGACTGTACCTATCTCAGTACATCTTTCATTTTAGCCCAATCCTATCACAATCATTCATCAGTACAGAAGTCAAATCAACCTCTCTCACACACTTGATTCATTTTTTTAATTACACAGTTAATTTCCTTTTATTCCAAATGACTAATATATATATATATATATATAATATATATATATATATATATATATATATATATATATATATATATATATATATATATATATATATATATATATATATATATATATATATAATTTTGTACAATCATTTAAATATTATCCATAGGGATTAACATTGCTGTGCCTGCATTTAAGAAATTTCATCCACTCCCCTGTGAGAATCGATTTCATAAAGATAACGATATACTTATTTTTAGAGTTTATATTCTATATAAAACGGTTTTTTCTCACCTGACTTGAATCAAGACTTTAATCTGTTGGGTAACTGATATATAAATTATCAATAGAGTTGGTCAAACCTATTTCATTGCATGAGAGAGATACAATCTCATTTTTAACAATCTGTAATGAAGTACAAAGTAAATTTTGAATTTACTGTAGTAAATATTTTGTTATTTATATAGAGCACATATGTATGTAATAATATAAATAAGTATTAAGTATTCGCAGAATGCACTTTAATGATCTTTGTGGATTCTTTTCACAGTAAATTTAAATTTACTGTCAAGCAATAGTGGTCGAGTGGTCAGCGCAGCCACCTTGCACGTAATTGTCCCAGGTTTGTGAGTTCGTTTCCTGACCGATGCTTTGACACATGAGAAAAAAATTCAAATTTACTTCGTATTTCATTGCAGGTGGTTAAAAATGAAATTTAATCTCTATCCTGCAGTAAATTGAATATGTCTTCATAATTTATTTGATAATTTATATCATAGTCACTCAATAGATTAAAGCATTAATTTAAGCACAGTGAGCAAAGATTGGTATATATAGAAAATAAATTCTAAGCATAAGTGTACATTTATGCTTTTATAGTCAATCCTCATGGGAGAGTGCATGAATATTATTAAAATGTATGCTCAATGGAGTTAGTTCTTATTTATAAAATTACATACATATGTGCTCTAAATAATAAAATATTTACTACAATAAATTCAAAATTGGCTTTGTAATTCATTGCAGGTGGCTATAAATGAGATTTCTCTCTCTCTCTCTATCTCTCTCTCTCTCTCTCTCTCTCTCTCTCTCTCTCTCTCTCTCTCACACACACACACACACACTTGCTGTAGATTGAGTAGGTTTATACAATTTAATTAATAATTTATATATCAGGATCCAATAGACTGAAGCACTGATTTATGTAAGGTGAGAAAATATTGGATTATATAGACAATAAACCTTAAGCATGAGAGTGCATGAAGACTATAAAAGTGCATGATCAAAGATGTAAGTCTTTTTTTATAGTATTACATACTGTGATGATACCTAATTCAATTAGAACTGCAAAATTGCCAAGTTAAATGATTTATGATGATTGGTAAAAGGGGAATACTAGGCATATAACCTAGCACTAGATTGAGAAGATTATTCTATGATTATAATGATTACATAGAAAGCCACATAAACTTTTATAGCATAATGGTCCATGTTCTCTAAGAGTTATGATATATTTAATCTCCATGGAAACTAATTGCAGTTAATACTATATTTGAATTAATAAAACAGAGATTTAAGTCAGACTTCAACAATCTTTATTATACCTTTTTTACTACTATCTCCTTTACCAATGCTGTCTTTATTGAAATCTAACTGGCTTGATCAATTTCAAAAGCAAGTACTTGCAAAATTAACTCAATCGCTTACTAATTTTATAATGATGCTATTATTTAATATTTTAATAATCTTTCCCAAGTAAATACACCATTACTACCGTATGACTGATAATGACCCAATTTTATTGTCGAGAACCATCCAAATATAGGTGAACATCTAGATGATTTAATAATAGAGTGAACTGTATAGTGCTTCACTCACACTCTCTACCTTTATTAATGTTAAATAATTTCTACTGATCATTAAATGATAACTTAAGTATCATGTATTCACTTATGGCAGTTGATTTTACTTTGACTACACTTATTCTGACATAAGTGTCTTGTCTTTGCTTATGACTGAAATTTTAACTGACTTTACCCTCCCCCCCCCAGCTTTCCATGACCAAGTAGTTCACATTTGGGAAAGTAACTTTTACAGATGCACCAGTATAACAAAGATAAAAAATACAATTAAAAATAACAGTAATAGAAACAGCACAGCAATCTATCCCCATTTTCAATTATGCAAAAAACAAAATGATAAATACTATTCATATAATCTCATACTCTATTGTTGGAACTTTTAATATCCATCAAACTTTAATTATTCTATAAAAGTTCCTTTAGAAACAATTTATAATTACCCCTAGTTAAATGGTTTATAAATTATCACCATGAGAGTACAGTACATGGATAATGTTAGTTCATAGCTTTTGGTGTGAATCATTTAAATCATCTAGTTTTTAAACACATCATTGGCTAGATGGCTGGCTTCATACTTTCTGTTCATGGCATCCACTCAGAAAACTCCAGGTGTGGCTGGAAGATCGTTTATCCGAGATATGCAGAAATACTTTCAATAAAAATGTTTTAATAATCAACCAAACAAATGGAAACTTCACAATTTATACATTTTTCTCTGTTCTCTATCTCTCACTGCATGTTTTAATTAATTTATTTGCAAACAGGACTCACAAAATTTGGGTTTAGTTTTAGCCAAATTTTGTCATTTAAATTTCTATTCTTTTCTTCCTTATATATTTTTAATTTAAGAAAAAAGTTTTTGATTAAATAGCATAATAAACAACTGATAGATCCTAACATTTTTAATTACAAATCCGAATTTTAACTTGGGTTACAACAATAGAGTTTAATTGTATCCTCTCTAATTCTCCCTCCCCCACAACCACCAACCCACCTTTTCCCAAGAGGCAAAAAAATAAAAAAAATAACAACTTATAGCTCAAGATACTTGCTTTATTTTCACTTGTAATCCACTTAAATAAATTAAAAGAAAAGTCAAACTTGAAATTTTGATTTCTTTGTGAGATTAATAAAAAAAACTTAATTGATTTAGTAAGATAATGTATTTTTGTAAAATTCTACTATGAACTACTGAAATTACTACTAAATTATATATATATGAAATGGCAAAGAATACTATATCAATATGTATATGTGCTATACAAATAACAGAATATTTATTACTGAAAATCGCACACATGTCCACTAGGAATTTGTCAGTATGATAATAGGAATGCAGATCCACTTTCTAGCTTAGCGTTCTTCATTTATAAAGAAGATTATTTAAAATAACTAATATAGAAGATCTGAATAATAGTCAATTCAATTATTAATTACACATTGTATGTTTAAATAAATATCAATCTCTTTAATAAATATATTAAAATAAATTCATGCATTCTATATTAGGTATTAAAGTCAAATGTATTTATAAGCAAAGAAAACTAAATAAAAAACTGGAACTCATATTTTAACTTTCTTATTATCATATTGTCAATTGTTACATGGGGGTGTATGCTATTTACAGTAGGAGTATTTAGTATTTATAATATTGTATAGAACACTATGCTATTTACTGTAAGAGTATTTAGTATTTATAATATTGTATAGAATACTATACTATGAATTCAAATTGTGATTTTTTGCATTACATATTTATCATTTAGAGATTTGTTGAAAGTTTAAAATAAGAATGAACATTTGTTTAAATAAAATCAATTTGTTTAATAAATATATTACAACAAACAATTGGAATGATTAATATCCATACATATTTTATTAGTTATTCAATTCAATCTTTATAAATAGAAAGAACTAAATAAGAAAGTGGGACTCATTTATTATCATATTATAAGTGCTAGGTGTGAGTGTATATTATTTACTGCAATATCATGTATTATTTAATGATTGTATAAAATGTTATTGACTTATGATTTCGTGTATTATATATATATATATATATATATATATATATATATATATATATATATATATATATATATATATATATATATATATATATATATATATATATATATATATATATATATCAAATCAAAACTACCCCAAATCTAAAATTAAACCAGACCAGCATAAAAATAATATTAAAACACAACCTAAGGTTTCACTGCTACAAGCAGACTTCTCAAGTGTAAAGAACTACAAAAAAACCACACATTATATATAATATTAAAAACTACCCACAAATCCATTCACTTCCCATCCACCCTTAATATTAAAAGAACTCTTAAATAAGTTAATTGCTTCAGAATAATAAATTTTCAATAATAAAGACTCTTTAATTCTTCTTTTGATTTCATTTCTCTCAAAGAAGACAACCTTAGCTTCATCAAAATCAATAGTGTGGCCTGTATCTTTTTCAAGGACATAATTGTTTGGAAATAAGAAAATTGCTTGGAAAAGGGGTGTTACATTGAATAATTTATTGAATAATACAAAAGAAGTTTTTGATAGAAAGACTATTCCTGGTGTGGTATATTTTATTCCTTGTTTATTTTGTAAGAAGGTTTACATAGGTCAGAGTAGTTTGAGTTTAAATGAAAGAATAAAGGTTCATAAAAGTAGAGTTAAAAATAGATATCTTAGTTCTGCTTTGTATGTCCATGAAAAAGATACAGGCCACACTATTGATTTTGATGAAGCTAAGGTTGTCTTCTTTGAGAGAAATGAAATCAAAAGAAGAATTAAAGAGTCTTTATTATTGAAAATTTATTATTTTGAAGCAATTAACTTATTTAAGAGTTCTTTTAATATTAAGGGTGGATGGGAAGTGAATGGATTTGTGGGTAGTTTTTAATAGTATATATAATGTGTGGTTTTTTGTAGTTCTTTACACTTGAGAAGTCTGCTTGTAGCAGTGAAACCTTAGGTTGCGTTTTAATATTATTTTTATGCTGGTCTGGTTTAATTTTAGATTTGGGGTAGTTTTGATTTTATATTGACTAGTTTAGCTTTATGCTTGTAATGTTTATATATATATATATATATAAAACTAAGATTTGCATAGATATATATTTATGATTTATGTGTATTATATATATATATATCTTACAATATTTTTTCATTAAATTCGATAATTATAATATTATCTAAAAATATATGCTCTTAACCCTTTAACCGCTAATTATATTATTGGTTGTATGAGGTAAAAATCAAATCTTTTAATTGGACAACTCACAAACTGAAAACAAAGCCTATTGTTAAAACATATTCGCCTATAATATTAAATTCAACTCAGATACGTTTATAAAAAGTATATTACTAATTTTTCAGGTTATGAAAGAGAATGAAAGTTCTTTCAAAAATAAATTGCTATTTATTTATTATAAAATATATTCAATTTCAGCAAACTTAAAGTGAATGTCTAAACAAAAAAGTGCTGACGCAAACGCTTTTTTTCAATTTTACGTTATGGTAAAGTAAAGATTTTTTTTTGCTAAATCTTAAATATTTTTACTAAAATCTTCAATATTTTTCGAAAATAATTTTGTTTTTTTAGTATATTTTATTAAAAAACTATTTTAATTTCTCAAATTATATTTTTTTAATACTTGAATTGCATTCGAAATGAAAATCTCAGCGTTTTTCTTTATTTTCTTTGATCAGGCAGTTTCTTTGTTTTTTCCAGCCAATCAGAATGTCTTTTTGGCTGAGAGCCGGCTGACAGCCAATCACCGACAAACTTCTTTCTTTGTTTAGTTTTAAATGCGTTTTTTTTGATTTTTTACTTGTAAAATAATTCGGAAGAGGGCACCATCTTACAGAACTTTTAAAAACCTAATCAATAACTGTCAAACAAATATTCTAGCCTTAAAACTAGCAGAATTAGAGTGACATCAAATGTCAACAAGATGCCTCATAAGAGGCAGTTAAATTAATCAATCAATAAATTAAACTAAATTGAAATAATAGCCAACTCACTGATATAAAACTTGATTAAATATCATCATCCTCAAATCAATTTTCATTCTAAATAGAAGTTTCTCAAGATGCCATTCTTGAAATGTATTCTGTGACAAGAAACATTCTACTGTTTTATACATTCTCTAGTGGTCATCATTAGAAATAAACGCATACAAAATTTTTTTACATTTTTTTTTTAATTTGCACATATGTATACAACAAATATACATACTTTCTTTCAACTGTTTACTATCTTATAAATACTTTTTTATATTTAAAGAAACAATTAATCGATGTCTAATACTATCAATATATATATATTTTTTCTTTCTTTTCCTAAGTATTAATTTTTACTTTAACATATCAAATCATTTACACCTTTTTTAAGCACTTTATCAATATTCTTATTTATGTAAAAAGTAACAGTTTTGATTGATTATTTATAATGATCAGGTTAAAATATCTATCTATCTATCTATCTATCTATCTATCTATCTATCTATCTATCTATCTATCTATCTATCTATCTATCTATCTATCTATCTATCTATCTATCTATCTATCTATCTATCTATCTATCTATCTATCTATCTATCTATCTATCTATCTATCTATCTATCTATCTATCTATCTATCTATCTCTCTCTCTCTCTCTCTCTCTCTCTCTATATATATATATATATATATATATATATATATAGAGAGATATAACCATATATATATATATATATATATGGTTATATTGTGTATTTAACTATGTATATGAATATATGTATAAGTATATTAATTATATAAATATATATTTGAATATTGTAGCTCTGATGATGACTGCATGACAGTCAAAACTGTTAATTTTGATATAAATGAACAATATCTATAAAATATTTAAGAAATATGTAAATTATATAATATATATGTTTATGTATTACAGCTTCCAATTATCTGGCAACCTCCCTTCCTATTTTGTAGAGTCATTGATTATGTTAATACATTTATATATGTATACAAACATTTAAAATGTAAAGCTAAACTATTTAATAAAACAATCAAAATTACCCCAAATTTACCTCTAATCTGGACTAAACAAAAGAAATAAATTCTAAAACACAACCAATAATTTAACTGCTATAAGCTGACTTCTCAAGTGTAAAGGATTTGAGAAGTCTGCTTGTAGTAGTGAAACCATTGGTTGTGTTTTAGAATTGTTTTTATTTATTTTTTTTTGGCTAGTCGTGGTTTAGAGTGAATTTGGGGTAATTTTGATTATATAAATATAAGAGAAAGAGAATGAAGACTAAGTGATATCTGAAGTAAACTTAAAATACTAGAACGTAATAAATGAAAAGTTCTTATTAATAGATTTAAGTAATTTTATTTCATTTTGTAAAAGTGTTTTTTTTTTTTTTTTTTTTTTTGTAAATATAAATGTTATATACCTCTTACATATTTATTCTTGTTAAGCGCGATGTCAGCACGTAATACTTACATAAGGTTATAACCTCAGTACATGTGCCTTGAGTGCTTAATTTTAGCAAGGGAGACCTCTTCAAATCATCTGGCAAGATTCGTTAAATGATTAAATGAGTTTAAAGATTAAATGAGTTTTCTAATAATGCTAAAAGTACAAACATCTTTGTGTATTACTAAACATTAAATTTTACCTTCAAAGTTTATTTCAAAATTATATTTAATTTTTAATGTAATTAAAATATTTTTTCCCCGAAATAACTGTTCTTCAGAAAATAAATATAATGAAAAAACTTTCATTCGCTTATTGTAAACGAATTGCTATCAATATTTTTTTTCTTCTAAAAGAAGCTATTTATTTATCGTGAAAAAAAAAAAAAATGTTTAAATCAATTAAATAGATTTAAAATCAAACATTTTTTTTTTATAATTTAAAAAAAAATAGTTTGAAAATAATTGAAGGCAATCACTTTAAAATGATTTCTAATGGATTCGTAATACATTTTCGAGATAATATATTTGAATGAATTTTCTACAATCATATATATATATATATATATATATGATATAAATATATATATATATATATATATATATATATTTGAACGAATTTTGTAAACACATATTAAATACATCAGATAATATCTCATTGAGAATTATATATTTTATTTCAAGTTTTGTCCTAAGACTATATTTTATGCTTAAAGAATAGAATGAAATAAGAAATCACACATTCAAGTGTCAATAAATACATTTTTTTTTTTTTTAGAATTTAAAATAGATAATTAAAATAAGTATATTGAATACTCATTATTGCCTTTAAAATAAAACTGAAACATTTTACGTTTCACATTTAAAAAATTGTAATGTATTTTCATAACTTTCCACTTATACTTTTAACAGTAACCATATTAAATTATTTATATGAAACATATTTTAAATATTACAGTTTATAAACATCGCGCTATATAAAATAATTGAATAATTAAAGCAAGTAAAATTGTTATATATACGAGCAAAAACAATAAGCAAAAGATTTGCGTTCAATTAATTTTTACTTAACTTAATTAAGTTAAATTTTATTAATATTTTAAATTTTTGTGTGTGTTTTCATTGAAAAAAGCAACACCTAAATGGTTCAATAATAGTGTTTTCCTCCCTTATAATGTCTTATAACCTGAGTTCAAATATATTCCAAATAAATTTCATTTTATTCAGGTGTTCGACTTGTTTTAAGATAGATGGTTGATAAACAAATGTGGACATTCAAACTACAAGAAATAAAAATAAAAAAAATAGACAAAAATATAAATTAGAGATTTTTTTTCGAGATAACTATAAAACAATATCATCAACACAAAAATGCCCATACTCTGAACACATGCCTTAATCCAGGGGTCTTCAACCTTTTCACACCTGCGAACCTGTAAAAATAAGGAAAAGGTTTTACGGACTGGCAGAAGACTATAGATATTTTTTTTTAAAGATATAAACTGCTTAACCTTAGAGGAACATAATTTTTATAACTGATCAAAACAACAATGTTAAATACACAAGATAAAGTTATAAATATACATACACATATATATATATAGAGAGAGTTTGTATAATAAAAACTTTTTTTTTTTTCAATTTTGATTTTTTTTAGAAAAGTAATAAAAAATTTAATTTTACCCCCCCCCCCATAAACATCTGCGATAACGAGAAAAATAAATTAATTTATGTATGATTGATTAGATTTTGTTTTCCTTCTGTTTCTTTTTTTTAATTAGGTAAAAATGAGATGAAAAAATAAATTAAAAAATGTTTATATTAATTAAAAATTTAAACTCTTATTATTTTGTTATTACAAACTTTCCTGTGGACCGGCAGAAAATTTCTGCAGCCCATCACCAGTCCATAGACCGAGGGTTGAAAAACACTGCCATAGTCCATTATTATATTTATGGCATAGATTTTGCAGTGTCTTCGTGTTTTTCTGCAGTAAACTCTTTTATGGATGGGCACATCACATTTTCAGCATATTATTAATCTATGGGTCACCATTGGCTTAATTAAAATATAATTGTTGTCTTTGGTCTAGATTATATATAAACACAAATGTAAGTAATACATTTCTAATATCATATTTATTACATAATATAAAAAAATGTACACTCATACTTAAAATATATTTACAATGACTATACTTGGCCAGTATATTAATGGTACTAAGTGGCCAAAGCATTGTTGATGACCAGCATGTTTTAATATCCCAACATTATTATTTTAATTGTTATGTATTCTGATGGATTAGCACTTAAATTTGTGCATCCAAATTAATGTTTAAATAATCTGCTCCAAGCTGGCATGGGATAAATAATTAGCCTGGTCTATAGTAAACCCATTTTAAATTTACTCACAAGATTGACTGCTTGTTTTATTGTTGATTTATGTTATTGTTGATCTTTCATGATGATGGATGATTATTATTTTTGTTTAAAACTGGTAAAGTTATAGTTAAGATATTTACATTTATAGTCAGCTGTGCTCATCTCAGGATCTCTCATGCTCATTGTTTTATATTAAATATTATACTTATATTAAATATTTTGATATTTAATTTTATATCTGTATTGAATAGGGTTGATGATGGTCAATTCCATCACTTCAAGTTCTCATTCCTATTTCCTCTACCATTACAAATGGCTACCTAAACTGTGGCTGATGATGATTACATACTCATGGCCATCGCTACAAAATTGCCATTCAACTTAATCTCAAAGAAGCACATCTGAGAAAGAAAATATAGTTAGCTTTTCATACAGAATTATTATAGAAATTACTGTGAAATATGTGATAAGATTATTGATGATTAAAAATTATAAAATAGCAGTATTCAAGTATGTTTAAAAAGTTCATGTTGAGAGTTAAATAGAAAATCTATGATTTGAAAACTGGATTGGCTGTTTAGTTGTTGGAGGTTGTTTAGATGTACTTTCAGTTTTGATGATGGATGGGGGAGGGAGGTCTCATCATTGACTTGAAAATGGAATATTTTATGAAACCCCATGAAAATTCTATCTAAAGAATTATTCCAACCCATTTTCTGATTTTATATTGTTTATCACAGTGCAGTTAACATAAACCTGCCATGATATCAGCTTCTAAGTTTTCAATAAAAGGTGCAAGGCATTTTACTATATTTACCAGACCCTAATACTCAAAGAAGCAGGGTATAGTTTTGCATTTTATATATCATAAGATATAAAGGAGAAGAGTTTTGCAACAATATTTGCATTTTTATTTTGGGTTGTGGTAGCTTATAGGTTGTGAATTGAGGTAAGCCTCTTGGTGTTCATGCTGCATTGTGTAATTATGATTCAGTTACTGATTTCCTTATCTATCTCAAAATTGTGATGCCTCTCAAATCTCTAAAAAAATGGTGAATACATAGTTTAAGGTGTGAACTTTGTTTTGATTATATACATATATTATGAAAAATATTGTTAGATAGATGTTTAACTTTATTTTGCTATATCCCAGAGGTTCTAATTCTTAATTTTAAATATTAATAAAATATAAAAAAATGAGTTATTGTCAAAATTTAATTAAGCAAAACATTCTATTATTATGCACAAACACATTAAAAAATAAAATTCTGAAAGTTTCATTAACTAATGAATATATTTGATTTAAATTGTAAACACAGATGGAAGTATTTAATTGATTTAATACAATTTTATATATTACTAAGCATGAATATGCATATAACCAACTCAATCCATTTTAACCTTAAGCTAAAATCTCACATTTAAACCAATTTTAGCTTACTGATAACCGATGGGAGCAATGCAAAATGAGATTATTAGCATAATACAATCCTGCTAACAGGCATTTATATCTGTAGCATGATATCATTTAATAAATAAAGAATCATGGTGGAAAAAAAGTACTTCTGTGAATTTTAAGATTGTTTGTAATTGTTTATAAACCGTTAAAAATATTATTTAAATTAATTATATATATTGTGACCTCTTCACCGCTAGTTTTCACACCACACGTTGGCAAGCCATAATCGCCCCTGTAACCTTCTCCCAAAGACTGCTGTACTATAAATGAATCATATTACGTTTTAGGCACCATAATCAGTACTGTACTCTAGCTACAGACAATCATCATGCCATTCACATTGGTCAGCATAATCGCAACTGTAACCCGGCAACAGCTAGCCTTCATCTACTAAACGGTCATGTCATGTTGGCAAGCACCATAATCACATCTGTAACCTAGATTCCTGATCTAGCTGGTCACCAATGAATCATATTGCACATTTTAGTGATTAAATTCTCTTATGGAACCTAACGTACTCACATGATCAATAATTTAAGCCTGAAGAAACATAAATGCAAAATTAATGAAATGATTCCTGGATCGAATAAAATTAGCATGAAACTGTTAATCTGAAGAAGATCACAAGGCGCCTAATAAAGATAAAAAAACTTCTGGTCAAACCAGCTTTGAAATCCCCATAAATGAAATATAATGAGTTAAATTTAATGTTCAGCAAGTTAATACATAACTAACAATTTATATGTCGAGTGATGATGAAATTAAACTTATAAATGCAATGATAAGTAGATTATGATGTATATGACTAATGGATGATGGAAAGAAGTAATAATGGAATAGTGGAATGAAAGGAATCTAAGAGTGAAGAGAAAAGAATGAATAGTATGAGAATAATGAATGATTAAGAGGATGATAGAATAATAGTTAATGAATAGTGAAGATGATAAGAGAATAAAAGTTAATGTATGATTAATCACTTATGATAATGAATTAATGTCAAATGGGAATGAATAAATAAAAGAATTGATCAAGATGAAATTGAAGAAAAATGTTAATGATGGAAACTGAAATTTTAAACTATAAACAAATTTGGTATTAACTGGTAAAAAAAAAAATAAGCTAAATAAAAATAGGGATTTCAAGCTTGACACTACCAGAATATCTATCATGAAGTTAAAACAAACTATACATTTTATACCAAAAGAAAATAATTTGCATCTTAAAGCTTTGTTGACTTTTCATAAAACAGTGAAATTAATTTATTTCAAGTCTTACTATCAATTGACTAAATATAAATTTCATTACAAATTTAAATTTTATCTTGAAGTTTAACAACTAATTCTTCTCAGGGTTGAAACACTAAAAATCATTATACAAAATATATTTGGGTCAGTAAGAGGGATTTTACCACTACCCAAACATAATGCACCTAATAGCTCTCAATATAACTTAAATCAAGAATTATATTTAGCAGTTCTAAAGAAACTTTATAACTAATATTAACTTTAAAATTTATGAATGGAAATGACTTTTTGATAATTAAAAAAAGCAATAACTTACCAAATTCCTTTTCTTAAATAATTATAAACCATATGATCAAGATCAGTGAATGATAGCTCTGTGGATTTAACTAAATCAATTAAATCAGTGTTATGTTTAGTGTTTAATATATTACTTAAAGCAATCTGCACATAAGTTATCCACATTTTGATTATTATGTGATAATGCACTAGATGTACCAATAAATTATAAGGCTTACCAAAATTATTATAATATAGCATAATATAGTTAATAGTACTATATTGGTTGATGATGATTTCAATTTATAATCTTCTGGTAGGTTGATAGCAATAACAATAATAGTGTATAGATGTGATAATTAGCAATAAGACTGCATGCAACTACATAAATTTTTAAATACAACAAACTTTATTTCCACTATGTACAAATTTTTAATTCACAGATATGGCATGAAATAACAGTAATTTATTTAAATAATTTATGGATGGGACAAATACATATTATCCCCTTGACCATATACTCAGCAAATGATACAACCAAATAGAAAATAATGTTCAAAATATCATTTGTTACACTTTGGCATATTTTTAAGAATCAGATAATAAAACCTATTTAAGCTGCACTAGCACTTAAATTGTGTAATAGCAGTATATTTAGAACTCTAGGATATGCACCAAATATCAATTTAGAATTCAGAAAAAAAACTTTAAAAATATTGCATTCTCTTAAAACCCTTTCTTTTATCAGAATATGATAAGGGCAATTATCACATTCTGTGCAATTACTAACTTATTTAACTTTGAATGACTAAGTTTAGTGCATTAAATGAAGACTAGACATTAAAAGTCAAATACACACTGATCTCATTAAGCATTACCTATGTCCACAGCTCAACCCTTGAATACATAACTGATCTTACAATTCTACTGTCACATCATTATTTAATGAAGATGAATCCATTCTGCCCATGTGCCTCTCTTACTTGTACATCTAAATTCTACAATTACAAATAGATTCTGGTTTGGTCTGTCTGTACTGATGATGATCCTCCAACATCATAAACACTATTTCAATTAAGAAAACACTATGCTAGATCTGTGTTCCTACCTTTAACATTGTTTTATACTTGCCATATGATCTGGACCTATTGTACTTCACCATACACGGTGGAAAAACTATCTCTATATTATCATGAGGAATTTAACACTAAGATGGGAGACTTTATAAAACAACATGACAGTTGTATAATAATATATGGCTGATTCTATACCTCTCTATGGGTATACATATGTGTGAGGGCCTTGCCTCACCACAAAAAGTTTAGAATTCAAACCATAGATATCCTTTCTTTTTAGGATTATTTATACTAATGAGCCTTAATTACTGCTCAGACTCTACCATATTTTCTCTCATGAAATTAGCCATAGGCAACACCCCATCAGCCTATGCTCCATAATATTAATATATTGGATGCCATTCAATTGGAACATCCTGTTAACTAAAAACTGTTTCTAGTCATTCTCAAATTATAGCAAGACAAAAACAATACCAACAATAACAGTGAAAATCTACATATTCCCTTTTATAATGTAAACTCGTTAATGTATTAACAGACCAAACCCAAAATACTTATGTCCAATGATTGTTAATCATTTTAGAAGGACAAATATATTTTTATTAAAGAGAGCACAATGGATTTAAACAATAAAGATCAAACCTGTATTTGTATTCAAAGTGGACACGTTCACTTCTATAGCAAATTATAAAATGGAAAAGGTTTATATCAAATTTTCTTTTATATCAGAAAATAATTCAGTCATGCCAATATAGATATTTTTGATAAAATGTCTGTACATTTACCTTTTTATTAATATACCTGAACATTAGTTTTAAACTATGAGAGAAGTAAATATTTTATAACTCTATCTAAATAAACGATATATATATATATATTTTCCGGTTTTCTCTTAACTAAAAAAAAAATAAAATACCTATAATAGATGTATATATTTTGCACATGTTTTTCCTTTTTCTTTAACCCAATACATATATATTCATACCACCATAAAACGTATATACTTAAAATAAATTTCCCAAACAACACATAAGTGCTATACATAACAGCAATTATATAAACAAAATAAGTGTACATTTTTATCCATTAAAATTTATACTTTGTTCCAAGTTATTTATCCTGGTGAGTTAGAATAATATAAATGGTTATTAGGATGAGCAATCAGTCTAGATTAAGCATATATATTTCATTATCCTGTTGTATGTATAATAGAACAAAATTCAACACTTATCCAAAAGTAGAAATTATTTGAGAGTTTCCGTGGCGATAATTCATCAGGCAATTAACATTCACGTTTCTAATTGTAGCAGATTTAAAAAGATAAATTTATCTACTTTGCTCTAGATAATTCAAAACAAACTTCAAAACAAACTTATTAAAATCTTTATTGATTTATTCAGTAAGCATTTCAAATGACATATAACAAAATCATTTATTTACATTTAAAATCCAGATAATTTTTTTTCTTGGACATTAGTAGAATTTTATCACACTTAATATATTTATTTTTCTTTTTAAAGTTATTTATTAGTTTGATTATCCCTCTGTGCAGTAATGTGTAACAACTTTCAATAATCTGAGCATTGTAAATATTTTAAAATACTATTACGACGATGACATATGTTTTCCCAATACAATTTTAAAAACAAACATTTATTTTATTACATTTCCATTGGCAAAATAATAACTGTTTACTAATACTAAGACGAATTTATCCAATTATCACGTTGACATATTTAGCATTTTAATCAGCTGGTAATTGACTATTTCTTTCATTACATAGGTTCCCGCGCGATAAAATTTTGCAGACTATAGAGAATAACATTACGAAAATATTTTCATATTTACTTTATTAAAAGTTAGATTATTTCAAAATGACTTTTAAATTTATTTACTATATAACATATATAACACTTGTTTTAAAATCATTTCGAATTATTTTTTTTTTCTTGATATTTTTACTTTATAAGCAAAATATTGTTCTACTGGATAACAAGACTAGCGCACGAAATATAAACATTATCAATTTTTTTAGTCTACTTATAAATGATTTGCGTGTCATTTCCAAAGAAGATATTTTAAAAATATACATAACATAAAAGCAAAGGCTTACTTTTGCTTGAAATTTTCTGAGTTTGAAAGAAGATTTATTCAAATAAAAACTTATCTCCATGGTTTTAATTTCCTTCTCCAGTGTGAATCCTAGGAAATATGCAGTCGTGGAAATGGCTTAAAATATAGCAAGGTTTTTAAGATTTCTTATTCAAACATCTTTAGACAGCATATTCTACTTCCATACAATTAAATTTTAGAATTTTGCTGATTTTTAATTTTTTTTCTTATTTTAAATCAGGGCTGAGGTTTGTGTTTACTTGGTTCTTGTTTTTCTTAATTAGTCCACCCCCCCCCCTATAGCTATGTTAGAACATATATAGTTTTTATTATATTGCACTCTGGGAGTGAATTAGCCAATGATTTTGGGTATGCATATTTAGTATTACCCCCTCTGTCTTCATTTTTAATAACTACCCATTTTTATTTAAGACATTTCTAGTTCAGTACTAAGAAAAATATGCTTAAGGAATTTACTATAATGATTTATTTTACAAGACTTTAACAATTTGATTTAATTATTTTTTTATTTCAATTGCTATTCAAAACTAATAAAATAGCAATGTATTTATCTACCAAACAATAATAATACTTTTAAATTGTTATTTTAGTCTAGTCAGAGCCTAGACTGGGTTTGAAATCTTATCTCCACTCAAGAAAATTTTCCATTACATTCAGAATAATCTCTATTGAAAACCACTTTAGTAAGATTTTGATATTAAATATATTATCATTTAAAATTTTGGAATTATTAATTTAGGGAGCTAAATAAAAGGTCACAAGATATATATATATATATATATATATATATATATTTTTTGTGATCTTTATATATATATATATACATATATATATATATATATGAGATGCTTTAAAAAAAGATAACAGTCTGTGTTGGCCTACTGTCCCAACCAGAGAGTAAAAAAAATAGAGGCATAGGAAATATATGTGTGACCACTGATAATGTGATGATTACACTTTTGAACCATAAGTTCAGGTAGGTATTATGCTCTTTATGCTAATGTGGGTATAAGGGAATGAGTATCCAAATCACCTACTCAAATTACATTGACATAAAACATCCATACATCTATCCACTAGCACCAATTTAACTACAAAACAATTAGCCCAACATTAACACACCTTAAAATAACATAATCTTACAAATATATGCAGCCATTTATGCTTATTTTTAAATTATTAATTTAAAAGAAATTATGAGAATAGAAATAATAATATTAGCAAATATATTAAAAGAAAATATAACAAATAATTTAAGTTTTTGCTTAATCAGATAGGAGACTTTATGGATAATGTACAATTTAGATTTAAATATTGAAAAGTTTTTACATTATTAAAGTATTTGAAACGTTCTCAGATTATTAAAGTATGTACTTCCTGTGACTGTAAGTATATTGAATCCTGTCTTGGCAGTCCTTGATGCATTACACAATTCATTTTTCTTTACATTTCACAGTGTTTTAGGTGAAGACAAGTCCATTGTTTGCCAGTTTCTAGGAATATACTCTAGAGACAACTGCAGCTGATGCAAACATGGGGAAAATAAATTATTTTTCATCCCTACAATTTGGAGATCCACAATATGCTTAAAATATATTTAAATAACATAAAATCAGCAAAAGAAATCCAAATTCAAATCTTCACTTCAAAGTTTTATATCTTTGTGATTTATCATCAAATTCCATGAATTATATTTTCTGGCTTGACTTTTCTCTGTGGACTGTGTGTTTATTTCCATTGCTAGTGGTCAGCTTTCTTTAGAGTGGGATCTCAAAATGTTATCACAAGTATTTTTTTTTAATTTATGTCTTATCTGACCTTATGCCCAAGGGCCTGTTTGCAATTAAGTCAATATGGAAAATAATTTTCATTCTAAGATTAAAAATAACTAATTAACAGCATTTTTTTAAATATATATATATCAAAACAATCTTGTTTTTAGATTTTAAACTTTAAATTATATAATTAGTTTGCCATCTGTGCATTTTTCCACTTTTATTTGAAAGTAATGTCATGGTATACACTTATTCTGTTATAATATATATATATATATATATATATATATATATATATATATATATATATATATATATATATATATATATATATATATATATATATATTATATGTATCCTCACTTCTCGATATATTATATAATTTAAAATATGACTAGCTCCATCAAATCATTATGCTCGGCTAAAATATGTACAATTATCTTTAATATATTTTTATACTATTATAACTTATTAGATTTATTCCAAACTTATCAAGAATTAATTTAGTTCAATATTATATACTAATTAAATAAATATTTAATTAAAATCATGAGACTGTGAAGTGAAGTTACAATTGGTAATCAGATTTACATTGAGTCAATATCTCTCCAAGACACTATCTCAATGGCATAAGAATAATATTACTTCTTCATTATCTCATTCCTAACTCTACAGCACTCTTATGACTTTTATAAATGAACTATCTTTAATAATAATAGATAAATAAATCTCAATTTATTGTTAAGGAAATATAATTAAAATGATCTCAGGTTCTTCTAATTATCTTAAAGTAATAATAATTCATGTAGATAGGAATGATAAGGGATTTAATATCAAACCTAAATACACCTAACTTATTCTAATAGTAATCACTAATAATAATAATCTTTAGGGTATATCTTAATCTTATCTATTGGATTATACCATTAATCACTAAGAAAATAAGTAAATCATATACATGTCTTTCATTTCCATATAGTATCTTAATTTTAAAATATACCAAAATCTTATAATTTAACAATCTGTGGCAATAAATAATCTTATAATCTTATATTGCGCATTATAATTACTTTATGACCATTGTAATATTATATGTTAATATCAATCAATTTCTATAAATTATATTAAGAAAATATTGTGTTTCTTACTCAAATAATAAAATAATAAATTCATATTGTGCAAATATTATGTACATTCAAATTATCTGTTGTCAAATGCTGTGGTGTAAAATAATGAATTCAACACATCTTTTAAACAACTTAACAAATTTATTTACATCAACTTTAACAAATAATTTATTTACACTATTTACATTTAAATGGAACTAAAGAAAATAAAAAAAAATAAGAAAAATAATAATACAAGATTTTTACACTGTTATTATTTCCATAACTATAAGTAGATAATTTATACATTTCAGAGAATGTTTTATTAATAAAATTCAATTAAGTTGATGACTTTAATTTACATAAACATTACTTATTATCAATTAATGTAAGAAAAGATTTTATGTAAGATATCATTCATGTAACATGTATGTAAATAAACTAACTTTAATAATTTAAATGTTATTTCCCTTAAGTCCTACTATTATTTAAATTATAATGTATAAGGCTGTATTACATTTATTATCAGTATGACTCGAATATTAATTAATGTATAAACTGATATAATATTGTAGTATAATAACACTTATTGACTATCAATGTTTATTTCATTCCGATATAATGTCATACTACCTGTCTTATTAAAATATGCAATACGTATATGTACTTTTTTAAAAAAAATATTTTAAAATCTTTCAATAATTTCAATTTTATAAAGTATAATGTTAAATAAAATTCTGTGATTCTTTTCCATTTTAATTATTACACTTTTACTTGTTATTCCTATTTCCTCTTAATAAATTTCTATCTACAAATATCATTTCAACCTTATTTAACTTTTAAAAAATAGATGACCCATTTTTATACAAAAATAATAACGATCCAAACTCTCTTATACCTCATCATCTATATACAATAAGCCTTCAATCAAGATATAAATTTCTATGTAAAATTAACTCACTTATCTAATAAAAATAAAAATAAAAAATATAGACTTTATATACTTCTCACTAACTTGAAAAGAAAAATAAATAACTTACGCTAATAAAATCTAATTCCTAATATTGTAACAGAAACATTAAAATTTATACAAAAAAGAATCATATAATTATTTCTAGGTTCTCATATTACGTTGTACTAAACTTATATCATCAATTTAAAATATGCATATTAAAATAAAAACTGCTATTATTAATCTTGTGTGTGTATATTATTTAAACATTAATACATTCATTCAATAATCATATAACATTTGGTTGATCTAAAGAAAACATAGTAAATACATCAAATTATTATTATTATTACACAATTTTACCATAAATAATACTTCAATGTACAGTCCGTCACGATGTCCTCCAGGATTCCAGTATTACAAAATAATTTCACATTCACACTCAACAATTATTCTTTAAAATATTACGTGTTGTATAATTATAAAATAAACTTTATGCAATAAAAGGTTATATTAGTATTTAGTTATTATTTTAAAAAAATGTAAATGTACCTTTCCTATCTTTAATAAATCAATGATTAATGAAATATTTATGTTAGTTAATAAATAAAAATATTACATAACATCCAACGGTGTTTTCATCCAGTTGTCATTGTTCTTTTTCCTAGGCACAAGTTTTCACTAAACATTACTTCCTTTTCCGGTACATCACGTGTTTTTTAAAAGTTTTTATGGAATAAATGAAAACGTTCTTTTTTTAAAATAAATAAAAAAAAAATAAAAGTCAAAGTCAGTTCCACCATAAACAAAATAAAATTAAAATAGTTTATAGATCCAGGTTCACTTCTTTTAAAGAAAAAAAAATATTATTTAAAAGTTATTATTTTTAGAATTAGTCCATAATTTACAAAGTTCTGATTTAATTATTTTTAATTGATTTGGATATCCGTGTAGAATTGATTTGCGCATTCCGTAACAGATATTTAGGTAAGATTACTTTTAAAGTCTTTTGTACGACCAGCGTTTAGACTTTAATAATACAATAATTTTTACTTATAAGTGTTT
>JAQFVV010006320.1:2853731-2863731 GCA_028023455.1 Epiperipatus broadwayi | reverse complement strand
TAACCTGATGTGAAGCAGGTGGCATTACCTAAATTTTATTTATAATGAAAATATAAAAAATATCAAAATGAATATTTGCCCCTTTTCTTCTCTGCTAATTCTGAAAAATGAGGCTTCAGCATCTGAGTGTGAAAATACAACAGGTAATATAAATAAATAAAAATAATAAATAAACAAAAATTTACAATATTGATTCTTTGATTAAAAATTGTAATTGAAATAAAGTTCATAAACATCACCCTAATAAAAGTAGTAGTAGTAGTAGTTGATAGTTAGGCAAGTTATTCTTCAAA
This sequence comes from Epiperipatus broadwayi, assembly GCA_028023455.1. Taxonomy (NCBI): domain Eukaryota; kingdom Metazoa; phylum Onychophora; class Udeonychophora; order Euonychophora; family Peripatidae; genus Epiperipatus; species Epiperipatus broadwayi. Next base: position 2,863,438 of record JAQFVV010006320.1, on the reverse strand, counting down.
GCAGTTTCACTTAGTAAATCATTTTACTTAGAAGGATAGATAGATGCAATGGTGTCTCCTATAGTTGTGTTTAATGGTAAACATCTTGTTTTTATACATTTCACGTGCGTAGATTTCCAGGAATGCCAAGATTTTTAACTTCCTATTGTTTAAATTCATTTAGATTTTTATATGTATTGTTTAAATACATTTCACATATTACAAAAAAAAAAAAATCAGTTCTATTTTCACACATATGTGTCTACCCAATTAACTTCAGGCCATCCCAAATTCATTTAACTATAAATTAATATTCAATTTTTTACAGTTTTTTTAATCAAATAGTTTTATATATATATATATATATATATATAATATTAATTATTTCCAAAATATTGATATATTTATATATATATATATATATATATATATATATATATATATACAATATTACTTTCCAAAATATTGATCCTATTTTATTTATTATAACTTAGTAATTTATCATGTATTATATGTATATATGTAATAATAATAACAAATAATCTACCCATTATTAATATAAATTCCAAATAGATTGGGTTCAATAAACAAGCTTGATCCTTTTAGAAGTCTGTGCATTGTAAGCTACCATTTACTATATATATATATATATATATTGTATATATATATATATATATATATATATATATATATATATATATCAATGTCTGTATTCCAATTATAATAAAATATATATAATTAATCAAAACAGTACAATAATTAATACAGTAAAAAATATTTTAAAAACACATATATACCACAATTTAATAGAAATACTTTCAACTATCTATGTAGACATTATCAACTAGATTCAAATTGTATTATAAAAAACCATCACAAATGTAAACAAAAAGTAATACTATCAAAATAACTTATGAAATACTGCTTTGTATTTATCATGGCTAAATTATTTATAGAAAAATTTTTGTAACAAAAGTTTTAATGCATAATATTGTAAATAATAAATATTATTTAACTCTATGACCGTATTTGCCTATTAGTAATTTTTCCAATGAACTTTGGCCATGTTGTGTTTTAACCATGACATAATTGGATTTAACTTTGGCCACATTGTAATTATCCATAACATAGTTGAATTTCCAGTCATATATTGTAAACAGTATTTCTTTTAAATATAAAAATCAGTAAGAAGAATTAAAATTATATATATATATATATATATATATATATATATATATATATATATATATATATATATATATATATATATATAGAGAGAGAGAGAGAGAGAGAGAGAGAGAGAGAGAGAGAGAAAGAAATTCTATTAGGCATGCCATAAAAATTCATTACCATCAGATTTGTTTATTAAGTTGATTGAGGATCATAAATTAAAATATTATGCATTTATACATAGAAATTTTGAAAGTATATGTAACAATAGTTATGACATATTGTTAAAAAGTTTAATAAGTGTAAACAGAACAGGACATTTTACCAAATCAACTAAGTTCAAATGTAGGTTCATCAGTGCATGAAACGTATTTAAGTAATAAAAACTATTTGAAAAATAATATGCAGAGAAATAAAGTTACACACACATAAAAAATATTTAAAAAAAAGGATACACACAGCCAAAATAAATAAATCGTTTTTTTTTTTTTTTTTTTAAAATGATTAAAAAAAAAAAAAAAAACGGTGCTAAAATAGCAACCGAACAGCAGTTATATTCTTTTATTCTTTTAAAATAGGTTTTATTAGGAATAATATCATGTTTCCTGAGTTGTTTTTCTTAGTTGTAATCAGTCAGATAACACTTCAAATATTAATTAATTAAATGGAATTAGTGATTATGACATTACATTACACATGTAATAATAAATAATATTTTAATATTGAATAAATATATACTCGTGAAATTTAATAATATTACATAACTTTTTTTAGGTAATGCATTATTGTGTTCTAGATTTTTTTAAGAAAACCCTGCATGTTATAGACAGAAATATAAAAAAAATCAATTATATTAAAGTTATATGAGATTTATTCCCATTGTTATTAAACAAAACTAAAATATTATTTTTTTAAAACTGAATGATTTATTAAGATAATGTATATAATACATATTACAAAACACTCATTTCATTATGTAATACAAATTTAATTTGATATAACAAAATTACAAAAATATAAATTATGAACAAATAATTGATTTATAGAAATAAAAATAATAAAAATCTAATATTGCAACAGAGATTTATGTATAAACAATTAGGGTATATGGAAATAAGTAATTATCTAAAACAAAAATTTTGAATAAATAAAATTAGCTTTTAATTGGAAATACAACTATTTTGGGTTCGAATTAAAAAAAAAAAGAGTATTACATACTTATAATATTGTCTATATCGAATCCAATTATGTTTATAATATGTATCAAATAGGTAAAAAAAATTAAATTGCGTTATTATTAATTTTTAATAAACTATAAATTTACACCTTTATTGAAATATACAGATAATGTTTAGCAGATTTTTTTTGTATAGTTATTTCTTTTTTAAGAGTTCAGATGAGATCAACAAGAAAAATAGAATTTTAAGGCTATTGATAATTCTTTTCTACCTTGGAAATGTAATTTATATATATTTTCTTTATCATTTATTTCATTACTATTTTAAAGACAGTAAATAACGTACGCAAAAAAAAAAAAAAAAATTCAAAACAAATTTGATGACAGAATCCATTATTCTATGAGCAATTGAGATCTTCTAATTATACAAAAAACTTTTTAGATTTTCGAGCCCATCAAATTTTCCTATATATTAATAAATCTTAAATTCGAGTCTATCAATGTTAATATTTTAAATCAACATTATTAATTAGGCCAAGTTTGTGTTTCATATAATGTTTAATAATACTTAATTTTGAAAGAATTATTGTGTGCAATTCATAAGAAATATGAGCACAGGAATGAATATTGATCTCCAGAATCTTTCATTCTGTTACGGCATCAAAGCTCAACGGCCAATAGTGTTATTTTAAGATGAAAATAAATAATAAAATAGTTGTTAAAATGAAATCCTTGTTTTGACTAATACATTTTTTTCTGAAATTATGTGGAACGTAATTAGCAGTCACAAATTATATATATATATGGAAGAGATGAATATTAAATGTTTATTATAGATGTTATTTCAGAAAAATGAATTAGAAAGTTGAGTTTATTTTAACAGCTGTTTTAATCTGAAAGTTCTACATTTTAAAAGTATTGATTTTATCGGTAAAGTAATGAATGAAATTAGCGTTCCATTAGTGACGGAACATCAACTACAGTACTAGATATAAAATAGCTAAACTTAAATGAGTAAATTAAAATGACTGTTATACAAAAGTTTCTAATAAATTATTTAATTAAAAACATTTAAAAATATTTTTTGTAATAAACAGTTAATTTCTAAGTATTATTAATTAAGTAATACAAATTATTAATTTTACAAAAATAAATATATTCACATTGCTATTTGTGTCAATTTTTATTAAATTAGTATATATATAATATTTAAATACAAGTATATTGCCTATACTGAACTTAATATAATTAGAAAGGATTTGAATTCTGATCTTCAAGCTCCTTACAGCTATCCACTCCACCTTACAAAACCGATACACATACAGAATATATATATATATATTGTAACTAAATAAATACGGAAACGTCTACTAAATACATGGAACATATATAAACCCTTACTGAAATTTGGAGTCAAAGGAAATATTTTATTGAATTCAAACAATTTTCAATAAATAAATGATATAAATAATAAGCTAACTTTAAACTTAGCTATAATAAACTCAAATAAATTTGAATTTATAATTTGTATATATTTTTAATACATATTTACAAATGTGTTTTTAGAATGTGTAATACTAATTTCTCCAAAAGACGTTAAGGCTGAATGTGTATTCTAATCGTTCATCCTATAAAACACATGTTTAACTAAGTATATTAGGGTAAATGTAAATTAAGTATAGGTGTTTCGAAGTTACAATTAATCCATGACCTAATAAAGAAATGATATGATATAATCTTATATAAAAATATATATGAAGACCACATTTAATTAAGAAATAAATTTTAATTTTATTTACATTAATAAAGCAAAAAAATAATAATGTTATTAATTTAGAATATGAATGGTTATATTTATTATTTCCATTTTCTTATATATAATATTTAAAAGAGTTCAATTATTTTACATGTAGAGATAACATCCCTATATATAATGTTTACCCACATCACTATATTTGATTTTATATCTGTAATAACAAAGGTAATACTTTGTTAAGCCTAAAATGGTTTAATAGTAAATTGAATTTTAAATAAATCGTGAATATGTTTTTTCAAGTTGGAAATCAACTAACTTATACTTATTTCCACTAAATATTATTAATTCAGCTAAATGTCAGATACATCTTCATTGATATCTTCAAAATACTATGGTAGTAATTCCATAAGCTATGCCAATTTAACAAGTGGTTTATCCACAAAAATATACATATAAATGCACACATATGTAACCTACAATAAAGAGGAATGTCTCATCTTTTAAAAATATATATACAGTGCAAGATGAGCTCCTATATACAAGGATAAAATATCATCTGCTAGGATAACGACTATTTATAAGCATAAAATATTATCTAATAAATACAGAGTTCCATTATCTATAATATCTCAATAAGAATAAATATTTATCACCACACTTCACTTCACTATTGAAAAGCTAAAAGTAAATAAAAAGATAAGATCAATAAACCTTTAAATCCAATCTCATTCATTTATACAAAATAAGTGTGCTGTATCAATATATTTAGATAATTATTAAAAATTTTCATATACCTGTTCTTTGTGGGTTTTATGCTTCTAGAGATAATGTTAAAATATATTTCATAATAAAATAATATATACATATTTGTACCCTTTTCATTAGAGTAGAATGTACTTAAAAGCTTTTTAAAAAAAAAAAACAAATTAAGATAAATATAAGTTCTATCATTGACATAATAATGTTTATAGGGACTTAAAATGTGTTGATATGAATTATAAGTAGTTAAAAATATATAAAAGTTATTGTAAATATTTAAATTGTAAAATATAAACATAATAAGTTAATATTGTATGATAGAAGTACATAGTCATAGTGATACATTAAAAAGGTATTGGACAGCTTGTTAAATAAGCATTAAAAACCATTAATTTTAATATGTTTAATATTCAAATAAACTATTATATTTATCTTTTAAATTATGTTTAAATTATTTATTAAAGTTTTAATTCTTATAATGTATTATATGTATTAATTTGGGTAATATTATAGAATGTCAAAAATTATTATTCCCAATTTTTATTATTGTATTTAATTTATTTTAATATAATATTCTTGTAATTAAATATTTATTTAGTTGATTTCAGACAGTAAATTCAAACATTGCAACTTTTGTCCACAATAAACGAATGACGTGATTGATATATGTGTGTAATGCATATATGAATTTAGTGAAGTTTTTTTAATTATTTTATAAAATTGTTACTAAATTGAGGCATTTGTACATGATAGAAATAAATACAAAATATTATTTAATTAGTTTTAAATATATTTTAAATTACTAAAAATAAACTAAGAAATGGATACATTTTCATCAAATATTTGTTAAATTAGTAAAGAATTATTAAAATATCTTATTCTAAAATGTTTGGTTAGTTTAAATATAATTATAAAATTAATTGAGAATTAAATATTTCTTATATTATTAAATAAAAATGATGAATCATAATTTTATTTCAGATTTTTAAAAGTACATAATTGACAAATATATAAGAATTTACAATTAGGTGACGAATTAACCAATCAGAATTGTTTTTAAAGCACATATAAAACTGCATGTAATTAAAATAATTAGGAATTTTGATAAAAATTCTGATAATTAATCTTCTAGTTGATCTTATGCTAATCTGATTATTTTAAAAATTATTATTTTTTGAAGGAGTATCATTTTCTTAACAGACAAGTATTTTTAAATTTTAATATAATATTCTTCTATAAAAGTGAAAAAGATTAAATTGATATTTTATAAAATTAAAAATATGTGAGTAATTTAAAAAAATTTCTACCAGTCACTGTTTAGAAGCTTAATTGAAATTTACTAATAAATTATGAAACAGAAACTTATTGTTATTATGGGAGGATATAAGAAGGAAGACTGGAGAATTATTAAAGGACAATTTTTCCCAATGCTATATAAAATTTATGTTAATTTTTGCAGAATATTTCAAAATTGCAAGAATATATTATTTAGAAATATATGTTATATAATAGAAATATCTGTAATTATAAATTTTAAGACTTTTAAAAAATGTAATTAAAAAAAAAAAAACAATTGGAAAAAATTAAAGTGTAAGTTACCAGTTAATTTAATGGGATATTTGAGATGATGATATAAAATATATCAACTCTCTCTCTTTTAAGTGTTTTAAATATTTTATTGACATTTTTTTTTTAAAAAAAAAGGTGTGATATTTTAAAGGAAGAAAATATATCTATTATAATGGACATAATTTTTAAATGTAAGTTATATTGAAGAAATGAATATTGGAATTTATTTTAAAACCTGCCATATTTATGACTATAATTATTTTCTTTAAAAAAAAGGATAATAAAGTAAACAATATTACTATATCAAAAATAAGTAAAGGTTGTACTAAAACATGGATTCATCTATTTATTTTATATATGCACATTGAAATATATACATTGGAAATCGAGAGACATCTGTTTTATACTAGGATTACATGCTATTGAATCTGACCACAAGTCATGCATCTGTTTCCGAATAAACTGAAACATACATATGTACATCGTAGGATACAACTTACCTTTTTTTAAAAATGGATTTTAAAATAACTATTGGATAAATAATGTTCATTCTTAAAATATTTACAGAAAAAAGGATTATGTTTTATATTTTTATCAATTAGATTGACATTATTTCCCAAGATTTCTGCAGATACCAAAAGTCAACTTAACAATTTTTATTATTATTATTGTTTGTTTTGTTTTATATACTGAGGGAAGGAAAACAGAAGGGAAAAAAACTTTCAACAGTGTTTGTCACATAGCAATCACAACTCATTGGTTTATTAACTGAACTTATTATATAGGACATTTATGAAAAGAATAGTAACTATGGATGTTGTTATTACTTATTTAAAATATACTAACAATTATAATTTAGTTATAAGATTTAGGAAAGATTTTTTTTCGCTATTTTGAATCCTAACTATATTTTAAAAATAAAAAAATTTTAATAATTTTCTTAATTTTTTTTTTCTTTTTAAAATATTTTAAAGTGCATTAATTTACACAGTGTGTACTATGAGTGATATATTACTTTTTATAATTTATGTAAAACTGGACCAGAAGACTTCAAAAGATGTGATTTACAAATAATAAGATCACATTAAGTAATTTAAAAATTTATAATTATTTTTTACAATCTGTATTTTTCTTTAAGTTTCTTGGAGTTTTAATGATATTTATATTGTGTCACATGAATAAATGGACATATGGATGCGTGAGTTTATAACATGTAGATTTTTGTTAAGAGATATAAGCTATGAGAAATATGCATATATTTATTTTTATTTTTATATTATAAAGTTTATTGTAACATTATAAAATGATTATACTTTTGATATGATTCTTTGCTAGATAAACCATATGACATTGATTTCAAGACATTGAATATTTGATTGAATATTTTAAAATCAAATCTCATTTGTATTTGTGAATACGTTTGTATGAGAAACCTTTTTTATAGTAGTTATGGTTTGATAAAGTGATATGTAACTTTGTTTATTATTGGGAAATTTACTTAGCTATTTTATGATGTTAAATGTTTAAATCTATTTTGAAATAACAAATAGTAGTGACAGTGGAATAGAATAATGAAACCCTGAATGCTTATATAGTAGGATGTATTAAGAAGATAGGATAATTAGCCTATATATTATATCTAAAACATTATTATGCAAATACAGATAATGTAGTCCTATACTTTGTATTTATTTCCATGGTCACTGTTTTGATTTTTATATATTGATGATCTGTAAGTGCTGAGAGAAAGCCAAGACATTATTTTTAAGGGTATTAGATGAAGACATACCTGTTGTTTCTATACAGTGATTTCCATGAAGTTTATTAAATTATTTTACATTATTGAGTCTTTATGCTAATTATTTTCTTCATGTTCTATGCATTATATCACTATCTGAATTTCATTTGTAAATCATTGTGTAGAATAGTATTTTTGAAAGATGAATAATGGATCATTTTAGAAAAGATAATTTATTTTGAAGTAGGCAAGATAGCTTTTGGTATTGGGAAAAATACAAATTATGGCAAATGCATAATGGTGATTGTGAATATAATAAAAAAATCATAATTTTTCTTAATATTTTTGAAATATTTTTATGATAAAGGAATAATAAATTATTCATAATTTATATTTTCCAATATTTTGATACTTTCAATTTTTATAAATTCACAACATTTTGATAAAGCAATGTATATTTTACAATAAAACATCAAATGAAGTATATTACTGTGTGATGAATGCTTATATTTTATTTAATTATTTTTATATTTTATATTTTTAAAAAAACATGAAACACATATCTTAAATATTAGAATGGTTCCAGGAAAAATATTATTATTATTATTTAACCTTTTAATGGGTAATTAATTTTATTGATCGAGTGATGTAAAAATTTAAACTTTTAATTGGTCAATTCACAAACTCAACCATAAAAATATATTTATCTTTTAATATTATATTCACTTTATGTTCATTTGTAAAAAGTATATTATTAATTTGATAGGTTATGAAGGTGAACAAAAGTTTTTTCAAAAATATTTTGTTTCTTATAATTATAAAAATATTCATTAGCAGAAAATCACAATGAACATTAAAAACCAACTAAAAAGTGTTGCTGATGACAGTGATTTCTTTCTCAGTTTTATGTTGTGGAAAATTAAAGAATTTTTACTGAAATCTTAACTATTTTTCTATAATAATTTTATTTTTAGCATATTTTATGAAAAAATAATTTATAATATGTCAAAAATACTTTTTAAATGGTCTAAAACATTCATTTATCACTTCCAAAATGAAATGAAAAAATAGTAGTGGTAAAAATTATTGAGAAGCGGTTTTCTTTATTCTTGATGGTTAACAGTTAATCAGCATCAAAAACGAACTGCCCTCTCCCATTGTTAACTTATAATTTGAATACTATTGATTTTTTACTTGTAAAATAATTCAGAAGAGAGCAGCATCTTACAGAACTTCTTTTAACCTTTAAAAAGAATGTAAAATCTTAATGGTAGCATTAAAAATAATGGAATTGGAGTGACTTGAAGCTGGCTCAACTAAAACAAGAGAACCCCATGAATAGATTAATAAATCAATGATTAAAATTTAATTTGTATTAACCAAGAATAAGCTAATACAATATTATAGGATAAATAATAGAATATTTTCAAATAATTTATACATGATATGTATTTCTAATTTTAAAATTCATAAGCCAGAATGAAGGCTTATTCATTTATGATTTGTGAAATTGGAAATATGTAAATTCAATCTTTCTTTTATTTTATTGTGTATATTTT
>JAQFVV010006320.1:2688731-2848731 GCA_028023455.1 Epiperipatus broadwayi | reverse complement strand
CTTGCTTTAACTACTTAATGTTGATTGGTTTATTAATGAATATGTTTGCCAATATTTTGTAGGGAAACAAAAAGTTAGTTTGTCTATCCTCAGTAGTGGTTTTATTAGATTAGCCCTATAACTGGTACCAAGGGAAGGTTTATCCATTGATACAATTTTTAATTATGTAACAACATGATTAAGTAGATTTGAAAGTGAATTAATTAGATTTTTTCTGTATTTTGAATATATTTAATGAGTGTATGCCTAGCCCATTATGAATTAATGGATTTTGTACTTTTTAATAGCAATAGATACAATGTGCCTGCCCTACAGAAGTGTTTTTTTTTTTTTTTTACATGGAGTAAATATGCAAAGTACAGGTTTTAGTGTAAATGATTATAGACCTATAATAAGTTATTATTGTCAGAATGAACCTATTAATGTGACTAGAATAAAAAGAGAGGCATGTGAAAGGGAACTAATAATTGTGTTTATTTTTTCTTTAAGAAAACCCTATATTTTTATTCTCTTTCCAAGAAACCTAAGATGGAAGGGGAAACAAAGGAATAAGTCATGGCTTCCTTTAAAGTTGGATTGTATATGTTTTCCTGTATATATCTGCCAAGTAAATGTTTTATCTAAATTGAATTCTAATTTGTATACCTTTGAATAATTATCCAAATTTTGTAATAATTTGGGAAGGTGTTTTTGTGGTGATATAAAACGATAATGTCATCAATGTAAGCAATATATAAAATGTTATTTTAAATTGTGGTACAAAAATACCAAGTATCCATTCTTCAATCATTTTATGGAATGGGTTTATGTACACTATATATAGTAAGGTACTAAGAGGGGAACCCTGAGAGATAGAGCAATGAAGTTTAAAACCTGTGAATATTTTCCATTTATTTTCACATGGATTTCTTTATTTATCAATAGATTGGTAAGTATATAGATTAATGATTTTGGGCCAAAGAAGTCTGTTAAAAGGTTTATAAGATGGTCTAATAAATTGAATCAAATTCTTTTTTAATAACCAATTGAATGGCAAAAGGCTTTTTTTCTAACAGTCTTTACAATAATTATAAAAATAATTGCAGTTAAACTAGCAGATGCATCCCTGTTTGCAAATCGTATTTTGGCTATTGTTGGTAAGATAAACAGTTCTAGTTTATCCTTGATCACTGATTCAATAATCTTGATGTTGAGTGAACTCATGGGTGTAGGATGTATAATTTTAACTCTAATGATATCTTCAGACTTCTTAAGAAAATTTACAAGCATTATTGGATACAATCCAGATATATGATGGATTTGGATGGATAATAAATTAGCTAAATATTTTAAGTAAGTTGTAGTAAAAGTCCTTAGGTGTTCATAGATAAATTTTGGAATTCTATGAATACCTCTGTGACAGGTATCTAAGACTTTAGCAATTTTTGGTGAAAACATTTATTGTAATGATAGTACCATCCTCTGTGTTTCCCATAAATAAAATGGTAGGACAGAACATTTTATTCTTTTGCAAATTAGTTTTTAAAAAGTCATATAATGAGTTAGAATGATGTCTCTAGCAATTATTTCATTACTGATTCTAATTGCTGTATATTATGGAAGGGGGAATTTATCTAATGCCCAGCAGATGAAATATTTAGAGAATGAATGTTTATGATCCAGAAGAAACCTCTTTTTTAAATTAGTGTGTATTTTTTCAGAGTTTGACAGGTATTGTTGTATACGTTTTTTAGAGAAGATATTAAACTGCCGTTGTTTTCAGTGGGCTAGTAATTAATAATTTTTTTATGAATGTCATCTGTAATGCTAATAATTTAGTCGAAAGTGTGGATGTTTTGGTTAAGTTATCAATGTTAAAAGAAAAAAAAACATTTACAAATTCTAATCAGGTTTGCACAGGGTCTAACTTAATTTTATCCATTTTAAAAAAGCTTTATATAGATTTGTGAAAATAAAAAAAATATTAGTCCTGCTAGGTAATAATACTCAATATATTTCCAGCTGACAGTGATTTTTTTATATGTAAAATGTATACCTAGCACTACAAATAATGCTAAATGGTCAGATAGTGTTGATTTTTTTTAAAGATAGTCTAATTAGATGATGCAGTAGAGATGAGTAGAATACTACATTTATTAGTGAAGAGTGTCCACCATTGTAGAATGATACAAAATCATTTAGTAAAAATTCACCACTCATAAAAGGAAAGTAACCTTTTATAGCCATTTAGATACAAATTTACTTAAGTCATGTTAAAATTACCCAGTAGTAGATATGGATTGGGATAGGAAACTAGAATTGAATTAAATGTTAATATTAATTTATTTATTATTGTGGACCTGGATATATATATATATATATATATATATATATATATCCATATATATATATATATATATATATATATATATATATATATAATATTTAAAACAAAAGTTTTGTGATGGAATGAGATAATTATATGTGAGCATTAAAGTATAGAATATTAAATGATCTGAATGGACAAGTCTTAAGTATTACAATACCCATGCCTGCAGATGACATTAGAGATGTTATTGAAAATATTGAGAATTATCGATTGATTTTGTAAATAATTTAAAAGATCTATAAGTGAGTTGCAATATATTTTGTCTCCAACAAACCAAATATATGTGGCTGAACTATGTTGCACCATTTAATTAATTGTTAGATTTCCTGTTCAGAATTCAAGCCTCTGATGTTAAGAGCTCTGATATTTATATACAAGCTCAAATGAATATAGATATAAATTTAAAACACACTATATATGAATATGTATTTTTTGCTTATGTTTTATATTTTACAGGAAATATTCAAATTAAGCTCTATAGTGTAAGTGGTATATATTTTAGATTGTCCTCCTCTTATTTTGTATCTCTATATCTAACTCTATATTTTTTTTTGCTTATTTTATTTAAAAAAACTAACCAAACGAAGTATGTTTATGATATTAAATATTAAATATTAGTGAATAAACAGCCTTATATTTCAGTTTACTCTAAAAAAACATTAGTAATGACTTGAAAAGTTGCTATTCTTTGAAAGAACCTTACTGTTGTTTTCACACAGCCAATAGCTGTTGAACAGCAGTCTGAGGAGCGATCAGGCCTAAACACATGACAGAGATATAAAGTTTCTTCTCTAGTTTTACAGTGAATTAAAATATTTTCTGATATTTTTTCATATTGTATACCTCATCCTAAATTAAAATCTGAAACAGTAAGTAGTGTACTAACCTCATTTATTTCAATTAGTTCATCCACCAAAAACATCTTTCAGTTTAGACCCTTGAATTGTATCATGCACACTCGTGTTTTCTGAATGTTTGTCCCATGGCAATACAAATTATATGGAAACTGTAAAGATTGTAACAAAAAAATCCATTATCACAGATGGTAATTTTCAAAGTGTTTTATTCTATTGTTTACAGATAAATGGCTAGATCTAGGGAAGTCAATTAGTTTGGAATTTTAAATAAATTCTGTAGAAATTGATTTTAAATATTTCTTCTAATAATATTTGGTAGACATGCAAAAATTAATAGAGCAATTGAATAATGTCTATTTTTCAATACTTATACTTATCTTTATTATCTCTGATTAATGTAGGCAATTCCATGATATTTTTTTGAACACATAGTTTGATCTCAATGCTTCACTTATATCCATGTCACATGCTATGTAGTGTTTTAATCTGGAAAAAAACTCACACACATGATACTAGTTTTTGAACATTTTGACATAGTTTTAAAATACAAATATTTCATTTGAATTAAAATAAATATTTTTTAAATAAATTATATAAAAAGATAGATGGATTCATTCTATCTTTTTATAAAGTCTTTATCTTGTGTTTGGATGTGAGAGTATTCATTTATAGTTAAAAATCCAGAAAGCATATGTACATTAGCTTAATGGCTGATTAATAATATTATAGTTTATAAGACATGGTACTATATAAAATAAATATCCCATTTAAAATAGATAAAGTATTTTTCCATTATTTACAAACTTCCCCACAAACCTTATTGTTATTATTATAAAACAACAAACTATTAATCTTATGTGTTATTAGAATTCAAATCTATTGTATATTTTCATTTTTATATTTTAGCTGCCTATGTAAAAATATTGGATATATTAACTTTAGTAAAACAATTATAAACGTTTTGAAATAATTATGCCTGCTAAAATTATATTATAATGATATCTGTAACATTCATAAATAAGCATGCTTTGTTTGTATGTTAACTTCATATCTGATTAATATTATTTTAAAATCATGTATAGTTTACAGATTATATGGGTCTATCATACATTGCTAGAGGGAGCAATTAATTTGGCATATTATATTTTATATTTTATAATTCAAGTAATAGTCAATAATAAAGTAATGAAAATAATTTATTATCAAACAAAAAAAAAATTATTTAAAAAAATAAAAGAACAATAATGTCATTGTAATAGTTACAAATATTTAAATTCATATATCAAAATCAAAAAATGGGTCCATGATCACAATGAAAGATATTGCCAAACTAAAACATTCTTGTTATCAACAATTAATATCAAGGGCTATAAGACTAAGAAGTAGGTGATATTCCAGTTATATATAAGACTAAACCACTACTATAATATTTTAAGTAATGCTTAAAAACAACTATTCCTAAAACCTCATATATAAAATATTTAAATACTAATCCATCATTATAGTCATATTTATTAAGTTATCACATTATCATACACATGAATGTATTTATCACAGAAACTATGTTATTATAAAATGAAGTTATAGGAAAAATATAACTGCAACTATACACCAATGTCACAAAACACTTCAAATAACAATATGTAAACTGTCAATACATGCAGCTTTGACAAAATCCCACATAAAAAATAAATATTTAACAATAGTAAACGATCATAAATTTTAAATTATAAATATTATATAACACATATTATATATTTATAATCTGTATTAAAATATGACATCCATAAAATAAGAATAAATTATCATTTATCATATCCATATTATTTGTAAACGTCACACTAAAACATTTTGAAATATTGACTTGAATATATTTTTTATAAATATGCATATTGATTAGTACAATATTTAAGAACTGAAAAATTATAAATGATTAACTTCAACATAAAATATTTATATAAAAAGTAATGTAAACTAAAAAAATATTTACCAACATTTATAAATTGTTTTTGTCATTTTTCTTTATTTACCAGTAAAATAAAACTTAAATGACTTTCCACAAATTTAAAGAACTAGAAGATGATCACTGTCTTTCTTATGGCACTCCATTTAAAATATAGATAGAATACAATAGACAGGTTTGAACAAAAATATAGAAAATCATGGTTTTTTGCAGAAGTTGATGATTATAAAGTACTATTATTTGTAAATAAAATTATGAAAGAAAAGATTATCCATTTAAGTCTTGTTTCCCAAATTCTTGTAATGAAAACTATTTATTTATAAGTTTCTTCTGAAAGTTTTAACGTTTAATGTTTTTTTTTTTTTTTCAATTAAAAGCACAATGATAATTTTGTTCATGTGATCAGACAGTCTGTTTTTTTTTTTTTATATATAAAAAATTAATTCTTGGCAAATTGCCAATAGAACAGTAAATAATTATATAGTTTATTTTTACAATTAGTATTTTTTTTTGAAATTCAGCAATTGACTTTCTTTTAGATTGTAGTTTAATAAAATCAACTTTTTATTTATAAAAAGGGTGCATAAGACCTTTAAATAATAACAATGTAATTTTTTAAACATATCAGTGACATCACATTCTAAATTAATAAAATTTCTTTTTTATAATCTGTCTTAATTCACACTCTAATAAATTACATTCCTAAGGAATATATCATTTCAATATATATATATAAAGTAATGTACAGGAAAATATGGGTAGTGGAAAAAAAACAAAAACTATTAGTAATATTTTGAACTCCATAACTGATTACATTACTATAATTTAAATAATATCTTGGCTGGAACATTTCTAAATTTAACCAAAGAAAATTATTTTCTAATATATGTTTTTGTGATTGTTAAGTGTTTTCATTGTGCTTTTGATGTGATTCATAGCTATGAATCTGTTGTTTCACACTGAAGGAGCACTCTGTAATCTAATGTTCCACATCTAATGTGTGTTCAGCAACATAATACTACTACTAATATTTTTTTTTAGAAAAATCTTTTTACACTAACATTAGAAATGTCACAACCAAATTATTCAAATAACAAAAAAAAAACAAAGGATATTATTACATTGTAATTAAAGTAATAATTAAATTGTAATATGAAAAGGTAGAAGGGAAATCAGAAGTATTGTAGAAATGTTTAATTTAAACAAATAAAATAATAATATAGTTAAATATTTTACATATTAAGTTGGGTATATGCTTACAGAAAATGATTCTGAACACAATGTTATTTAAATTTTATAAATAAAAGAATGATTCAACTTTGAAAATATTTGGCATAAGAATTTCAAGGGAAAATCATTATTTTAAGTACAAAGAGATTGATTGTCTTTTGAATTACTCTAAAATTGAATTTTATTCAAGATTGAATCTCCTTATTGTAAGACAAATGATTCATATAATATTTTAAAATGAGTTATATGGATAAATATGCAGAATGTGTGACATTTGATTTTATATTTAAACTATAAATTACATCAATTTCATTTTATATAGTTAATTATTTCTTAATATAATCATTAATTTATTTTTCTAGTTCAGATATATTGGACTGATATATTAGTATGTTGAATGGGATTATTAAATTTAAGTAATAATAAATTGGTATATTTTTTTAAAAATTAAATTTAGTCTTAGATATTTAGATATCAAACTAAACTGAAAATAAATATTTTTTTTTGTAATTTAATTTTATAAGATCACCTCAGATGTACTTTTGAAAAAAATTTAATATCAAATCTTTAGTATCTCTCAAGGGCAAAGTGCCCATAAAATGTTTGATGTGGGTAGAATAATTAATTATGATAATGTTCCTAGAAAAAATAATTCTACTGATGCAATAAACAATACTTAACATTTTAAGTGTTATTTAAAAAAAAAAAAACATTCCAAGTTTTAGACAACACTTATAAATATAAATTTTGTCAAATAATTATATTACCTTATGTAAGTTTTAGAAACGTTTTCAAATAGTTTTAAATACAATGTCATGATTTGACTAGGCCATTTTATAATGCTGTTAAACAAAATTGAAAATATAACTTATTGTTTTATATATATCCTACTGTTTGAATAATTAACATATAATATAAAGCTACTAAAACTAGTTACATTCAATTGAAGTTTTTTAGTTATCACACATACAAGCATAATCTTGTTTCCTGTTTTTATGGATTGTTGTTGAACTAAATATTTGATCTTGCTAAGAATATAAAATAAAATATTTAACTTTTTTTTAAAATTAGTAATAACATTTTCTGATTTTCAGACGTTTCTGCAACATCTTTTAAATCTGAATGACCCTACAATCAAAAATATTACAGAAAGAAAAACAAATAGATAAATAAAATGTATGGAATACATTAGTCATTTACATACTCTAGACGGAAATAAACACTTAGCAGACATGCCTCTTTTTAAACATCCATGAGTCCGTTTTACTCATTTTTTTATATGTATAATAATAATAAAATTATTATGTACTAATGATGATAGTAAATATTGATAATAACAATTATAAAAAAAAAATAATAACTCGGAAATGTTTTCATTTACTTTTTAATCATTTTTAACTCAAAAAAATAAATAAATTTGCTGAAGTAAACATCATATGATATTCAGAGATTTGCCATTTTTAATGTATTCACTTTGTCTATTAATTAATGTTTTCTTATCTTTATTTACAGAAATTGCCTTTTTGATTTTTCTTTTAATGCGGTTTCTTTCTTTTGAAGTAGTCTGATGTTATTAAAATCAAAATTGAAAATAAAATTATGTTGTTGTTTTTTTTTTTTTTTTGTGATATATTCAAAATGTTGTATTCTGATTTAATAATAGCTTCGGTTTACTTTGATCATGAGAAAAAAATATAATACACATTTATTTTTGACCAAGATAGCTATAGAATTCTTTATTAGGAATGAAATAAGAAAATACAAAGGTATTTTTTTATAAATAGATGTACAAAATCGTAATTATTAGACAAAATACAAACATTAAAATATATATTATATGATAAAATTTTCTTGGTAAATTAAAAAAGTTCAGCAATTGGAAATGGTTAAAAAAGTAAAGGATAGTACTTACAAGGTTTATATATGAGTATTAAAATGAATTTTTTTTATCACTAGTTAATATTTAATATTTTTATCAGTGTTATATTTTCAAATTTATTAATAGATGTAATTTTTCATACATGTATGTTATAATAAACATTTAACATATTTTACATAACAAAATTATTATAAACTCTATTTCAAATACAATAGTTTATATAGATATAATAAAATACCACCTATAAACGTGTATGGTCTTTTCAATTTCAAAAAAAAAAAAACGAAAACAAAATAAAGGAGAGAGAGAAATACTACTCTAGAAATATGTTGTGCCATGACTGCACTAACCAATCTGCTAATCAATATTAAGAATACTACATATAGAACATTCTGTTTTACTTTTCTATTTAATTAATATTTTTTGTTGATGTCTTTTAATTTCTTCATCAGAAACCTTTTTTTTTTTTAATACTTTAGATCTATGTATAATTTTGCTTTCCAATATGTTCTATTCTCTGTTTTATCTTTCAAATGGAAACAAGTAATATCGCATTTTTAGAATATCAGAAATAATCTTCTAACATAGATGGAATATATCTGTCTGTCTCAATTTCATACAAAAAAAACTCTTTTGTAGGATGTTTTCTATGGTTTGTTGTTTTAAAAGTTTATTGTAATAAAAACGTTTTACTACAGTGAATATATTGAATTCATTAAAGCTTTTATCATCTATTATTAAAAATTTAGGAGCATTCTTAAATGAAACTTTTCTAATAACTTTATATGCTAATATGTTGTCCATGTTTTACTACTATTCAAAAAATTAAGTAAAGTAACTATATACATGTACCTTAGTATATAGTAGTTACTTCTTTGTGATGAAATATTTAGTCTTTTAATTTATTAAAAGTGTCAGCAACTCATGGGTCTGTAATGTATTTAACATCTTGACATATAAATCATCTTTTGTACTTATAAAACTAGCAAAATATTTAAACTGATGTATACTAAGTTGATGACCATCCAAAGTAAAAGTTTGTGAAGATTCTATCACTGGTAAAATACATGAGTGTTTTTGAACATTAATTAATAAACCATCTTTATATGTTGAATTCAAAACATTAAGAGTATTCTATAAATCTTCTCTTGGATTGGCAAATATAGCACAAGTATCACCATACTGTAAATCCAGAATCCAAGAAAAAAGTTTTTGGTTTTGCTTTTAATTGATTCAAATGTATAATTTCACCATCAAATATGTATTTCAAATTGATCGCGGTTTGATTTAATTATCTGTAAACAATTTCAAAACCCTCTATCAGATAAAATGAAAAGAGAGTTGAAAAAATGCACATCCTTTATTGTTTAAGAACAGATTTGATTTCAGATATCTCCAATTTTTTTCTTCAAGTAATAACATTTTTTTCCATCTTATCTTGTAGAAGCTGTATAATATGAATAGAATTTGGAACAATCAACTAATTTTAAACAATGTCATAGCCCTGCCATATTAACTGAAACAAATGCCTGACCAAATCACTAAAAACTATATGTAAACCACTACTTGATTTCTGGTACATTTCATGCATTTGACACACAACACTTATTATATCTTTAATGCATTTGGTTCTCTAAAACCACATAAGTCTCTGGTAACCATTTATCAATAATTGAACTGAATATATTTTATACAATTTTTGAAAGTACTTTTACTATAATAAGTAATAATAATATCCGATCATAATTTTATCATAATTACTGCAAACTTCTCTATTCCCTTTATTTTTAAATATATTGGAACTTTAAAAGTATCTTTAAGATCAGTTGACACATCTTCATACTTCTCTATAATCCTAAAAACACTAGTATTTTTGAGGCTAAAATATACCTACCATATTTTTAAATTGTTCTCTCAATATTTCATCAATATTTTCAACTTTTTGTTGCTGCATATTTTTGTTCAAATGTTAATATATAGAATAAATATATTATTAAAAATCCTCTTCTAAATTTTCATATTTATTATTCAAATGATAACCAAAATATTTCACCTGTTCAAAATATCATTGTTAATCAGCCCCATTGCTGGATATGGTAATATTGTAATATCACTTCTCAATTCCATATGCTACTATCAGTGAATCATAAAAAATGATTTAGAATGACCATGATCAATGAATACTCATATCTTTTTTTGAAATTTTAAGCCATGAAACAAGTAAAGCCTTTTTGTTTGTCAGGATACTTTCCTACTCTGATATTTATATTTATCACAAAGTTTTACAGTTATTTTATTATTCTGAAAAACAGGAAATACAACATATTTTCTTTTAATTAAATCACCAATAATAAGCGAATTGTCAGAAAAATAGTTATGATTTTTCTTTTTAATAAAGCTAAAAATATATTTACTGGAATCCATAGAACTCTCAGTAAAAGAGTTTCATGTTTCCTTAATATGACACATCTGAAGATCCAAATTAGCAAATTAAGTGTTTTACATTTTTTTTTCAATTTTATACTTATAGTCGATTTTTTTAAAGAACAATGCCAATAGTTTGTGAATATGATTGGAATAATATCTATTTTTATTTTTTATTATTATAACTTAGAGACAAAATGTAATCTTTTTTAAACTGTGCATCCTAACTAAAATGTCATCTATTAAAGGAGTAATAGCTACAGCTACACCACATTATATAGGCATTAGAGAACCACATTTAACAATTAAAATCATATACAAATGTTGATCTATGCTCCAAAAAACTTAGGTGAGATTTTGTTTTCATTTTTTTACTGTTAAACACTGCTCAGCATGGTTTACAAACTGTGTAGATATTTTTGTATATTGCTAAATTGAATATTGTATAGTTTATTCAAAACATTTTTGTTACATATATTGTAACATGGTGGAAAAACAAGATGGTCTTTCCTGGTGTCATGAAAACTCTGGGTGATGGAATATTATCATTACCCCAAAACATTTCAAATAATGAAATTTACAACCATGTATAAGATTTAAGATTTTAAAAAAATATTATATATATATATATGGGTAAAGGTTTACTTTAGCGACCAGAGCATATTCGCCATCTAGTTTTTAAAATTAGAACTAAAATCTTACGTATCTGCGCCTATATTGCAATTACAGTAAATATTTATTAATTAAAACGTAAAAGATAAAACAAAATCATTTACCTTTTTAAGCACAATTATGCCCTATGCATAGTAGGAAGCTGGAGAAAAAGGCGGCAGTGCTATATCTACTGCAGAAGGCAAATTCTTGGAGGTACAATGAAAATAAAGCCCTGCTGGTACCATATTGGAATTTCATCTTACACTTGGCCCTCATCCACATATTCTCTGTATGTATGTCTTGGTCTTTGGGATTCATGAAGTTGTCCTAGTGGACGACAACCGAATGCATGTACACCCCATTGGTAAGTCTGCTGATATTATTGTATGCAACCCAGTCATCTGAAATTATGCGAATCCCTGGTAAAATGTAATGCTGGATTAGGGCCTCCAATGTGCCAGCCATTCTATCCGCAACTTCTGCCAAGAAGCACTTCCTTGACCCTCTTTCAATACCACCAAAGACCCAATGCCCTCCATGTATAGTCCCCCTGTGGTATTTTCTGTGGATATAATATGTTTTGTCGATTTCGACGACTAATGGCTCCCCATTGTCATCCATTCCGCCGAGAACCATCAAGATAGTTTAAATTCTTAAGTTATAAATGTCGATAGTTTAAATTCTTAAGTCTCAAATAATTTAAACTAATTATTTTAATTAAACTAATGTAATTATTTCAACTTCTTTAAAATGGTAAATTTTTTTTTTATTATCTTTTACATTTTAATAAATTTTAATGTAATTGTAATATAGTAGTATGCGTAAGATTTTCGAATAATAATTTACTTCTAATTTTGAAAACTAGAGGGCGAACATGATTTTTATGCTGTGGTCGCTAAAGTAAACCTTTACCTATATATATATATATAAGTAAGAGATATTAAAGATCATAAGATCTCTTAGAGATCAGCCCAGTTAGTTCCTTAGAGCAACCAAAAGCATAATTAACTAAATTAATAAATCTACCAACATTATCAATAAGTATAAGTAATACTCATTATTATGTGTCATTAACAATAAAATAAATCGACAATCAATTTTGTGACTGGATTTAAAATGAGTCTACTGTAGATCAGGCCAACTATTTAGTCTTTGCCAGTTTGGGGTAATTATTCATTTGGATGCATCACTTTAAGTGCTAATCTATCTGAATATATAACCATAAAAGCAATAATTCTGGGATATTAAAATATGTTGATTATCATCAATTCTCTGGCCACATAGTAACAATTAATGCACTGGCTAGCTATAAACTAAATTTCTAATAGACTAAACTAAATAAAATGTAGTGCATGGGTTTTGAAAAATATAATTCTCATGTTATACCAGGACAATGTCATATTGGAATGTGCCTGCACTAAAATACAACCCCTTTATTATATCAGACTATTATGCTCAAATCTAGCTTAGAGAAAATAAGATCTATAACTGCAACTGTGATCAAGGGATGATAATACATAAATTCTAAAATCCATTTAGATTTAAGTCACTGGAATAATTTTAAAAATAAGATCCAAGTTTATCAATAACAATATAAAATAAAGTTAAGGTCTCTAGAATAATACCGTACAATTGATTTATATTTCAATCATCATATAAAATACCATAAATGATTAAAATTTAAATTTATCATATTTTAATGATATACATTCTAACCTCAACTTTAGACAAGTAGATAGTCAATTGAAAATAATTCTAAAATTGAATAAGAAATGCTAGTCTGTTTGCATAATGACAGTAATAATAAGATTATGTATACCCAGGCACCAAATTGTAACTATGAAATCATAATGCCCACCAGAGATCATCATCCATACTCATTACTATAGGATATCATAAAGTAAGTAATTGAATTGTCTCAAAAATATATAATGGTAATATATCCAATTCAATTTATTATGGTATTAATTTAAACTTAATAACTATTATGTAAATACTCTCATGATAAGTTATTACTGCTAACTAAATAATATAGACAACTTTTTCCATGACTTTATATATATATATATATATATATATATATATATATATATATATATATATATATATATATATATATATATATATATATATATATATATATATATATATTATCTCGAGCGGTAATTACAAGAATGTTGTGTATATTTCTAACATATAAATGACTAGAAATAAATTAGTAATCGATGCAGAGAACTCAACACTTATATAAGATTATTATTTATTTAAAAGTTGACTTTAAAATGTTATAAATCCTTCCATTTAACCCAACTACGATTATTTTCATTCCTAGCATTTGTCACTTTTAATAGTCACAATTATATAACACTAAATGTCTATGTTAAGGTCTTCTTTATATCTTCTCAACAGACAACTCTTAATCTTATCTCCATAAACACACATGTACGCCTTCCAACTAGCTATAGATTCATTATCATTATTATAATAATATTTCCCGATCTTAATACACTTGACTCCCAAGGTAGCTCTCTTAAACTTAATAATCGAAGTACTCAAATTTCTCAAGATCTTGATCTGCTAATAAGGTGCAATTACTAATGATTACAATGCAATGGATATAATCCCAAACTTGCTAAATTAATTTTTAATGTGATTTTACCAGTGGGAATCATGTTAAATACCAAAAGGAGGAAAGGGATTTTATGTCTGCTCCTAGTATTTACAACATTGCAATGAACCAAATAACTGAATTTCACATATCTAAATTGAGTATTTTCTCTCACATTTTATTTTATTTCGTATCATCTGTTTGCCAAATTTAACTAGTACTTTTAAATTTATTATATTTTAGGAGTCAGGTATGTTTTTATCCCCATGAAATGATGTCCCCCACCCCCTATATAAAAAATATATTTTTTGGTTGATATTTTATGAAGGTGAATTATGGAAATCAGTCATGGTAGTAAACTATGAAAGTAAACCATGGAAATCAATCACGGGAATCAATCCTGGAAATCAATCATCATAAGACAATTCATAAATTTAAACATGATCTGGTATTATTGTAAAATTTGTTATGGCAGTATATAGAATATGCCCTTATAAGGTGGTAAGTTTCTAGACATAGGTTCTAGATAGGTACTGAATATTTGTTCTAAACATTTGAAATATTAAAACACAAGACACATATGTACATTTATAATAATAACAAATAATTATTATACTTAAATAAGAAAGATACACACACATATATAGTATCATCACAATCTCAAACATTATACTCATTGTAAAATTAAATTTTACCCTCATTCATATGAAATTCACTTTAACTACTACTACTACTACTACTACTACTACTACTACTAATACTAATAATAATAATAATAATAATAATAATAATAATAATAATAATAATAATAATAATAATAATAATAATAATAATAATAATAATAATAATAATAATAATAATAATAATAATAATAATAATAATAATAATAATAATAATAATAATAATAATAATTTATTTTATTTATTTATTTATTTATTCATTATGAAACAAACAATAAATGTATAATACAGTGAGATAAATTCCATACAAAAAAAAATATTGTGTGAGGAATTTAAATGTAACAACTAAAAACACTAATAAAATACAAAAAAATGTATAAATATAACATAAAATATTAAAATCACTCAGATATTGCATTTGGAAATTCAGTCACAGTAGTAAATAATTACAACATAACATACAATATAAACAAAAAAAAAACAAAAAAATAAAATAAAACTAATGCTTAGCATAATATAACCAGTGCCATAAATGCTTTTTAAAAATCAAATAACTAGTGTTCATTAAATTCACAGAACAATCTCTTATAAACATATTAAATAATTTAGGACCATTATAACTAAAATGCTTCCTACTAGATGTTTTAAGAAAATTAGGTAAAGCTAACTGATATTTAGTAGATAAATGAGTATTTACAATAGAATATTTAGTACCCAAATGAAGTTTCCTACAATAAATATCAAGAATCACTCTATATTTATACAATTGGAAAACATCTAGTATATTAAACATGGCATAAATATCTTTAACAGATGTGGTACGTGATCTACCAAAAATGATATGCATTGTATAATTTTGTAAAACAGACAAAGTAGTCATTGCAAAAGTAGAACAGTTCCCCAAACTGATATATTATAACATAATAAGCTTTGATAAGAAGAAATATATAAAGTAATCAAGGCTGAACAAGGAAAAAATTTAGATAAGTAGAAAAACATATAATTTAGTTTACATAAACGAGAACAAAGAAAGTCAATATGGTTTGACCAGGATAGTCTGGAGTCAATAAAAACAACTAGATAACAAATATTATCAACAATGAAATGTTAGCACAAGTACAAGTGCTATTACAATGCCAAAAATACTTATTACAAATAGTAATGTTAAGCGAATGAACATTTGACTTATAAGAAAAATTAATAGCTTTTGTTTTACTCAAATTAATTGATAAATTATTAAATGCTAACCATTTACTAATTAGGATTAAATCATCATTAATTATTTTTTCAACAAAATTATATGAAACTGCAGCATAAGATAATGCAATATCATCTGCAAAACCATAAATTTTAGCTTCTAAAGGTAAAGAAAATAAATCATTTATATAAATTATAAATAAAATGGGACCCAAAACTGAACCTTGTGGTACACCATGGTTAACTGTTATAAAAGAGCTTACAACACCAGAAATATTTTTTGCTTGTTTTCTATCCTTTAAATAACTCGCAAACCATGAAATAAATCCACCATGAAAACCATATGAATATAAACACTTAAGTAAAATTTTGTGAGATACAGAGACAAATGCCTTTGACAAATCAAAATAAATAGCAACAGTTTTAAAATCCTTATCTAGTAAAGTTTTCAAATTGTTTACATGACTATAGAAAATGTCCAAGGTACTTCTACCAGAAATAAATCCATATTGATGTTCAGATAAAATATTATTTTTAGATAAAAATGGCATTTTCTCTTTAACTACCATCTCTAACAATTTGGATATTACAGATATAATAGAAATCGGTCTATAATTGTCAAGCTGTGCAGGATCACCCTTTTTACAAACAGGTGTAATAAAACCAACTTTCAAACAAGTAGGAAACAAACCAGCATTTAAGGAAAGATTAAACAAATAAACAAGAACAGGAATGAAAGCTGACTTATTTTCCTTAAGAATCTTTGGTGTTAACCTATCTAGACCAGCTGAATGAACATTCTTTAAGAGATCAATTTTTACCAGACAAATCCAAATCAGTAACATCTGTACACAAAAAAGAATTTAAATAAGAATGAGCAAAAGACAATTCTTGTACTGGTGTTCTATCTATTGACAAATATGAAAAAAAAATTATTAAACAAGTCAGCAACACATTTTTCATTATTTTCTACTTCAATCAAATTATCATTGTGTTTTATAAATTTAAATTGATTTGATAAATGTTTCTTTACAAGGGAATTTATCAATTTCCATTTTAAAGAAACATTTTTATCATTAAAATATTTTTGATAATATCGAAATTTTAATTTCCGAATATCAGATTTGATCTTAGTATTTAATTTCTTCCGACTCATCAAATCTCTACACAAACATTTTAAATGATTTCTTTGATTAATTTTTTCAATCAAATCATTTGTTATCCAGACTGAGCATTTGCGGTTTTTTCTAGTCAATTTAAAACTAACCATAGATTTTGTAATTAAAGATTTACACATATCTTGAAATTTTAAAAATGTTGGATCAACATCATGCAAAGCAAAAACATAATCCCAATTCTGATCAGACAATAACATTTTTAGTTTATTATGTGACAACTTATTAACATATAATAATAATAATAATAATAATAATAATAATAATAATAATAATAATAATAATAATAATAATAATAATAATAATAATAATAATAATAATAATAATAATAATAATAATAATAATAATAATAATAATAATAATAATAATAATAATAATAATAATAATAATAATAATAATAATAATAATAATAATAATAATAATATACAGATAAAATCTTAATATAACTTATACAAGATTATCAATATGATAATGAATTAAAATCAAATTTTATAATAATTTATTTAGATATTTTTTTTCATTTATATAAGATATGAAAAGAAATTGGTCATAGTGATACTTGTTTTAGAATGCCAGATAAATGAGAATATGTACATCAAATTAGAAGAAATTAATTATGTAGATTCCATAGAGTTGAATGTATTAAACAGTAAAGTTGTAGCCAAATGGTTAAAACAAGTTCATTATTATCAACTAGTAAGAAAATGAAATGAAGATGAATGATCTTAAAATAAACTAAGCTATGTAATTGGAATCTATAAAGAATGAATAAGAGAACATGTCTATTTGCAAGTAATACATATTAATGAAGAACTGCATATATTATTACAAAAAAGTTCACAGATTCTACAATTTCTTCCCAAATGAATGGATATCTGAACACTGACAGGCATGAAAGATTTGGCAAGATTATATGTATTGTGGCCTAATATGACCTACCTGTGAGATTAAAGAAATAGACAAACACTAAAAAATGTGTCAGTCCTCAGCATATCTATCTCTCAAAAAACTGGAACCATGATCATAAGCAATCAAATCATCACAAAGGATTCATATAGACCATGTTGTATATTTTAAAGGATATATTTTTTTGGTAGTTATCAACACTTATTCAAAATGCACAAATGTTAGAGTTGTCAAAACTATGATTGTAGCAAAAACCCTTATATTTTTAAATGTAGTGATAGCTATCATAAATATCCAGATAATATCATTTCAGATAACAAAGCTAGATTTATTTTGTTGCAAAAAAATATTTTTGACTAGCAAGGAAATTATACATCTTGTAACCTTTCTATTATCTCCTTAATGAACCTAACTGAAAAAGCTGTACAACATTTGAAGCTAATGATGAATACATATCAAAACATTGAACAAATAAGTTAATAAAGCTTCAAAGACAGTCATGTTCTACTAGAATTTTACACTGAATACAGCTATTAAAAACAACTGCTGAAATGCTAATGAGATGAAAATGCTGAACTCACATATCTATTTCACTATCTAGTAAAATAAAGACAAAGGAATATGATTTAGGTAGCATGAACTAGGTTATTGGAAAAACAGTTTTGACAATAGTCCTAATAAGAAAACAATAGAAAATGACAATTGTATTAAAAGTATTGTCTCACAATTGAGAAAGCATGCAGATGATATTCATGTATGTAAGCTTTTGAACAATCTTTAAAGTCACCAGAGTAAATTTAATGAATCTTGGAGTGTAAAAATGGATTTTCGAGTAAGAAAGATGTATATGTGGCTGATCCAGCAAAAGAAAAAGATTATGATGGTGCATTGTCAAAAATGCAAGAAAAATGGCAACTTACAGTGAGCTGACAAAAAAAAAATTCTTCGAAATGTGTTATTCTGCTAATGATTCACCCAAAGTGCCTATAGTGGATTTACTACATAATGTGCACAAATGATAAATATATAAGTTTAAGTAAACCTAAATTGATCTAATTATATTAATTAAGTGATACCTTAAAAATGTTTTTATTTTATGATAATTTTAGTATGTTAAGAAATTATTAGCCACATGTCTGTGTGTGTGCATATATGCCAATGTATATAACATAGACACATAGGTAAATTTTAAGCATTCCTTTATAGATTTATGACAATATTGAATAATAAATTATACTGCTGCCCATCTGTACAATGGTGTATCTGTATTTTATTTAAATCTATGATAAGGCATTATATATATATATATATATATATATATATAACTTGTTATATAAGCGTGTAAAAAGTAGAAATAATGGTGATTCAATATCTCCTTCAGTTTTCTTTGATCACGAAAAAACATGTAAATATAAATTTAAATTTGATTTTGAAAATGTGAAAATTCTTCATGAAGAGAGAAACCATAGTAAAAGAAAAATTAAAGAGGCAATTTTTATAAACAGGAATAAAATGCATTTAATAAATTGACAATCTGCTAACATCAAAATACAAGATTTGTGGAATTTGAATTGATGATGTTTGCTTCCACTTTTGTTTTTGAATTTAACGGCAGTTGAGGCAGGTTTAAGAAATGAACTGAAAGTACTTCTGCGAATTTAAGGATTGTTTGTAATAGATTGCAAACCGTTAAATTTATTATTTCAATTATAATTACTATTTTGTTTTTAATTAACGGCCACTTTATTTATTATATATATTGAGGTGAATGGTATCTGTTTCAAAAGTCGCTTCACAAAAATAAAACTAACTTTTGGTTTTATTAAATTTTTAAAAGGAAAGCTATTTAAAAGTTTGTTTATAAGAATATGGGTATTAACACACATACTGATTTATGTTTAACATATGTTTTTTTGTTTTTTTTTTAATATTTAAATTTGATTTCTAAAATAGTTTTCTTTTACTGCTTGTTTTTATTTTTATTTTTTTTGTCAAATTAATTAAAGGCAAGCAAACTTTTTAATTGCATTCCTGTTTCTTTTATTTTAATCGTTTTAGTTTGATTTTAAAAGTGGAGATTTAATTTTGTGTTGTTATTTTTGTATAAAATAATCCCTGGTTGGAATTCTTAATTAGGTTTGAGTGGGAAATAAAAATTTTCCCAGGCCTCAGGCATATAATTGAACTATCAAGGCCGTTTATGTGGGCGATTGGAGAGAGTATAAATAACTCCAAAATAGAAGAGAAAGATTATTATTGGTTTGACTAAGCTAATTCAGGTTCTCCATCATTCATTCAGCATCTTATAAACTCACTATTCACAGTTATATTAGCTTGCTCAAATTTGTAGTGTTTTCAGTTCAGACATTGAATTTCTTTTTAAAAATTTGCTGTCTCATGATGTTAAAATCCATTGATATATATATATATATATATATATATATATATATATATATATATATATATATATATATATATATATATATATATATATATATATATATATATATATAGTGATAACCTATAACATGCCTTGCTAATTGAACTTAGGACAGACTCCTGAATCCCAATTTATTTTACACCTTGCTATGAAAGTCCAAAGTAAATAAAATCCTGAATTATGCCTCTAAACTTGCCATCATAAATGGAAAACACCTGAAATATGAATTTAAATAAAAGTGCACAATCTTTGAAACTATGTGTATAAGATAAAACATTTATTATTATTTTCAGGGTAAATTCTTTTTATTTAAATCTCTGCTCAATCTAAAATTAAATCTGTAGTTTTAATAATAATTTAATCTCATAATTTTTATATGTGTTTGTTTTTCACCATGTTAATAATGTGTCTCAGAATTTTAATTTTAAGATTCCAATTTTGCTGTCAATTTTATTTATTAAAGAGTGTATTGTGAGACTATATTTTATCTGCTTATTATTAACTATTTCTAAATGCTTTGGCAGTCTCTAATAAATTTAATTTGCTCACCTGCCCCTATTTTATTGCCCAAAAAGTCATTTTTAAATATGTTTAGTTTGCACTTCTTGCAACATCAAATCATTTTGCTGGCAGTTTATAGTGCTTGTTATTCGAGTTTTTCTGAAATTGGAGATTTTATCTACTCATTTTTAGATTATGTTAGACTGTAATCATTTTTATTTTTGTCTTGCATGTGAAATCGGTCTTGAATTGCTTTTAATGTAGCAATAAAAGAGCTGTCCTATCAGCCATATGATATTCTTATCTTGATGCATCATTCCAGAGCAAGAAATGCTCGCTGCTACCATTTCATAAATTTCTTACAAGACCATATTGATTTCATATCTCTGAATTGGGAAATTGGAAATGTTCTTTTTAAATCACCAGCAGGAAAAAAAAAACTTTTAATTCCATTTTAAATTTTTGGTGATAGAATGTTTCTTTCTGCTAAAACATTTAATATTTTTAAATTTTCAGTTCATACACACTCTCTGATAAATTAACTTATAAAAATCTAGGTCAATGTTCATATTTTGTTTGCTACATTTATTTTGACTTTTATGTGCTGCTTTAAATTTATTTGTCAGAGCATGTACTAAGAACTTGGTTTGTAAAATTTATTTGTAATTCTAATTATCTCACTTTCTTAAAATGCTTGGGCAGACATAACTGATTTTCTAAATCAATTACCTGTCTCCTATTGAGATTTTTAATTATTATTCTCAGCTTAGTTTGGGCAATCATTTAGTTGGTGTTTCCCTAGTTTTAAATGTCAGTTTTCCTTAAATCAGATATTTAATGTTTTCTAAATTTTTCAATCATTTACACAAGCGTATTTTCTAAGTTTCTTATTTTGTTAAATTAAAGATTTAAGTTTTTTCTCATTTTATAATTCATACTCCATCGGATTCATTTTTCATTTTTTTGTTCTTGCATTGTAGTCAATCTTGGCAATTGTATATGTGATTTTCCATGCAGTAGTCCTGTGGCAATATGATGAGATTAGTCAATAATCTAGTGAACACTTGTTTACACTGGTTCCTTGGTTCATGCAAGAAACTTTACATCATTTTTCCTTTCAGAACTTTTGAATAAGGAAACCAGAATTGCTTAGGGTGAATTATCAGCTGAAATAAAATCATTCCCTCATTTTCTAATTCACTATTAGAAAATTAGTCTATCTTCCAGAGCATTGACATATTATTCTTTCTACTACATGCCTGATAAACCATATTTATTGTGTGCAAATATATACTTTAAACTTTTATATAGCTATTAATAAAATTGTCAAATTATTTAAACTTGATTTTTCTGACATTTGTCTTAGGGCTTTTATTTCTCAATTGTCTGAACAATATTTAAGATTTCTTGCTTCTCCCTGTGTCTAGTCAACACAGATGATCATCCTCATTCACTTTTGATCATGGAAAAAAAATTTCAGATACACCATGATCTGGTGGTGTCCTCTTTGATTAAAGATGGATTGAGTGACAAAGATTTTAGATATAATGATTAAAATTATCCTTTTTATTTTTGCACTGTGGTTCATTATGTATTTTATCTGATGATGACCGATGAGCAACATCTATAAGAAGTTTTTGTGATTGATAAATAAACACATATAAGCAGTTTAATTTCACTGTCTGATTCATGTTTTATTCCAACATTACAACATAATGTGTACATCCCCCAATCAATTAATTAAGATAAAATTGATTATAGAATTACTAAACATTTAATAATAATAATTAATAATAATAATAACAAGAGAGAAAAAAGGAAAGCATCACACATCTTGTCATTTCATCTAGAGTAAATAATTTGGTCCCTTGTGACATTCATATAATGAAATTAAGTCGTGTGACATCTGACTTTATTTATTTTATCAATTCATATAATTAATAAACAAAATTTTAAAACAATGTATATACACACTCCATCTTGTCAAGAAATCTGAAATGCAACTATTACTAAATTAAACTGTACCCATTCATAACTCTGACCAATTTCTACCCTTACTAAATAAATACTAAAAGAAATATCTTATCTAGTTATTATTATCATTTTATATTCCCTTTATCTTTTTATTTTAGGCCTGTCCACTACTTCCATACATCTATATACACACACACATTGTCTAGGATTTAAACATTTCCCAGAAAATACTTACATAAATATTTCAATCAAAAAAAAAAAAATGAACATCTATTTTAAAATGAACTATATCAAAATACATCAACATATGTGTGCACAAAAATATATACAATATGATTGATGAAACACTTGAAGATATAATAAAATAAGAAAAAGTAGCATAAATAATAACAATATTTAGTAATAATAAAATCCTTAATTTATATAATCTCCTTTAATATTTGAGGGGAGAGAGAGGGGGCAGTAACAAATGAAATGTCAATAGTTAATCAAATTTGGTTGTATATTACTGATTTCCAGAGTTCCTGCATTTGCGAAGTACCGTTAATTAACTTTTAAACAAGCCATAAGGTCAAGTTTTTATATATATATATATATATATATATATATATATATATATATATATATATATATATATATATATATATATATATATATATATATATATATATATATATATATATATAATATATATATACATAAGTGAAACTTCACTTGGCTACAACAGATGCCAGAGTTTATCTTAGCTTAACTGTTTGTTTGTAATTGTCTGAATTTTTTTTTTTTAAAATAATGATAAAAATAAAATAAATTAGTTAGTTAGCAAATAATATATGATAATAATGAATAAAATTGTAATATTTATTAAATTTTATATGATTATGTAAAAAAAAATCAGTACCATGTAGTAATTAGTTTTATGGAAGACATAAGATAGTAGTTTTCTTAACATTAATATTTGAGTTAGTGTAAATTAATAAATAATGTTAAAGGTATTATAAAGAGATTAATGGTTTTGTTTATTTCTAGTTTATAACCTCCAAATAGGCTAATATTATAAATAAAGTAAATAGTATCAAATTGATTTACAAGTAAACTTTAAACTTTATTAAAACAGTCAAATAATATTTAAATATTTAATCTAAATTACCTTTTAACCTGTAAACTCATTTCTAATGTAATATTCTTTAATATTTTTTATTTGTAGTTTTTAAATAAGCTATAATTAATTAGTAGAGGTCAGGTTAAAAGGTCATCCCTGTGTGTGTAGGTGCATGCATTGAGATGTGCGAAGTAAATGAATAAATAATTTGACTACAATATTGATTAAAAAACAAATGACTGAATAAAAGTATTATAATTAAATATTTAAAAGGTCTATTGATAAATAAACTATTTTTTTATATTTATTGCTATTTTATTTTACATAATATATATTTTTTAAATGTTACATAAAAATTAATAATTAACTTGTAATTTAGAATCCATTAAATCACATGAATTTCAAATAATTAGATCAATTACATCAGTAATCAGTTCCAGATTATTTAAAAAAGTGTTAAAGTTGAATGTAAAATAACTTGTATTGATTGGATATTAAAAAAGAAATAGACATAAAAATTGAGGTAGGGGTATAAATTATCAGGTTATAAATAGAATATATTTTTTTTGTATTTTAAAGTGTTGCTGTGTTCATACTCCTAAATTCTGAACTTTTCTTTTCTTAAAAAAAAAGCAAGATGTAATTTTTTTAAAAAAATTATTATTTTTTTTTTAAAAGCAAAAGTATGTAAAAGTATATCTAATTGTTTAAAATTATGAACAACTGCTAGACCCCAAAGGTAACTATTTCTCAATATCAACTTTCAGTTAACTTTAAAGCTATAGTAACAACATGTTTAAAGAAAATTTTAAGTCTTCTGTCTTCTTTTCTAATTGCATGATTTATATCTATGGGAAAAATAAATTTAGGATATTAACAGTTAGTATTTTATGGCTAAATATCCTTATTGCACTAAATGTTTATAGTCTAAAAATGCTTAGTTATTATCTAAGTAATCTAAAACTTAAACAAAAAAATTGATAGACATTTATAGTGAACTTTATTGTAATTAAAAGGCATCAATCTCCTTGTTTTAAAATTTATATAAAAGTGACTTAAAGTCCGAGATTCTATTAATGATATCTGATATTGACTTTAAAATATACTGCTGTTATAATAATGCTTGTTTCTAAAATAGTTTTAAAAGAGAAAACATATTGCGCTAAAATAAGAAAGGATGAATTTTATCTGTCAAGCGTTTTGTATATTTTAGTGCTAACTTTGCCTAATGTTCAATTAAAAATGTATTGAATATGATAAATTAATTATCTACTTTTGAAACAGTTGGACAAAATGCTATAAACTACCATTATTAATGATAAACTTTTCTTTTTATAATGAACTGTTATATTTGCATTTACCTATACATAAATTTAGGACAATTATTTCTAGCTCCTAAACAAATTAAATTTTCTAATTGCAAAATAATCGTACTCCTATGTTTAGAAGAGTAGAGAAAAATTGTTTGGAAACACATCTTAAAATATTATATGAGAAAATAATTTTAAAAAAAAATATTTTAAAAAATGTGTTTGCTTAAAAGAGAATAATGGAATTGAAATAAAGCTATATTAGTGTACATTTAAACCCAGTATCATATAATAATATTTTCAGCTGAAGAATTTGTTTTACATATTCTAGTGCTGTCCTATTCTGGTTATTCTAATGTTTTTTTTTTTTGCTATGGTGCTCTCTGAATAAAATAATATTGTTGAAGGAAGAAATTAAAATATCTTTAAAGAACTCTTAAACATGTTTCATTTTTTAGAAATCATTGCCATGCTGATGAATGTTTGGATGAGAATCTTCAAATATTTTTAGATAAATTACCCTCAATAAATTATATCCAAGTCTAGAATGGAAAAACCAGTATGTAGCAGAAACTATGAACTTAAGTTACTGTATTATTATTTTTTATTGTCTGTTTTATTGGTTTTAAAAAAAGGAACCAGATAAATATTTATGCTATATATTTTGTTTTAAAATATGTGTAATACTATTAGCATAAATATACCAGGTAAACTAATGCTACAAATTTAATCTTAATGAGTTAAATATTTTGCTATTCTCAGGTAAGTTTTATACTATTATATTTGTTAAATGTTTCACAAGTCAAAATTACATTCAACAATTTTGTTCCTGGAGATTTTAGGGTCTCCATTTTAGCTTATTTATATGTGGGATGTTTCACTCAGTTTTATTTTAAATCAACCAAAGAGGTTTATAAGAGCGATTCCATTCATTTGTTTTATAAATGCTAAATCCATATTAACTGCAAATATTTTATATGCATTGAGAATTTGTATTCTCACATTTAATTTGCAATCTTTTAAATGTTCACTAGTCACCATATTTTAGTATTTAATATTTTATTATGTGTGCATTGTACCTTTGCCTAGAATTTTTATATCATTTAATTTTAAAGTAAATCTTATATTAGTCATTTAACATACTTTATATTGTTGGTTCTCACATTGGGTATACATGTTGTATTTTTAAAATCCTCATTGATGACTTAGTAAGTTCATGTGAAGTCTATAACCTGTTGTTAGTAAAGTATTTGTTAGCCTCATCATGCTAGGCTTTGTTAACTATTATGAGTATTCTTTATGGAATAGACAAGGTTCTCCATCCTTATTGTAGTGCTTTTCCATGAAGTGATAGTGCTTGTTCCTATTTAGGGTTATTGTATCCCAGATATTTGTATTCCTAGTGATTGTGATCACATTTGTGAAGTACTGGAATTCCATGAGAGAGGATCATACTTTCCTGGTGTATCTTTCTTGTTTGTGATGCACTGAAGACAAGGTCCAGGCATCCTATTTTATGCCTAAAAGTTAGGTATTTTTAAAGCCACCACATTCTTAATCAGCTCTGTGGAGCATTTATGTACTTAGTTTCACCTATCATCCATGATGAATTAATGATAGTTCCACCACAGTAGTTGGTGTTGCATTTGTTTTTTCAGGTTGTTTAGCTATTTTAATGCTTTATGGTATATCAATGTCTGAATTGTGTTGTTATGATAGTTTTATCATCCACAAACCAAACAACAATAATTTATATTTAATTTTTAAGTATGTAAATTATTCTTAAGGTATAAATGGCAATTCACACATACTAATTTTAATATATTCATCCAGAGTTTTCACCAATGGATTTGTAAGTCTTTTAAATTTTAAAGTTTAATTTTTAAAAAAAGCATTTAGTGTAATATTTTATGTGTACAGAATTTATTAAGAAGGTATGTAAATTACCTCTGATGAGTGAGTGGCCCATACATCTAATTTAGTTTAAAGCTATCTAAAAATTTGTGTAAACACATCACTAGCTATAGTATTAATAATGTCAGTGTAACTAGTGATAATTTTTAAAAAATATATGCTATATATGCTTATTCCAGCTTAGTGTTTGCTTAGCTTAGGATAATGAATATTAACCTACTGTTGTGTTATTATGATTTTGAAAATAACACCATAGCATTATTAAATATGCCCATAAAATAGAATTATGCTGGTCTAACTTAGTCCATTTAAATTGAAGTTTAAAGATTTGGAATCTCTAATTGTTAAAAGAGATTATAAATTTAATATCAAACAGCCTCTGCTTGCTCTTGTATGTATTTATTTATTTTATTATTTTGTTTCTCAAAAATAAACAGTTTATAAGAGTTCAAGAGGAATACTCAGTAAAATAACCAGATAAATTGTTATAACTTTGTAAACAAAAAAAAAAGTTGAGTCAAAATGTTTGTAAAAAGATTCCAGTGCTATTGTGGCAATGTTTATAATAAATTTTGTTTGTAAATATTTTCTTTATATTGTTCTTAATAAACCATATTATTATTTAACAAAAGTTTTGTTTCAGTTTGTTTTACTTTTATATGAAAAATATTATTGTCTTGAGTTCCACAGTTCATAAAATTTTGAGTTCAAAAGTTCATAAACATATCATAAAGTATATAAAATATATTCTGATACTGGTTTAAATTATATAAAGCCATGCTAATCTAAGTGATTCTCAGATTGAATCACAGTAACAGATAATTACATTATGTCAGATACTTAATTAAATGCTCATTTAAAAGTTGATTTTTTTGTAATCAGGATAAATTCTCAGGCTGAAGATTATGCAATGAGATAAAGAATATTAGTGCTTCAAAAGAGTGTTTACTATTATTTTAAAAGCTGCACATTATCTTACATTATCTATCATCATCTTATATGTTTAAAGGATTATAATCCATCTGCATTTAAGGTCCATAGTAGATTATCTGTGAGTATGGAGATAGGCATAAAAAGTAACCTTGTCCTTTTCCTTGCTCGAGTAATATCTTGGATAATAGGCCATTATTCACTAAAATTTAGATTAATTCATCAAATTTGGATTCTGATTTTTTTTCTATTATTCCATAATTGAACATAAGGTTGATCTCCTGTGGTCAACCAAGATATTACTGACCAGTTTACTTATCTTAGCAATTATTTAGTATGCAACTTAAACTTTTATTTTGCACAAGTGTTTAGTTTTTAAAACCCCTGAAAGTGTTTACTCTTGTTGCCTTGTTAGTTTGAGTGAGATAGACCTTCAATTAAAGGATAATTTATTCTTATTCAGAGTGTATGATCTGATGGTAGGCCAATTCTGATAACTATTATCTAATGATTTAACATTATCTTTTATATTTTTAGTGGTAGATTATTAATATGGCATAATAGTTATTTTTGCATTGGTATTGGATTTGGTCTCTATCTGATTATACATCTCTGGATCATCATCTCTTTTCTTAAATTTATTGTAACCCCATTGAGTCAAGTCATTAAGAGTCTCTAATAGTACTTTCATTTCACTTATTTATAATTTCCCTCTCATCTTATCTTCATCATCATTCATCTAAAAGTTCACTCTCTTCATCATCATTTCCCTCTTTTACCATTGTCATCTCTTTCTCATTTCTCATCTTCATCTTCTTTTAATAGTTTACTTTCATCATCATTTCTTTTATTATCTCATCTCTCTTCCATTTCATTTTATCATCATTTTTTCATCTATTTTATTTCACCTTTACCATTTTGTTCTCCCATCTTCTTCTTCTCATCTCTTTTATCTTCCATTCACTTCATCTCATTTTATCTTCATTTTCTCTTTTTTTCTATTCTTCATATCATCCCCATCTTAGCTTTCTTTCTTTCTCTTCATCATCATCTCATTTTATCATCTTTGCCTTCTCTATCTCATTTCTCATGCAGTCTATTTCTCTTCTTTTCTATTCTTCATTTCTTTTCTCCTTATCTTTTTTCTTCATTTTTTCCATCACTACCCCATCATCTCTAATAGACTTCTTGTCTTCATCTTTTTTTTCTTTACCCCTTCCCTCCATCATCTTCTTTTGAGGTTACAGTTATCCCACATGAACTTCCTTGATAATAATCACAGAGAAAAAAACACAAATGTTTTTAAAGCACACACTGATTATTGTATGCAAATTTTTTTTAAAATTAGCCTGGTTATTATTTTGAACATGACTGTAAAGATGGTAGAAAATTTAGAGTACAGCTATGAACTAGTTGATGTCTAAACTTTTTCACAGACAATTCTGAATTTGAATCAGAGTAGGCTTTTTTCATGCTTTTCTCTTTCTCTGATATTTACTTTCCCTCTAGTCTCCCATTCAGATGTGCCTGATCTTCTGGGGTTTCCAGTACTTTTGAACAAAGCAATCTAGCATTCAGTACCGCATTACATTTAAAATTTTGTCCATAATAAGATATTTGAGATGAGTCAGCAACACCAGTTCCAAA
Source organism: Epiperipatus broadwayi (assembly GCA_028023455.1). Taxonomy (NCBI): domain Eukaryota; kingdom Metazoa; phylum Onychophora; class Udeonychophora; order Euonychophora; family Peripatidae; genus Epiperipatus; species Epiperipatus broadwayi. The sequence goes on along the minus strand of JAQFVV010006320.1, from coordinate 2,818,972 downwards.
AAAAAAAAAAACAACAATGCCCTTCTTCTGCAATTTATTCATTGTGTTACACACATCATTGGTCTCTTAATGGCACTAGCCTCCTCATGGTCATATGTGATTTAAATATTGACTATTCACTTGGGTAATTTTAAATATTTTTATCTTGGAACTGTCAAATTATGATTAGTTAATAGTGGAGTTCAAACTAGTTTGGTGGTCAAAGATATCATAAGGAGTCTCTTTGTTTTTACACATTTGATAATAAGTTTCTCTCTCTTTTTTCTTTCTGTCTCCTTTTTCTTTTTAGAATATTAACATACAATAAAATAGTAAGACCATATAAATTAAAAAAAAAGTGTTTTACATAGAATTAAAACTTGAAATATTAATTAGAAGACATTTAAGACAGATTGTCCATACATGCATATTGGGCCATACACACAACCACCAGTTATTCCTACTATATATATAGCTAAAATTAAGAAGTCTTGATTTTTACTCCCATTCTATTTTCCTTTCTATATTCTATCAATGATTTTCAATGAATTAAACACATAGCTGATTAAAACAAATAATAAAAAAAAAAAACTATTTTTTCTAATACTTTTTTTCATTTTTTCTGAAATAATTGTGGTGTTGTTTGGGTCTCCCATTAACAATTTACTATATATTTTAATGTTTTCCTAATCCATAAAGTCGTTTTAATTTTGGCCATTTTCCCTTCTCATATCTCTGACTAATTTTACCTTTTATTTTATTATAGTTATTTTTGTCTGGTCTGTCAATTTATGATTATAAGTAAAAGTAACCATTTGCTCAAATCTTAAATTCAATACAAAAAAATGGAATTGTTTAGGCACTCACACTGAAGTGATATTTAATAATAATTCAGACCCTGGCATTGAATGACATTTATTACAAAAATTTCAGCACCCTTGTTGGACTGATATTTATGATGGAAGTTTCACATTCCCACATTGGACACTATTTATAACAAAAACTCTAATTGCAAAAACATACCCTACAATTAAATTAAATTGACATTTTTCTAATTAATAATATTTTATGCATTTAGCAGATTATATTATTCCAAGAAGAGCAATTGAATATGGTTTAATATTTTTATACGCTAGCCATACCAATGGTCAGATAGAAAAGATACAAAATATATGACCCACAGTAAACATTTCCAGACTAATGAAGACTTCCATAGCTACAGGAAGCAAACATTTCTTTTTTTTGGATATTTTTATTTCTATTGGGATAATTCCCAGGGACCACTAGTCAAATCTGACAATATCACAAAAAAAAAGTTTTAACATATTTCTGGTGCTTGATTTTATCTGGCAAGCACAAAGAGTAAGAAACTACCTTAAATCAGATTATCATAGAAATTATAGTCATAATGCCTGTATATACTATTATATGGTAATTAAAATGTTACATAGTGAGGTATGGAAGAGAGAACTATGCCAAATTAACAAATAAAAAATAACATGTTTATTCACACACAGAAAACAAAAATTAAAAAAACATTAACATAATAGTTAAATGAAAGTGAAATAAATTAATTATGGCCTTCTTTGCTAAAGATCAGTCCATTTCTAAAATATGGGTAAACAGCCCAATTCCTTTTAGTTATAAAGTTTTTTTTAAAAAATAACTATTTGCAAAGGAATGCAATTTGGAATTTTATATTTGCCTAGGTTTTTGTTGTAGCTATATTTTTGAGGTGATTACTCCTCTTCTCAATGAAGATAATGAAATTTATTAGCAGATTTCCTAGATTGTTTTTGTAGCTGTCATATTAGTTGATATTTATCACCAGGGATCATACCAATGGTAGGCAAAGTTTTTTACTATATGTTGTACCAGTCAAAATCATGTGTTCATTCAACAAGACCTAAAATACAAGCAAACATATATCCATCTAATATGTGGAAGATACATAAATCAGGAACAATACCAAATATAAACCTATCTAGCTGTGCTCCAGGGCCTGTGACTACATACACAACACTTTTGATGATACTATCAAGCTTTCAATACTCCAGGACCAGCAATGAGAACTGGGAGAGCAAGGGACTTGATACAATATATATATATTATAATGATCAAAATGAAAGTGAAGATCGAATCTAACTGCAAACTACATATCTGCTCTACGGGGCGCCATCTAGGCATTTAAACCTAGAAAAATTTATAGAGTAGGCAGATATGCGCTGTTAAGATTCCACTTTATTTAAATATTCCGATCGTTAGCCCAAGTCACTAGCTCAGCGGAGACGCAGAGATAAAAATCTATATCTTAATTTATATCTTAAATATCAATAAATAAAAGCCACTGCCAGAAATTAACACATAAAAATATTTATTTACGCACATATAAAATAACATTTAAATTTTGAGGAATAAGTTTAACATTTTAGATTTTTATATTAACTTTTAATTTTACATTTAACTAAGTTTCAATGAGTTTAATATTTTATTTAGATAGTCAAGTATGAATAGACTACATAGATCTGCATTTGAAAAGAAAATATTCTTCCCTGATTTAATCTTAGGCAACAAATTTTGCAATCAACTGGCGCCAATCCATCTGATACATTCATGTATTCAATGTAGCATGATACGACAACACAAAATACTATACTGTCAGGAATGTACATCTGAACAATAAGTAGAAATAGAGAAGACATTGACTCTCCACCAACAGGAATGTGACATCTGTTGGCAAGTAGAACAATAAACAAAAAACTCCATAGGAATGGACTGCGGTCTTCTGCCGACTTACAAACCCATCCATAGGCAAACAGAGGGTGTGTGGCGTATATCTATAATCCTGCCCGTAGCGGACCTCATACTACATCTACTAATTACACAAATATATCCAATCCATTGAACCAATTCAACTACGAAATGAATAACCTAAGATTACCCTCCCTTAATATAACTTTACAAAACTATATAGCCATTCACGCCCGACTTAAATTTAACATTTAAATACGTTCGCACAAATGAATTTTATAAAATTTGTTTTAAAATGTTGAGTATAGATCAGCTGCACAGATTCCATGGTCAAAAACATCCCAAATTAAACACAACCGATCAAAATACAAAGTCATCGATAAGCGTCACTTGCATAGGGAATATACAAATCCCATTAGCATTCATCGTAAGATGCTTGCAGTGATATCGTTGATATATATTCTAATCGAATGTGAAAACCACAACATTATCAACCGCTAACGAATCTATGCAACATCTATACCCAACCTTAAATTTCATCATTTAAAATTTAAACAACAAATAATTTATACAATAAGAGAAAAAAAAATGGAAATGATTTTTATCAATCGGAAAACATATAAAATTAAACATTATTAATTTGATTAAAAACTTACAAAAGACAGATAAGAGTCCGTTTTTAACATTTAAGTTGGCTTGTTTATCAATTTATAAAACTTGACGAAAGTTCTTAATTGATTTTAATAATTGTTCATTTCATATAGCTTATGGTAGAAGAGTCCATGTTCCCATTGGCAATTCCCACGGAGACTTTCCTGGAAGACTGGTCTGATATTTTGGAGGTAGCATTAGCTGGTTCTGTTCTGGTATCACAGTCTTTGCATTTTTAAAATAAGTGAGTGAGGACGACAAGTGCGTCTTGTCGCTCGACTCACCAAAATCAAGTTGGAAAACTGACTGGAACTCAATATTTTTATTTTTATAATCCTCCTATGGATTCCATGAACAAAAACATCACTGTTCTATTATTTTTCGTTATGGTCCGGGCCTTCATTTGCTTCCATTGGTCAAGCTAAAATCTCTTTCTTCTCTTATCTAACTTTTCATCTGACTTTTTAATTAAACAGCTTTTATATAATTAATAAACAATCATTTCCATTTATAGATTACAGGAATTAATTAATACCTGTTTTTATTTTAACTTACGTTATTTTTTTATTAAAATATTTTTATATTTCAATCTTGTATTTTTTTATTAAAAAAAATACATTCAAATACTTTTTTTTTTGTTTATGAAAAAAATATTTTTAAAGTTTAGCATCTGTGCGAATATATACGTTTAACAAACATTTTAATTTTAGCGTTTAGTTTTTTTTTCTTTTTAATACACTTATTTTTATATGCGAACTTAAAAGTTTTTATTTTAAATTAATGTAACGACATATTTATATATCGTTACAATATATATATAAAACAAAAACAAGTTTTATATACGTAAAAACCTGCTATCGCTTGTATTAATGATCATTAGATTGAGCTTTACCAAGACCTCAAACATGCGTATTTGTTTACATAAACGTCAGAGTTAATATTCACGGTCTCTTTCATTTTGCTCCACCCTCAGATCAGCTGATTTCAAGCTGATTTGCTCTCATCAGTGAGGGATAGAAGTTAGAAACTAGACCTAAATATTAACTCCAAGCGTTTATGCAAAACGTTTCTATCAGTTTGCAAGCATGAATTTTTTAGACACCTAAATGTCTTCAAACTCAGCTTATCAAACTAGATAGCTATATGGGTCTGATATCAGTTCAGATTCTCCACATAGTGAAAGCTTCTTCAATCTATATCATTGCAAGAAAACTTTAATGGTACATTTATGAAAAACAAAAACAAGTTTTATATACGTTAAAACTGCTATACGCTTGTATTGAAGACATTTAGGTGTCTAAAAAATTCATGCTTGCAAACTGATAGAAACGTTTTGCATAAACACTTGGAGTTAATATTTAGGTCTAGTTTATAACTTCTATCTTTCACTGATGAGAGCAAATCAGCTTAAAATCAGCTGATCTGAGGGTGGAGCAAAATGAAAGAGACAGTGAATATTGACGCTGACCTTTATGTAAACAAATATGCTTGTTTGGAGGTCTTGGTAAAGCTCCATCTATTGATCATTCATACAAGCGATAGCAGGTTTTTACGTATATAAAACTTGTTTTTGTTTTTCATAAATGTACCTTTAAAGTTTTCTTGCAATGATATAGATTGCAGAAGCTTTCACTATGTGGAGAATCTGAACTGATATCAGACCCAAATAGCTATCTAGTTTGATAAGCTGAGTTTGAAGACATTTAGGTGTCTAAAAAATTCATGCTTGCAAACTGATAGAAACGTTTTGCATAAACGCTTGGAGTTAATATTTAGGTCTAGTTTCTAACTTCTATCCCTCACTGATGAGAGCAAATCAGCTTGAAATCAGCTGATCTGAGAGTGGAGCAAAATGAAAGAGACAGTGAATATTGACGCTGACCTTTATGTAAACAAATATGCTTGTTTGGAGGTCTTGGTAAAGCTCCATCTATTGATCATTCATACAAGCGATAGCAGGTTTTTACGTATATAAAACTTGTTTTTGTTTTTCATAAATGTACCTTTAAAGTTTTCTTGCAATGATATAGATTGCAGAAGCTTTCACTATGTGGAGAATCTGAACTGATATCAGACCCAAATAGCTATCTAGTTTGATAAGCTGAGTTTGAAGACATTTAGGTGTCTAAAAAATTCATGCTTGCAAACTGATAGAAACGTTTTGCATAAACGCTTGGAGTTAATATTTAGGTCTAGTTTCTAACTTCTATCCCTCACTGATGAGAGCAAATCAGCTTGAAATCAACTGATCTAAGGGTGGAGCAAAATGAAAGAGACAGTGAATATTGACTCTGACATTTATGTAAACAAATACGCTTGTTTGGAGGTCTTGGTAAAGCTTCATCTATTGATCATATATATATGAAAAACAAAAACAAGTTATAATCACGTTAACTTGCTCTCATTTGTATTTATGATCAATAGATGGTGTTTTACCAAAAACACTGACCAAGCTGACGTTTGTTTACATAAATGACAAAAGAGTCAGAATTCAGTGTTTAGATCTAGTTTCTAGTTAGTGAATTCTGACACTTTTGCCATTTATGTAAAGAAACATATGCTTGGTCAGTGTTTTTGGTAAAACGTCACCTATTGATCATAAATACAAGCAACAGCAAGTTAACATGATTATAACTTGTTTTTGTTTTTCATAAATGTACCTTTAAAGGGTTCTGCAATGATATATATATATATATATACATTGCAGAGGCTTTGACTATGTGGTGAAACTGAACTGAGATCAGACCCATATAGCTATCTGGCTTGTTAGGCTGAGTTTGAAGACTTTACCAGTTTGAAAAATTTCATGCTTGCAAACTGTTAGAAATGTTTTGCATAAACACTTGAAGTCAGTGTTTAGATCTAGTTTCTAGCACTATCCTTCACTAATGATAGAAAATTAGTTTGAAATCAGCTGATCTGAGGGTGGGCAAAATGAAAGAGATAGTGGATTCTGACTCTTTTGTCATTTATGTAAACAAATGTATGCTTGGTCAGTGTTTTTGGTAAAATGCCATCATTTATATATATATATATATATATATATATATATATATATATATATATATATATATATATATATATATATACTATATCCATTCAAGAATGGTGCAGACTGTTGTTTGACATTGATTAACGATCCAAGACGTAATAATATTCAAGGCAGCATTAACTAATGGCTTGAATCTAAGCATCTGATTCAAATAGAGCATTATATGTCTCATAAAATAATAAATAATAGAGATTCAAGTAATAAATGATAAATGCAAAAATACAGATAGATGACCTAAAGAAAATTTATTCAGTGATTATATATTAATAAAACAACATAAGATTTGGATGTCTGTTTAATTAGGTTAGATATCTGATAATAATTCATTTTGCAATTATGCATTTCTGAATTAAGTGAATAGGTCATTCACAACCATACACATTTAGATAAACATTTGTTTGAACATAAAAAAGTTAGTGAGTGCCATTGCTATAGAATTTAACATATATAAATAAGATTGAGGTATGGCAATACATTTGGTGGTTAGTGCAATTAATATATAAATATAACGTGGATTGGTTTGGTCAATATACCAACATCATTGGAAGAACTTAATTAAATCATTGATAATACATGATGGATTACCCTCATCTTAAGATTACAAATCCAGAGCAATTGGTTTACTATACTATGAAACATATAATTAAGATTTTATAATGAAACATATAATTAAGATTTTATAATGCATTATTCTGATTGCATACATGGATATGTGCTACTAAATCATGATGACTGACCAAATGAGCAGGAGTAAGATGGTTCAGAGTAATATATGCCACAATTATATAATTATATCCAACTGATTACATAGACTAAGTGGCAAATGGCATGTGATTATGGCTGACAGAGAACATTGCAAGTATACCAAGAAATGGATAATAATGAAAGTGGTATTTGTTATAGTTTCCCATCATTTCTAAAAATGAGATCACTTAAGATACTCTAGGTGGCTTTGTTATGTTTGCATAAAAGAAAAGATATGCTGGCCTGAAAACAAAAACACATCTGTGAAGAATAGTGGCACTGAATAGTGTGTTGTGATGATTCATCCATTTGTTTCCATATACTGATTCATTAGAAGTGCCTGAAGTCGAATCTATAGTAGGAGAAGTTTCTACTTTTAGAGCGATAATGAGGAGTGAGATTGGTGCAATCTGAAGATTCCAAAATATATGGCAAACCAAGAAAATTAATAAATAAATGATGGCACTACACACTTATAATGCCTAAGCATAAATAAATCGGTCACTAACGACCATAATACATTAATTAATACCTGATTAAAACAATCTGCTCTCCATCATAATGGAATGTTCAACATAACTCCCCTAATCAATTAACTAATAATGATCAAAATTATATGGGAAAAATTCAAAAACTAAGATGACTAAATAGCTTTCTTCCACACACCCCAAAGTGTCTTCATACATGTTATAACTTATAATACCATTTCAATTAAATATTAAACTTACTTATGGTGAGATTTATTTATTGGTCAGGTAAAACAACTTAATAATGAAATGAGGGTTAAGAGTAAAATTATTAGAAACAATCAAACAAAACTAAAGGAGCTGAACTATTAATTTTAAGGAAGTTATGTTTCCTTTGTGTACTAGGAGAAAAGTATGAGCAATCAGATTTAAATTTACTTGCTGGTTTTGATACAAACATGGCACATGAACACAAATCAAAATAACAAATTAAGGAAACAAAATTCAATTTAAATTGCTACACCTAATTCAAGAAAAAAATATATAACATTAGAGTAAGTTGTATTGATATTTAACACACACACACACACACACACATATATATATATATATATAACAGTTTTGAGAATTAAATAATAGGCATAAAAGGCTTACAATGTAATTTGGAAATAGAAGCAAGCTAATTAATTAAAATTATCAACTGGCAGTAATTTACGTATTTACCTTGGAATTGAAGGTGCATAAATAAATTTGGGTTGGACACAGGTATTTGTAAAGTGGCAGAGCATTTTTTGCAAAAGTTCACATTTTCGCAGTAGATCTTTCAGATTTCAGCATCACATATGAGATGAGGTTCCCAGAGGTCTGAGTGAAAGCGAATGACATTCTTCTTACCCGACATGATTTATATTATAATGTCAACTGGCGTAACGTATTGGAACTCTGATCTCCAAATAGAACAAGATTCTAATCTAATCTGATAGCCAAAAAATTAGCTATTTATAAACAAGGCAAATATTTAAAGAGTGTTCTCTTGAGGCAAGATATTTTTTTTAATTTCACATATATCTGGGAAAAGATATATTCTTTTGTTTCCATACATTTTGTTCAGATTTGAATATGATAAAATTCCTGCTGTCCATTGTTTCAAACTTTCATGGTTGAGATCCGAAGTTGATCTATATTGTTTTAACTCTTAATGCCGATGTATTCTATACAAAATTATTAGTAATAAAATTACAAAATATTATACATTTTACCGAATATTATAAATTAAATTATAATTTAATCAGCCTTGTATGTAAGTGGCTAGAAAATTGTTAAAATACAAAATATAAGATAAAATGTTGGATAAATATTGTGCATAAATTATTAGTAAGTTGCTATGATATATTACAAAACATTATAATTTAAACAAATTATAAAATAGACACATATTTTAAATTGTCGTCTTATATAAATTATTAATAGATTTATCAATATATACACAATATAAAATTCCCAAAATATTATAAATTATACAAATATTGATTTTTATACAAGTTTGTGAGTTGAATGCCGAGATGAAACTAAATGTACTTAATAATTTATCAAAATAAGCATTTATTTGATTTATCACTTTTTAACTTTTAGTAGATATCCATTTGCAGTCATGTACCTATACATTTCAATATATGGCCATGAAAAGATTGACTGATTGGTCAAGTGAACTTTAATGAAAAAATCTCTGGTATCTATAACAGTCTATACATTTTTAAATTCATTTAGAGGAATGTATCCATACATCTATATATCTATATGACTGCCTAACGCTTGAGACAGGTGTCTATTACTGATAATTTGATTTCAGCCCATTCTAGTGCTTATATAGTAGGCACTAGGTGAAGCGCAAATATGTAGAACATATTTCCAGTTCCAATGTCAGGTATCATATGTCAAAGAAACCAGGTGGTGAAATCTGAGTGATCACCTCTCCATATTTCAACAATGCATGATAATGTTACAATGTCTATGAATATTGCTATACATTTCTGATTGATGAATAGGAACTTTTGTATAGCAAACTGGCAACAGAATGCTTATCAGAGTACTACTGATTTATTAGCAAATTAAATGACAGAATCTTAACAGAAAATTCAGCAAAACTATGTAGACTTTTAATAGCAAGATTTGTCATAAGAATAAAATAATTGGAAATTTGAAGATTTTATACCTTTGCAGTCTATTGTGACAACCAATGTTATGAATTAGTTTTTTAAATTCTTCTAATTAGTTAATATTTTCTTTTTACTTTTTAATTACAACTTGATCAAATTTAATGTCTATTCAATTGGAAATAGTATTTTGTAATTAAATCAAATTCTTTCTGATCAAATAATTTGCATACATTAGAGATCTTTAATTAGATCACTAATTATTTTGTCACAATTATTGTTTATACAATGAAATTCTTTTACTAAACAAGTTTATAGTTACTTTTACTAAATTATGATTTATTTACAATATTTTTATATTTTGGTTTTTTTCTCAGTTAACAGAGGCTCGATAAGTTTTGTTTTATATATTATTTTTTAAAAAACATTCTTATTACTTAATAGATTATACCCAATATTCTGACATTATTTAAAGAAAATATATTTTTATGTTTATCTATTAATTTTTTTTTTCCTTTTTAAATTTTATATCGTTCTGTGCAACACATATATGCGTATGTGTCACAATATCAAAGTCACAAATGGAATTATTTTGCAGTGCCTTTATTTTCTCTTCATTAATACTCATTTTTAAATTTTCTTTACTAGCTTTTCTTATAGTATTGAACTCCATTGCTGTGCAATATACAATTTTCTTCAATGATAATATGGTACCAACCTAGTCTACTGCTTCTCTCAGACTGTCATACTGCTCCATTTTGTTATATGCAACATACAACTTTCTTTTAGCTTTACATATGTTTCTTTGACTGTTGACTGTATAATTCTGCTACATATAGTGATAACATTGATATTACCAGCTGCATCATTTTATTTTGTATATCCTTAATAATGGAATCATTATTTGTTCTTATATCAAAATAAATCTCATTATAGAAGTAAAAATTAGCAAATATGAGTTTATTAATATAATCTTCACATTGAGATTAACTATCCAACATAGTTGTTTTGACTTTAAATTTATTTATAGATATAGCCACAAATCTTCTCATGCTAGATACAGTACATTGTATATTAGACTTTAAATACAATGGATTTCTTTGAATCTGTTATTATCAAAACAATTTTATATTGCTATTGCAACATTTTCTTTCTCTTGTTCTTTTTCCTGCCTCTCTCTCTCTCTCTTTCTCTCTCTATTTTGTGTTTCATCTTATTTCAACAGTTTGTATTGTATTGTTTGCCTGATTAGCATATCTTTATATATTCAACAGAATATTCATATCTATATTTTGCATACATTAATTTTCTAGAGTGTTAACAATTGGGAATTTATTCATCTTTTGATCTATTTTTTTTACAAACTTAATTTTACTTGCATCAGTTTACACATACATGCACATACATTATTGTTTTAGTCAGACAGGGAGTGTAAATAAGTATTACTTTGAAAAAAAAAGTTTAATTAGGAAATCACATAAATCATCAACTTCTAAAACATTTGTCTAATTTTTGTGTTGCTTTATTACTTAAAACTATGAGAATATTATTCATCAGTTTCATTTCCAGTCAGTTTCTTTATTTTTTTTTTTTTTTTTCCCCCCCCTTCTTATTTTTTTTTAAATTATAAAAAAAATTATTATTATTTAAAAATAAAAAATTAAAATTTTTTTTTTTTTTATATTGTATTTTAAATGACACAACAAAAAAGAATCACCAACCAAACAAAAAAAATAAATTTTTTTCAAACTCCCCATAAAAATTTTTTTAAAATAAAAATTAAATTTCAAATTTCCAAAATATAATAATAAAAAAAAAAAAAACCAAAAAAACAAAAAAAAAAAAACAATTCCCCCCCCCTTTAAAAAAACAAAGGGGAGAAAAAAAAAAAAAAACCAAAATGTATTTTCACAAAGGTTAACCCTTTAACTGATTCTTCTAACTTATTTAACAGAGTTAATCATTGACTAATTTTTGTATTGTTCCATGACATAAATCTCAGAACGATATTATTCATCAGTTTCATTTCCAGTTGGTTTTTATTGTTAAAATATTAATCTAAAATACACAGAATTTTTTTAATTCAGCTTCTAAAAATAAAATAATTTTAGATTCAAATTGGTTAAATGTAACGAAAAATTAAATATAATATTAACAACTGAATAAAAACATCAGACAAAATGTTTAAAAAATGGACAGTGGTAAAACAAAATAATTAATATTTCAACCAATCATTAGTGTCATTATTCAGTTTCTACCAGTCAAAATAATTTACTTTTCTGAAAAATTATTATTCCCAACTTATTTTTCTTGTAATATTTAAAATTTTTCAAATCAAACATTATATTATGATAAAGTAATGTAAAATGTTATTTATGAATGTAAAAAAATTGTGATTTATAATTATTTACTTCAAAATATGAAATCATATGGCATATCATTTTCAGATCTGAATTTGTCATTTAGAAATCATATTTACAATCAGAAGGGATAATTGTTTTTTTTTTTATTACTGAACATTTCTCCAAACATATTTTTCTTGTAATATTTAAAAATTTTCAAATCAAACTTTATATTTTGATAAAGTAATGTAACTTATTTATGAATGTAAAAAAATTACAATAGATATAATTATTTACTTCAAAATATGAATGCATAAAATATTTTATTTTGATTTATTTAGAAATGCCTATTATTCAAATTAGAGTTGCTAGGTGTCAACAACTAGTCATGAAAAGAGATTACTTTTGCAAATGTATTTTTCTTGTAATATTTAAAATTTTCCAAATCATACTTTATATTTTGATAAAGTAATGTAAAATCTTATTTATGAATCTAAAACATTACAATAAATATAATTATTTACATCAAAATCAATTACAATCATGAAGAACATCTTTGTTTAGTTTTTTAATTTGTCATTTAGAAATGCCTACAAGACAATTTCCAGATTTGGCAGACATCCAATCAGAGAAAAGAGACTGGTCTACTCATCGAGTGCCAGCAAAGGAAATTGATTTTGTTTTTTCAAAATATAACACTATATGTGAATGTTTTTAAAACTATAATTTTAAATTTTGAATTTTCTATAATTTAAGCCTAAAATGAAGAAATTGTGACCACAATTGACCAAGAGATGGTGCATGCTACATCCAAAAACCATAAATAACATTTTCGTATAGCAATGAGATCTAAATGAAATAAACAATTGAAGGGAACGAATTGAATATCTAATGTTTTGATAAAGAGTACAAAAATCAGTTAATAATGACATCAGAAAATATGTGTGAATTTGCAAAGGAAATAGTAATTATATAAATTGATAAACTTTCCTAAACAAATTGTAATTAAATTCTAAGTACTAGGATTGTTAAACAAAAAAATGTTTAGTGTTGATGTATCTTATATTAAGTTAAGTGCTTTTAATATTTGGTTATGATAGAAAAAAAAATAATAAAAGGCTCAAAAGTAGGAAATAACATTTTGCTAATAAAATGAGTATTATTTCAGCAATAAAAATAAGAGATGTAACTATTGATAACAAAAATATGACACCATGAAATGGGAAATAGTTCTGTATTGCACTAAATAGTAATAAAAACAAGAAAACAACCCATCCAATACAGTTATTATATCATCTGAATTATCTAATATTTTGAGATATTTAATTAACTCTATGGAGAAGAGAAAACTTCCTGGAATATAACTGATATGCTTAGAGAAGCAAGTGAAAAAATGTAAAAATACTGGCAAAGTTCTATATCAAATGTTTAAGTGATAATGAAAAACCAGATGATTGAAATAATGCAATAGTAATACTGATATTTAAAAATGATGATACAGAATATATTAGAAACAACAGACCTAATAGATTTTTTATCAATTCTATATAAAATTGTTACCATGATAATCACAACTTATCTACTACTAACTCTCTATTTCAATCAACCAAAAGAGTAGTTTAGATTTAAAAATTGTTTTAGAATAATAAATCTTATCTCTTTATTGAAAGAATTTATAAAAAGAAATAATGAATATGTGCTGTCATTATACTTTGGATTTTTAGATTGTAAAACCACATTTGCTTCTCTAAGAATTTTTACAATAATTAAAGCATAAAATAAACTCCATGAAGGCTTGGGACAGTGTCATATTCTGAAGAATATTTATCAAAATTCAAAGACAGTAATTTTATTAAATAGTGATATAAAGAACTTCAAAACTGAAAACAGTATAAGACAGGATGATACCATATCTTCAAAACATTTTACAGCAATTTTATAAAAAGCATTTTGTATATTAATAACGAAAGATAAGAGAATAAAAATGCATGAAGATTATTTATTATTTAGACTTTGTAGATGATAAGGTTATATTTGCCAACATTACATAAGAATCACAGGAAATGCTACAAGAGTTGTCAGAAGAAAGAAAGACTTTAGCATTAAACATGAATGTTAAAAACAGACTGAAATAATCTTCAATAAATTTTCTCAAGAGAAGTAAAATAAAAATGGATAATCATGAATTAAAAAACTAACAACTACAAATATCTTCTTCAGATTATTAATCCTGGTAGAATTATAATGGATACATTTTATCATAAAATTAAACTTAGATTGAATGATTTTGGAAGAAATAGTGTAATAATCATAAAAAAATATGAATAAATTTGATAAGGAAGGTTTAATTAATTGGATGTGTTTTACCATTTGTCATTTATGGATCTGACAAATGATCATATAACCGAAAACATTTCAAACTCTTTACACGTCAAAAAAAGTATAGAAAGGTGTGTAATATGAACAATAAAAAAATAAATAAATGCATGATTGAGAGAATAACATTGTCACTGACATTATTGAAACAATTAGAACAGAAATGAGGTTAGGCTCATCATAATGATAGAACAAATGATATTTCAAAATTTAGTAACAGACTTACAAAGATATAATGTATAAGATGGAAAGATGAAATAAGAAAGGTTTCTGGAGTGTTATGAAGAGGAAAGTCATGGTAGGTCAAAAAGTGGATAAAACATGAAGAGACATTTATACTACAGTAGATCAATAATAATTAAAAAAATACATAATATTTTTAAGTGATGAACATCTTAACATTTAAAATGTATTATTTTATATTAAAAATAAATGTCTTATTGAAATAAATGAATTATAAAATGTATGCATAGACTGTGAAATCATATCTGCACGTTTTTAGATATTTTTTATTGAATAGTCTGAAAATGATATATATATATATATATATATATATATATTTACAAGTCCTAAAATTTATTTTTTCTCACTATTTATTTTTTTATAATAATTCCAGGAAAAATGAAAACGAAGAGATACCATCTTCATTCTTTTTTGGAAAAATACTTTATATTGACCAGTTTACATTTTTAACTAATTGTGGTTTTTAAACTCAAACTCATTCTATCTTTAGCTATGATTTTTTTTTTCCAATTCCACCATTTTAACATGTTGTTATAAATTTAAAATAAAATTTATGTTCATAATTAGCTCATCCCATAAAAATCATGCCCTAGGGTTTTTTTTAAATGTTATTTGTTTACTTACATGCCAACATCCCAAATAAGTTTCATATTAATAGTAGATAAAATTTTATCCTACCAAACAAAATAAAAAATATAAAGTCTGATTTTGCTTATCTTATGTTGTGAGAAAATTCATATTTCTCTTCCATTTCAAAGTTTTGTTAGAAGAAACTCTACGTAAATTAAATAAATATATCATTACAAATTAAATACTAACTTATAATTCATTAAATGTAGCAACAGCATATTTGTGTGCTGTACTTTTTAAATATTCTTGATTACTTTTTCATCAATGGATGCCAAATAATCAGTTTTAACAATAATTATTGCAATAGAATCAATATTTGTTACATTCATGATCAAAATCGCTTTTTTTTTTATTTTTTTTTTTAGATTATCTGTTAAACTATGAAGAATAAGATATACATAAATAATATTGTAAATCGAATAGCTAAGAAGTTAAAGTATTTCCTTTTAATTAGTTGAATTAAATGTATTTTATTCTTATTGCAATATAAAAGTCCTAACAAATTGCTCCAAAAACCCTTATTATTGTATTTCTCCATCAAAGAGCTTGTATAGTATCTTGTAGAAGCCATATAATTCTATAATTAAAACACTTCTTTTCTTTTCAAAAACTTTATTTGATGTATATATGTAAAAAGGGAAAGTTTTTTGAGAAGGGAGTCAAGTAAGTGTGGTGTATATTTTGTGTTTTAATTTAATTGATTTTAATGTATTTTATTTATTTTTATGGGGTTTATATATTTTTGTGTGTGTTTTTTTATATTGTTTTGGATTTTTTTGGTCTTTTTGTTTTTATTATGTGAAGTTTGTTATAATGTAATATGTTTTTTTCTAGATCCTTGAAAATGACTATAGAGTAAAAATAGTCGAAACGTTGATATATATATATCAAATAAAGTTTTTGAAAAGAAAAGAAGTGTTTTAATTATAAAATTATATGTCTATATGCAATGTATATTTTTAAAAGAAAAACAGGATTGAGTCGTGATTAGAAACAGAAGTAAATGGATTTATCTTGTAGAAGCTGTGTAAGAATAAACTTCTGTAGACAACTAGCTAATTTCAACTTTATAAAATTCTTTTTGGATTAAGTAAATCAAATAGTTTTAACAAATAATAAAAGCAGAAGATAAAAAAAATTGCTTTGCAGACTTTAATTGCAATGAATGAAACTAATTCTTTTTATAATTGTCGTTCCTAAATTCATACGGTCTCACTTAAGATTATTAATTTACAAAAGTAATTTTACTGCAACTGATAAATTTAATATTTCACGATAATTACTTCGGAGATAACATGAAAATTTGTACAATGGCTCGCAGTAAATACTTTGGTAAATACATTTTGGAATAAAGTAGTAACATTGATAATAGAAAAGAATATCAATGCCGATCTTATAAAATAAACATATATATATATAATAATAATATAAACATTTTGTCTGATAAATGATATATATTTTATATATATATAAAAAAAAACAATTTTATATATTTTTTTAATTCTTAATGATAACACCCTTGAATGACATTGATTGTTAATCTCAGACTTTAATCGCAGCTGTTCCGTTCACTATTATATTTTTAAGTGTTTCATTATTTTTGTTTAATTCGCTACGATATAAAATTTGCCTATTTCAATTACTCTATAAGAAAGCTCTTTTATCTCAAAGAATTCAAATTAAGTTTATCTTTTTTTAGAAGTACTTCAGACACTTTAATTAAATATATATTAAATTTTAACTAACACCTAAAATTATAATCAATTTCTGATAAGTAAACATTTCCACTTAATTAAAACATTTCCACTTAATTAAAACATTTGTTTTCAATATTTTGTGATTTATTTTTAGATATTTATTGGACACTGTTAAATGATTTTAAATGTCAACATTTCAAAAACACATTCTGACATTTCGAAATTATTGTTTCTATAAAGGAAATTAAAATTTTGCTTTGTTCTATAAACTATTAAACTTTAATAATCTAAAATAAGCAATATTAAATATAAATAGACTCGTATAAACTATAATTATTTATAATTCTTTAACTATTTGATCTTTTGTTTGTTAATCATATAAATGTAATAGTGAAATATAAATAAAAGTTAGAAAACAGTGAATTATAAAAGTGAATTATTTTACCACAATAAAAAAAGTTTTGATATATTCTTAATCGTTAATATGAAAAAAAACATATTTTTTTAAAAAAATAATGCCAAAAAGAATGATGTTATTTCTGATTTTTGAAGTCAAAATTATTTCTTGCAATATATGTATAATAACTGATACTAAAAACATTTTGATGATAATTGAAATGAGATCCTTTGATTCCTCTTGAAGGTCTTAAAGGAGACAAGCAAGAAAAAACCCTAATGTCCATTCCATACATTCTTGTTGTTGCAGCTGTTATTATTATGGGATTATTCATATAGTATACAAACATGGATGGACTGTTTTCCAAAAAGCATTAGTTAGAGTGGTGAGTTTATCGACTTATTTACCTCTGAGATTAAGATGAAGAAATATCATGGTCTTTCTTTGCAGTTACCTGATCACTCTTAACTATCAGTTGAGTTTTCTTGAAGGCAGAATAAATATTATATGTAAAAAATATTTTTCATAGATATTTGCAATTATAACAGACAGAAATAAATGACAGTCTTTATTTCCAGGAAGCTGTAAAGTCACCAGCAAATGCAGAAGTTGGTGTCAGAAAGCAAAGGGTGTTAAGAATCCTCTAATTGCAGACCCAGGGTTCAATTTATTGATGACCTTTTATTTAGGCACTTACAACTGCAGGATACAAGTGAATGATGATTGCAAAAATTGGAAGATCATACACATATTAAATGGAACATTATTGGACTTTGTCAAGTTAGAAGAAAAGGTGAAGAGACAATTTAAAATGAAGACATGTACTCACTCTAATACAAAGACAGAAATATTGAAAGTGGAAGTGTAGTAGAGTTTATTAAAACTGGAAGAAACAATATTGTGAGGATTGGTGAATCCAACACAGAGGCAAGATTAGTTGTTTAACTTAATAGCAGATACCAAATGCAAATAAATCAGGTTTACATTCCATCAAAATTTCATGTTGATAATATAGTAGAGTATTTTTATATTGAACCAACCGCCTCTCAACTACACCTAAAATTACCAATTAAATACAGGAAACAACAACAACTATCGACAAAAAATATCAATTAATATTTTATTATACTTTGTCCTCCTAAACTTCCCTTCCAGAAAGTGGTTGGTTTTCAGGTAAAGTGTCAACTATCATCAGTAGCATACTACCAATAACACCCAATGCTCGACTACCAAATATACACCAGCCAAATAAACACTTTATTTTATTTTTTAAAGAAGAAAGAAAATCTCTTAGGAGCCAGCTAATTACGTTAGAATTAGCTTGTCTATCTGATCAGCATAATTTGGTACCTGAAATCCCTGCTAGCTCAATCAGTTTCCAACCACCCACTAATAGACACACAAAAGGTATCTTAAATGCCCCCTCAAAGCTACTACTACTTTTTTAAAAAACTAAAATAATTTCCCGAACCATTCAAAATAATATTTCAATCCTTTAAAACCATAATACTAATATAAGACGGACTGCCAAAACATTTATATCTTTAACTTAGCAAATCTTTTATGACATACTATTATCAATAATTAGATTTTTTCCCTCCTACTTTTATTAAAAAAATTAAATATTTATACTTACCCACACGGATCAAAATAAACAAAATATTTTAAGAAAAATAATTTAAGTATTTTTTTTTTCATTTAAAATAAATTAATTGTTTTATCGTATAATGAAACACACACACTTCTTTTTTTAAAAATTAAAATAAAGCATTTTAATACATTACTTTAGCAAATAAAGTATACATGTTACATTATATTTTATTTCTTTTTTTTTAAAATCAAATCACACATATGTGTATGTAATTGTTTCAAAAATATTATTTAATAATAGAAGCTGATTTTACTTATTTTTATTATTGCAAATATTATCTTTTGAAGTTTAGAGTTTATTTTTTTAAGATTAATTCATAAAGTTCAAAGTTCTTTTAATAAAGTTTATCTTTTATTTTAAGAAGAAATCGGGAATGTTTAAGATATCAAAGTCAAATAATTACCTAGGATTTTTTTAATATGATGGAAACAGCACAATGGAATTATTTATAACTCATTGACGACCTGTAAACAATTCCTCCATAGATCCATTGACATTGTATGATTTTCATGGCTGGTTTGGCGTACACACACTCCACTGTTCATTTAGTCTATTTAAACATGATCACTCTCCGAACTAATTGCAGATCTTAAATGCATAGAGTGGCTTTGGATGACTGCACATAATGTTGGTTTTAACAATGCAACATTTTTTTGGAGATATTACTTCAAGAAATAAGCACTACACACACACACAAGCCCCCAAAATAATAAAATGTTGAGCTATTTATACTGTTTTAAACAATGGAAAACTTTATTAGCAGCAGCGTCTTTGGTCTCATGAAATAAATCAGCTTTTGCTTCTATTTTTTATTAAATATCACATACACACACGCACATATATTTAATTATTTTATTATAAGATAAAACAAAATATCTTTATTTATTTTATTATAAATTCATTTAAAGAATATTAAAATCATTTTTATTACAATACTTTTTACTTCCTCTTTTAAACAAAAAAAATCTTATTATTTTAAAGAGCATTTACAGTTTACTTTTATTTAATAACAAATTCCCCCTCCCCCCTGCTCTTTAGTTTTTACATTTTATTCTCTCAATTTTACATTTTTATATTTTAAAACATGGGAATCATACAATTAATTAAATAGCAATGTACTTGGGTACAATATGGATGTGTAAAATATTTTTGATAAGACCAAACAACATTTTAAAATTGTTATAGGAGTTTTTAGTGTTAGAATTGGTAAACAATTAAAAGATAAAAATGTTGTGGGTAAATTTGGTTATAGTAATAAAAATGAGAGAGGACATAGACTTGTGGAGTTTGCAGAAAAGAAAAAAAAACTTTATTTTAGGAAATGTTTTTTTTTTGATAAAAATGTTAAAAGGAAATGGGCATGAGAAGCCTTTAAATAAAGATAAATCAGAATTTGATTATATTTTGACTAACAGAAACAACATATTTTAATATTCTAATGTTTTTACTAAATTCAACACAGAAGATGATCATTAATTAGTAATATGTAATATACATGTTAATGCAAAACAGAGAAACAACATTTATTAAAAAAAAACAATATTGACAGCTGATATTCATAATCTTCAGAAACAGTCTAATGAATTTAAATTAGAATTTGCATATTGTTTTCAAACATTAGCAGATTTTGAACATGATTCAAATTTGAATGAAATCAATAGGAATACTGATACACTTTTAAAAATTACAACAATAGTAGTTTGTACAAATTTTAAAAAAAAATCTTTCAATGAAGTAATTTAAAATAACTGAATTGCTATAGACTTGAATAAGTTGTTAAAAGCTTTTATATAATGCATATGATTTTATATTTCAATAATAAAATGCAAAAAATAATAAAATAAATAGTCAAATAAGAATGGCTTGAGTATTTATTTTCTTTTAACTTAAGTTGCAAAACAATGTAGTTTGAGCTAATTATAAAGCAAACATTAAAATAAAATAAATAAATAAAAATGCAGAAAAAAGGCAAAAAAGTTAAATTAGAATTGAATCTAAATGTAAACCAAGTTAAATGAAATATCACAGAAAGACTTTTAAATTATTATTGAAGGTAATAAATGATTTTTAGAAGTTAAAAAACTACCATAAAATATTTTTGTATTTGGAATATATAACAAAAATTGTTATGAAAAGAATTCAATAGATAATTTTTAAATTTTAGTTTTGATTAAAATGATTTACTTCTTGTAAATCTTTTAGTGATGTATTAGCATGCAATAAATTGAAAAGTATTTGTCTTATCATTGGCTAATTATTAATAATTTATTAGAAATAGATATTTGAATTGATTTAGTTTTTTTAGTAAATTTAAAATAAATAAATAAATAAGTTTTATTTATAAATTTAATTCATTATTGGGATTAAATAAAAATAGATATAATTATTAAAAATAAGTTTGTGTTTAAGGAGGTCCAAGTGGAAAAAAAACAATCCACAGGATATTAAGTTTTACTTAAACTATGTTATAAATCAATTACTCAGAAAATGATCTGCTATTGTGGTTACATATTTAAGATTGTTTGTATATTTGTATTTTCATGCCTAAAATTTTAGTTTGTCAAAAAATAAAAATGTTTTTCTTTTTTTTAATAATAAGCTTGTTTTTTATTACAATATTAAAAATTATTTAGGTAAAACTAGTATAAGTATGAAACAATAGAAATAAGCTGGCCTATTTTGTGCACTCTTATTTTTATCTGGTATGATTCTGATTCTCAATAGAAGACTTACTTTCAACTAATGTACAATTAAAAATAATTATTTCCAGATACCAGGAAAATGTTTCATGACTATTTCTTTATACTTAGGGAGTCCATTCTACGTGTGTAAAATCAGCTTATTGAAATGCTTCTGATCTGAGAAATAGCTACATGAAATCAACCATATCTCATGACTATTAGTAATCTACCTGCAAAATATCTGACAAACTGATTATTAACTAATAAACTATTAGAATATGTGGAAACTCACTTATGACTAAATATTTTTTTTTTTAAAAAATCAACCAAGAAAAGCATAGGGTTATATAATGTCAACTCAAATTGAAAATTCCATACAGATCTTTTATTAATTAAGATCAAAGAAACAAAAAATAATTTACATAAAATAAATACATAAAATAAATATTTTGTTATTGTTGATGAACTTTCTACCTGTTATCCTAAGTAAATAATATGAAAGACATTTTATGAACTTGATTTAAATTCTAAATGAACTTTCTTTTACCTGCAGATGTTTATTGTTATTTATTTCACAATTAATCTTTTGCTCAATATTTTTATATTATTTACATTTTAAACAAAATTAAGTTTTTAAATCATAATGCATTAATTATTACAATGCTAGTTAAGAAAAAAAAATCGCCAAGAGAGTAATTTGCGGGGGTTAATCTCCACAGCTAGATTGTTTATTTTTTAAAAAAATATGTAATCAAAATAAATAGTTTGCCTCATGAAGATCATCCGATAATTATTTAAAATGTTATAAAATAATATCATTTATATGTCCCGGAAGTATTAAACTTATATGAAGATCAATGACATTATTTAAATTTAATTCTAAAACTGTGTAACTTGCTTTTACTGAATGATTCTATATATGTAAATAGAAAAATTTGAATTCAGGATACATATATTGAAGATCATGTTTTTTGTATCTATGTGAAAGACTACTAGACTGAAAAATCATGACTTCACATTCTTTTACTTGGATATATGAAAACATTCAATATAAGCAAGTTACATATAGCCTTATAATTACATATTACTTGGAAAATAGATTACATTTTAATATATAGGGTATATGAGCACAGACTTTCACATGACCCACCACTCTCCACTCTATCTCATAACACTGATACACTTGAACACATATATGTCAAAAAGATAAATAATCACCAATATAAGTATTGCATGCTAAACCAGCAATCATCAGTTGGTCCAGATTACCATCTCTACACATATATGCTATAAGTGCTCAGATATATATTAAGATAGCCAATCTTTATACTTTAATGGACAGGCTTCAATCTACTCCACACTCCAAGTCTTCAACCATCCATCCAATTAAAAATCTGATGATGGAATGCTCAAAGGCCACCCTGAGGTTGAGATTCTTGTCACACCCATGTTGAACCAAGGTCAATCTGCCCCCTTATGTACAGGACATAATCCATTCAATACATATACAAGGGATGGGCAGACATCTCTACTATGTAAGTAACTGAAACACAGGCTTATTATATACCTGTGTCTATAAATGTAATATATAGGGTATATGAACACTGATTTTCATGTGCCTATCACTCTCCACTCTATCTCATAACACTGATACACTTGAACATATATATGTTGAAAAAATAAATAATCACCAATATACGTATTTTATGCTAAACCAGCAATCATCAGTTGATCCAGATTACCATATCTACACATATATGCTAGACACAGGTATATAATAAGTCTGTGTTTCAGTTATTTACATAGTAGCAACATGGGTGTGACAAGACACTCAGCCTCAGAATGGCCTTTGAGCATTCCATCATCAGATTTTCAGTTAGATGGATGGTTGAAGAGTTGGAGTGTGGAGTAGATTGAAGCCTGTCCATTAAAGTATAAAGATTGGCTATCTTAATATATATCTGAGCACCTATAGCATATGTGTGTAGAGATGGTAATCTGGACCAACTGATGATTACTGGTTTAGCATGAAATATGTATATTGGTGATTATTTCTCTTTTCAACATATATGTGTTCAAGTGTATCAATGTTATGAGACAAAGTGGAGAGTGGTAGGTCGTGTGAAAGTCTATGATCATATACCCGACATATTACATATATAGACACAGGTATATAATAAGCCTGTGTTTCAGTTATTTACATTTTAATATAAATCAGCACATTCCTCTCCTATTAATTTATAAAAATAAAAAGCACCACCTGGAATAACACATGGTCACATGTATGTTAAAAGTCTCCTGATATTTTTAATATTTTTACTTGCAACGCCATTAGAAAAGGTAATTTTATTTTTTTATTTTTTTTAAAAAGTACAAAATTTATATATATTATAAAAGTTTGCAAATATCCGTTGTACGTCTGTGGAAAAAAAACACCTAGATCACAGCATATGTTAAAGATAACCTAAATGGCTGCCATGCCTTTAGTATTAACTAACGTGAGTGAAAAAAACAAACCTGAAAAATGTTATTTTAAGTAAAAAAAAACATTGCACAATCTATGTGGCAGTGTTCTACACTTAGCTGATCATCCCAATCAAAGATACCTCATCATAGAATTTCATGATCTAAACCAAAAATATAGATTTAAAATGAAAATCAAAACACTGTGTCAATTTGCTCTAATTGCTGTAGATGAAAACAAACAGAGATACATAACTGGCATGTTGAAAAATACATACCTAGCTACTCTATACAGGATTTTAAAAAAATAATGGAGCCATTTGGGAAGATTGTCTCATTGCAACCAGTTTACCTAAAAGACACATGAGTTCCCATATACTGCAATAGCTATGAGTTTTAAGTCAAGCTAAATAAAAACATTGGTACAACCACTATACCTACTCAGATTACAGACCAAGAGGCAACACTTTGCCTATAAATAAGGTGGTTGAAGCCGCAATGTTTCACTTGCCACCAGCATGATCATCTGGCAATAAACTGCACAACCATTCCATGCTTATAATGTAATCAGGTGGATAACCATACACCTAAATGCATTCATAATAAAAACCAAGCCAATAGTGACAAAACATCAAATCCACACATAACCTCTCCCACAAATGAAGATGCTACACCATTTGAACTCTCCATTGAGCAGAAAAGTCAAACCTTCAGCACATCCAATAACATCACCAGCAAAACTTCGCAGGCTGATAATAATAAAACTCTCATCAGCCAAACCATGTAAACAGGTAGATCCAACTCATATAGCTAAGGTGCCACACTCAATAATTTACAATGACAGTAGCAAATTTCCACCTATAATAAACAAGACTAGCATAAAAGTTATAGATACACTGACACCATCATTACCAATAATTGAAAGCTGTGACACATACTACACTCCCAAATGAAAATCTGGGCAACCATGAAAAGAGCAAGGTAATAAAAAAATAAAACACTTGATACTGAAATCAACATAACATGTTTCAGTAATAACAGCATTCATAACCCAGAATTCTGTAACTACCACTTAACAAACACAACAAACACAGGAAGCTCTAACTGAACCAAGAAAATTTCATCTTTCACTTACCAAAGCCTCAAACTCGAGCAGCAAATCAAAAACAAACCCTGAAAATAAACATATATGCACTAGTACACCAAGAAATATCACACCTTCTCTGAAAAAAAAAGTAATGCAAACAAACCAGCTCTTAAATATTTTGATGTCCTAGATGCTAGCCCTGAAAATTTTAATTTTGAGTTGTAGCTGGAATTTGTCTGCATACATTTTTTTTTAAAATCTTATAAACAAGGCAACAAATGAAATCTCAATCCAGTCAATGTAAACATAAACTTATTTTTTTTGTTCTACTCATTTACTTCAACAGGAGCATTCGATGTTCAAGTTCTAAACTCAATTAAAAAAACTTTCAGCTAAGTAAATGGATTCAATTTACACAGCCACACATACTGGGTCTGCTGGAAACAAAAATATATAGTGGTTCTTAGGTTGACCCCATAACATTTTTGAGGACCCAAGGCTTTTCCACCTGTTCATGAGATTCATCATCACCTTCAGGAGGCACTGGACTAGTCATCACAAGAAGATGCCATTTTGTATCCTTTAAAATTATATATATATATATATATATATATATATATATATATATATATATATATATATATATATATATATATATATATATATATATATATATATATATATATATATATATATATATATATATATATATATATATATATATCAATGCAAACATGCTTATAGTCACTTTTCATCACCATACTGTTGCACTCAACATTATTTTGTTTATATACCTCCTGGACCAGCTGTCATCTCAAGATTACTGCTTACCATCAACTTACTACTATCATCAATCTCTTACCCAGTTATCTTAATGGGTGATTTTAACATGAGTTATCACACTTTTTTTTCAACTTGGCTACATCAACTTGCAATACCACTAATGCATGCTGAAGGTTTTTTACCACTCAACTCCATTTCTTTCTACAACAGGCATTCACCTCACTTATTGACCTGGATTTTTATTCACCCATGCTTCATTACTTAATTAAGTTATCACTTAATCCCTCACCCTTCTCTGATCCCTTTAGCCAAGTGCGTAAACTCAATCTAAGTACAATGCAAACATCAACAATTCAACTTCATAAAACAGTAAGAATATTTTTTTCTGCACACATTTCTGAATTTTTGTACTCTGAAACATATGTTATTTAAACTCAACACTATGCAGCATTGATCTTATTGAATGGTACATTTTCTATATCAACATTCTGTCATTTAATATAAATCATATTACCCAAACACACCACCATCCTCAAGACTCCTAACTTTGGCTGATGAGCTACATAAAACAATCTATATGTGTAAATCTGCTCCATATTCATATGCACATATAAAAAGACTTACACAAATATATAATGACACCTGCCACACTCTAAAAGAGTACCTTGCCATAAAATAGAAAAAAAAAATATGTCTAACAAAATAACACACCTTTAAATGAGGGTAGATTAGATAGGCTCTGGGGTATCATTTTACTGTCAGAGTTCCACAAGCACTTGAATTCAATGGTGTTCCCAAAGATGGACATAATTTGATAGAGCCAATATACAAATATTTCAAGAAAAAGCTGCAGTCATAATTTTGCTTTCACACCACCTGAAGATCTATTTGGCCAACCAGAATTGGATAAACCTTTCCATGCTACTGATTTCTTGCTGAAGCTAACCGCAATTTCAAACTCTTCTCATCCAGGGCCAAATTGAATTCCTAAATTTGTATTCTCACATCTCAGTCACTTTACCACCACATATCTATGTAATTTAGCAAATTATCTATCACAAAGTCTGTATAATATAAAAGATCTATATCTAATCTTCTTAGTTCCATTCATGAACCCCCAAGGTATTATAATTCTGAAAAAGGTTCTAAAAGATAAAATTGAACCATATCTCCTCCCTCTATTATCACCAATTCAACATGCAAAAAAGCCTCCTCAACAGGCCAACCTGCCCTCATTTTTCAAACCATTGTAAATTAAGTTAGAGAGCAGAAAAAGTATGTTCCAATGGCTGTTCAAATTGAGGTTTTTTTTTACTCAGTCCCTATTGAAATTTTAATTGAGACAATTGCAGACACCAAAATACCTCACTATCTTTTATACCTATTAACCAATCTACTCTAACCAATCTACTCCTTAGTTGTGAAATCCATATTACAATTAATGGTAGAACATCACCTTCCTTCTCTCCCCGCCAATCCATACCTCAAGGATCTTCAATCAGTTCATTATTATTTATGTTCTACATTAACCATCTGATAAACAAAATACAACAAAAATTACAAGGAATACAAATTCCCCTTAATGGACTATATATACTGTGTATTGAATATATGGATGATTTTACAGTTTTTCTTACATCCAAAAATAACTACCTACTCTGGAAAAAATACTTAATGAATACACCCTCAAATATAAACTTAAAATCAATATTAACAAAACATCAGTTTGGTTTCTTTACAGTGGTAAAATAAATACACAAGTTTATCATGGGAAACCAACTAATTTCCTTGGGTTTCCTTTCTACTTGGGGCCCTCTGGAATGAGACAAAAGATAAAAAAAACTGAAAGATGATGCTGAACATACAACCACTTCTCTCTAAAAAACCTACCTCTTACTATATGCAAAAGTATGCTTTTCAATCAGCTTGTAACTACAAAAATAACCTATTACTCACCAATCATAAATTTCTCTAAATATTTCACTTCATCCATTTACTCACTCTGCAGCTAGCTACTATGGCACAGAAAAGTAGTCTCCATCTCTGTAAAATGACTTAGTCTTCCAACAACCAGAAATGGATTAGGTCTTCATTTCATACAAATTTTTCACAAACAAAAAAGTATTAATCTCCTAGCTGCATTGATAAGAAATTTTCCAGTGCTTGAATGTATTCTTCAAATAACACTCGCAGGCTGAACACCAAATTCATATGGATATTTGTCTTTGCTCATAAACCAACTTCAAAGCATTTATGATCAGGTATCTTCTTTGGGTGTAGGTAGATACACCTATTGGACTATTTATAATATGCATTACCCAGACATAACTAAAGATCCTCACTCACCTATGCTAAATATGAACACTAATCATTTGATGCAGTGATTTAAAAAATGCTCATTGGAACCCAAATTTTTTGACTTTCTTTTAAAGGTAAATCTTCATGCTATACCTACCTCCTATTTCCTTAAATACTGCAGGTTTTACAACAAAATAAATGCTTTTTGTTCCTTGTGTCACAGGGAAGAAGAAACACAACAACACCTATTTCATGCTACACAGTGCTAACAAATACCTGAGAAATTATGATTAACACATATAGACAAAATAACATCACACTTAATAACCTATTACAGACACTCAGTAAAGGCTCAATACCAGCAGTTCATGCAGAAACTTTTTGTTTATATAGTTTCTGGTGCACCATATGTACTTTCTGCCTTGGAGACAATACCACAAAGCACCCAGCCACACTCTCTATTAAGCTCAAACAACTAAAGACCAGAGATGGCAAAATTGCACACCCAGATATATTTGCTGCTACATGATCACTATTAAAAACCTGAGACAAACCATAACCTTAGAAAACAAATTATGACTTTTCTGTAAGAAGAACAATTATTATTTTTTTTGTTGTTGTTGTTTTCACATACCCCTTTTTAACAATTCTTTCTGTTTGTTCCAAAGCCATATAGTTTTAAACCATATATTTTTAACAATGTAATTTTTGGTAAACAAACAAATTCATGTAATCTATTTTGTACAATAAAATATATTATTGAAAGATTAATATATAAAAATATGTAATGTTCTCATAAGGCTACTAATATATGGGATCATGGAATTTAGTTCAGGCCCATAAAATTTCTTTAGTTAAAGAGCTGAATATGAAGACATGTTGGTGTCTTAAGATTTAGATCTTTTTTGATATTTAAGAATTAGATAAATGCTTGGCTTGAGTTAGTATTTTGAATCTAATGTGCTAGCTCCTCATCAACAAAAACCATAGCTTGAAACTGGTCTGGGAATGGAGACCATCATAGATAAAGGCTTCAGATACTTTCTCTTGTAGCATTTGTCATTAAAAAATGAATACATATGTTTGTTTAGAGCTATTAGCAGGCTCTTAAAATATTACATACTGGTAATGCCAGCTATATAGGTCATGTGACATGATTATTTTTTACTAGTATATGTCATATACAAAAATTAGTTTTAGCATGCTAATCAGCTGATTTATTAACTAAATAATTGAAATTATTGTCCACTGTTTTAATGTGATCAAATAATGTGTTTAGAAAGATATTAAAAATCCCACATAAATGCATATATAACTAAGGGTTTAGTGTTATTACTCAGTAATGTAATTTAATAAACAGATGAAATAATAAATACATTGTTATGGTTAGTTATACAATACAATAAAATCAAAATCATTGTGTTTTAATAAAACCTAAGTATTTGTATAATAAATTTTATTTGATTTATTTTTCCATAAACAGCTGATTCTAGATCTTCATAGTAAGATGTGTCATGAATACATGAGTATTTTTAATTTAACACAGACCATGTGAAGTCCAATTACAAAGGGAAAACATGATTTAAAAATGTTGACCAATGCCAGGTAATTTAAAAGTTGTAATTTTTTATTAATTTTTCGACTGTTCTAATTAATCCAAGTCTGTAAAAATAGAACTATTTCTTTTACCATTATATATGAATAAAACATAATTTAATGAACCTAAAAAGAGTTGGAATAAAAAAAAGGGATTGGACTCTATAAGAGAAGAAGTAACTTTTGGGGAAGTTTGAAAATATAATATGGAAAGAGCCCTTTATGAAATATATTATAACTCATATAAAAAGAATTTTAGGATATAACCAATGAAGAAAGACAGCATTTAAGACAAAAAAATCAAATAAGAAAAGAGGAAATAGATCTTACAAATTTCATTTATCAAGTATTTCTGAAAGGTTATCAAGAAATAATAGAGAATTATCAAAAAATAAAGCAACAGATGAAGCAATAATTTCAGCAAATTTTAAAGATAATAAAAGAATAAAAATGAAACATATTTGGAGCAAAGCCCCAATAAATTAAAATCAAATGAATCAGTCTCTGGTAAGCAAAAAATAATCGTAATAGATATGATGGAAATAAGAATGTAAGAATGTTATACTACTAGGTAATAAATCAAATGAAAAAAAGGTTAATGAGATAGGAAATTTAAAATGGACAAATGATTGAAACATGATGAAAATTATGACCCTAATAATTGTATTAATATAGATGAGGATAGAGGAGTTTTTGTTTAAAGAATTCTGTAGAAAAATCAGTTGAAGAAGCTATTTATATAGAAAAAAGACAACAGAAGATGAGCACACTAAATAAGAAATCAATAAATACAGATGTTAGAACTACAAAAATTTCCACACTTATTAAAGAAAAAAATGTTTTTATTTTTATTTTTTTATTTTTTTTTTGGTTTTATTATGTGGAGATTGTTATAATGTAATATGTTTTTTTGTAGATCCTTAAAAATGACTATAAATTAAAAATAGTTGAAACGTTGGAACAGGTGTGTGTATATATATATATATATATATATATATATATATATATATATATATATATATTGTACCTATATTGATATAGGCACATATAATTTTTATCTAAAATTATTATTAAAGTAATCTTTCGTAAAAGAAAAACATAAAATTAAATGTTGAAGAGTTTATTCAGTTTGTTTTAGAAAAAAATAGGAATTAAATAGTTTTTATTAGTATTCGTAAAAATATAAATATACAAATCTCTTTTCATTCAAGTTTAATTAAAGAAAAAATAATATTAAAACTAAATAGTAAATTGTATTAAAATATATGACCGTATATATGTGCAATTGTCAACAATAGAATAAATGTTATTATAAAATTAAAGAAGATTATTATTAAAAAACACGGCAATGGTTATTAATTAAAATATAAAACATCTCTGCATGGCTATTACTAATTAAGCAATCTTCCAAAATACATTTATCAAATGATTATCATTGGAATTTGATAAAAGATCTTTGCCGGAGATATTAGAAAGACAACAAGGTGCAGGTATAAATAGACTTTTTTATCGGACAGTATTCATTCCACAAATTAGTTGAGATAATCAGGTTCACAAAGTTATTGAGAGTGTGCAGTTCAGAAATTAATTGTGCAGTTAACAAACAAAATGCAGTGTTGAGAAGATCTTGGGAACGCACGTTTATCTCCAGCCCAGATGTCCGATGAAAACAGCAGAACTGCCCGTGAAATAATGTCAGCTTAACATCTTAGAAAAATCTCCGTCAGTATCTATTTGTCTCCGATAGCAACAATCGTGAAAATCAGGAAACTCAGCAAGGAAAGGTCCCAGCTGGCAGGAAAGCATTTATAATGGAAATATCCTCACCGAAAGCAGCCTCCAAAGAACAAAATTCTACGTCAATATTCAAAATCCTAGGTAAAACATTTGCTTATTTTCATTATACTGTAATAGCCATTGCATTTCATTAATTCGTGTGAATCCTCCAAGAGTCTAATTATATGAACTCGATATCATACATAAATGAACTATTGATGTGTGTGATTAAATTTCAAATGCTATGTAGTCCTTTATTATCATTATTATGTGTGTGCATGAGATAATATGTGTGTGGTCATTATATCAATATTTA
Source organism: Epiperipatus broadwayi (assembly GCA_028023455.1). NCBI lineage: Eukaryota > Metazoa > Onychophora > Udeonychophora > Euonychophora > Peripatidae > Epiperipatus > Epiperipatus broadwayi. The sequence continues at coordinate 2,786,839 of JAQFVV010006320.1, read as the reverse complement.
TTAGTTAAATTAGAATGTTTTGTTATTAAATCTATAGGAATGTTTAAACTATTTAGAAATGTTAATTTAAAATATGCGTGTGTTTTATTAGAATTATAAAATGTTTAAATTTAGTAAATAAATGTTAGTTAATAAATTATCTTTAAAATTAAACTATATTTGTCGGTCAATTCTTTTATCAATTCTTTTTAACAAATGCTTTTATTAATTCTTTTAATCACTAATTAAGTATAATCTATTAATGATTACAAACAGCTGAGCTAGTCGTGGATTTAGGCGTTGGGTTAGTTGCCACTATTCAAAGTGCGTTGTCTATTCTTTTAGAATAAGCAGCTGGCGCCCGTGTTTATACACAAACAAAAAAAGTGCTTTGAACTTGGTGTTGAACTCAACAGTCGAGAAGAAGTTATGTCCTGGAAATGTAACGTTAGTTATATACTTTATAGCTATCGTTTGGGCATACATACTCTCCGAGTATGTTCTTCTCTGCCAAAGAGGCCGGTGATTCGAATACACATATTCGAAATCAGTTCAAATGGCTAGACCCAACTTGGGGCTGAACATAAGAAACAATAGTAAAGAAATACTTTGTTCTTGTTGAAAATAAAAATCTAAAAAGTTAAATTACGTATGTGAAAGTGTTTAATTTTTTTAAAAAAAGAATTGACCGAAAAAAATTTTTTTTCGAAATGAAAAGAGATTTTGACATTTATGCTATCAAATCAGAGACAGCTGATATTTGGGCGGGGTTAAAGCATTAAGAGCGGGTAGCGAAATGGACAAAAGTCTGGAGGTAAAGTGAGTTTCCGTCTTAGTAAGAAAAATAAATAAATAAGTCATATTTAAATTTAGTTTAACATAAGCGCTAGTACTTTAAAATTGAAATTTTCGAAAATGGATGCAAAAGAAAGCCAAATATATTTAAAAAATCCCCAGTTAGTAGAAAAGGAGAAAGAAGAAGTATCTGAGATGCGAATGATGATGACAATGATGATGAATATGATGCAAGAGTTCAAAGCAGAATTGATAAAAGAACTCAAAGCAGAATTGAAGGAAGAAATTAGTCAGGTTAAAACAGAAATTAAAGAACTCAGAGCAGAAGTAAGAGAAATAAGATGTGAGATAAAGGTAAAGGTAGAGAAGAACCAAGAAGTTATAGAGTTAGATTTAATTAAAGAAAGTCAGGAAGTTGAAAAGGAAGTTGAGGTGATAAAAGACATAGAAATTGAATTAGAATCAGATAGCGTTGTGATAAATAAAGTAGACACAAATGTAGATCAAGAAATAGAAGAAAAACATAAGTTCAAGGTAGTAGATAGTGTAGAAAAGTTTTTACAAAAATTTAAAAAGGTTAAAGTAAACATTCGCATTCGCTGTAGACATAGATTTAAAACAAAGAGGAAGTGTAGGAAAAAATATTCACGATTGGGAAAAATACGGAGGTCTGTAAAGCTTAAAAGTTTTCTAATTTACAAGACAGAATATAGAACGGAAAGAGAAAGAGATAAAATAGATTTTAACCAAGAAATAGAAGTGAGAATACGGAGTATGATTTATATTATAAAATTAGTAGAAAGAAAAAAGGAACCACCTGACATAGTTTAAAAGTTAGTAAACGGGCGGAATAGTAAAGGAAATAAACAAAAAGGACCGGAAATGGACTATGAGTCTAATATAATTATTTTGACGTAGGTGAAAAGCCTGAATTAGAATTTCGCTATTTAAAATGATGGATTGTTTTGTCAAATAATAATAACGGAGGCTTCGCAAAATAAAAGATTTTTTTTTCTCCACGCACATATTAATTAAGGAAATGTTCGTAAATAAACAGTTCAAATAAATAAAAATCAATAAAATCAAGTTAAATAAATGGGTCAAATTAAGGATTTAGAAATAATGTTTGTAGATTTAAATAAATGAAAAGATAACGGAAATACATAAAATAAAAACAAGTTAAATAAATGAGTATAATATATCTGTAGAAAATAAATAAAATATTCGTAGCAAAATAAAATAGTTTTTTGAATATACGCATGTTAAAATAAAAGTTTGTTTTGAATACCGTAAGTTAAGAAAAGGATGTAAATAAATTGTTTAAAATAATCAAGATAAAAGAAAAAATCTCTTGTAAAATAATAATGAATGAATCATAATAAAGCAAAATAGTTTTTTTTTTCTCTCTGAGTACACACGTACGTTAATATATAAGGTAAACAAATGTTTAAAAAATAATATTGTAATATAAATAATATTCGTAAGAGTTTAGAATAGTATTGTAAGATTAAATAAATAATATTTAAATCATGTTCTTAATGAATTTAAAAATAATATAAATGAAAGTCAATCTAAGTTGTATTAGGAGTGTATAAGGGTTCGAATCTAAAGGGATGAGGGTAGTATTGAAATAAGTTAGATAAGGATTAAGTTTAAAGCTCTCGACTGGATAAATTCTAGCACCCGTAACGGATTGGCCGGGATCATTCCTCTTTTAAAAAGCGCACTGGCAACAACCAGAGTAAGTCGTACCTCGTTTTCCAAAGCGTAAGTCAGAAATGGACAGTTGGAAATTCCTGCCATTGTAGCTGCTTAGTCAAAGTCCGATCAAGAGAATCGGCAATCGTTTTCCAGGGTGTAAGTCGAAAATGGATAGTTGAAATCCTGCCATTTGCAGCCACATTTTCTTAGTCAAAGTCCGATCAAGAGAATCAGCAGCCGAAGCTTCGTTCATAAAAGATCCCTGTGCCACAAATTTAGTTTGTCCTCATGGTCATTATCCAGGATGAACATTGTAAGCAATGTTACCAGCATAGAAAGAAGAAAAGCATAATTGGAGATTGCCCTTAGCATAGAAAAGATAAGATACCAAAAAAGCAAACTTAGAAAGAATAATAAATTAAGATTTAATGTTGTCAGAGATAAAATGGTCAAAAATGACGCATTTTACTCTCAAAAGGAAGGGTGGTGTAATGTACCTATATTGATATAGGCACATATAATTTTTATCTAAAATTATTATTAAAGTAATCTTTCGTAAAAGAAAAACATAAAATTAAATGTTGAAGAGTTTATTCAGTTTGTTTTAGAAAAAGATAGGAATTAAATAGTTTTTATTAGTATTCGTAAAAATATAAATATACAAATCTCTTTTCATTCAAGTTTAATTAAAGAAAAAATAATATTAAAACTAAATAGTAAATTGTATTAAAAATATATGACCGTATATATGTGCGATTGTCAACAATAGAATAAATGTTATTATAAAGTTAAAGAAGATTATCATTAAAAAACACGGCAATGGCTATTAGATATTAATTAATATAAAACAATATGTTTGCATGGCTATTACTAATTAAGCAATCTTCCAAAACACGTTTATCAAATGATTATCATTGGAATTTGATAACAGATCTTTGCCGGAGATATTAGAAAGACAACAAGGCGCAGGTATAAATAGACTTTTTTATCGGACAGTATTCATTCCACAAATTAGTTGAGACAATCAGGTTCACAAAGTTATTGAGAGTGTGCAGTTCAGAAATTAACTGTGCAGTTAACAAACAAAATGCAGTGTTGAGAAGATCTTGGGAATGCACGTTTATCTCCAGCCCAGATGTCCGATGAAAACAGCAGAACTGCTCGTGAAATAATGTCAGCTTAACATCTTAGAAAAATCTCCGTCAGTATCTATTTGTCTCCGATAGCAACAATCGTGAAAATCAGAAAACTCAGCAAGGAAATGTCCCAGCCGGCTGGTAAGCATTTATAATGGAAATATCCTCACCGAAAGCAGCCTCCAAAGAACAAAATTCTACGTCAACATTCAAAATCCTAGGTAAAACATTTGCTTATTTTCGTTATACTGTAATAGCCATTGCATTTCATTAATTCGTGCGAATCCTCCAAGAGTCTAATTATATGAACTCGATATCATACATAAATGAACTATTGATGTGTGTGATTAAATTTCAAATGCTATGTAGTCCTTTATTATCATTATTATGTGTGTGCATGAGATAATATGTGTGTGGTCATTATATCAATATTTATTAGTTAAATTAGAATGTTTTGTTATTAAATCTATAGGAATGTTTAAACTATTTAGAAATGTTAATTTAAAATATGCGTATGTTTTATTAGAATTATAAAATGTTTAAATTTAGTAAATAAATGTTAGTTAATAAATTATCTTTAAAATTAAACTATATTTGTCGGTCAATTCTTTTATCAATTCTTTTTAACAAATTCTTTTATTAATTCTTTTAATCACTAATTAAGTATAATCTATTAGTGATTACAAACAGCTGAGCTAGTCGTGGATTTAGGTGTTGGGTTAGTTGCCACTATTCAAAGTGCGTTGTCTATTCTTTTAGAATAAGCAGATGGCGCCCGTGTTTATACACAAACAAAAAAAGTGCTTTGAACTTGGTGTTGAACTCAACAGTCGAGAAGAAGTTATGTCCTGGAAATGTAACATTAGTTATATACTTTATAGCTATCATTTGGGCATACATACTCTCCGAGTATGTTCTTCTCTGCCTAAGAGGCCGGTGATTCGAATACACATATTCAAAATCGGTTCAATATATATATATATATATATATAAACAAGAAATAAAGTTTTGGTAAAAAAAAAAAAGAGAAAAATGATACTTTAATTGTTTGAAGTGTTTTAATTATAGACTTATATGTTTATATGTAATGTATATTTTGAAAAGACAAAAAGGATGGATTGGTGGTTAGAGGGTTTTAAACAGAAAAAAATATTGTCTGTGCAAAAAGAAGAAAATAATATAAAAGGCATTGATGAAGATTTGCATAAACAAACTAGCAAGAAAAATGTGAAAATAGATATTAACAAACAACGATAGAGAGAAGTGCAATAATAAAGTAATAATTGATTTGAAAATAAAATATAATATCAATCAGTGAAAAAAAAATTGCCAAGCAGGGCATATAAATTTACCTAAAAGTAAATATTGTCAGAATATATTAAGTATATATCTCTATTTAAATTTATTCAAAAGAAAATAAAAAATAAAAGTCAGGACATGAAATAGAAAAGTACAGTTCTATAAATTTTATAGAAACAATAAAAAAGCAGTCAAAAGTAAATCTAGAAAATGAAATAAACTATGCAAAAGTTTACCAAGGAAGAAATCAGTGTATTACAGTAATCTATCAAAATCAATACAAAATTCAAAGGCATGGTTGAAAGTAATTGGCAGGCATAGTAAAAGAAAATTAGTAAAAATCTGATGCTACCAACTCATAGAGATAATAAAAAAGAATTATTATAAATTCATATAATAATGAAGAGGACTTTGTTGTAGGTGTTTTGACAATGTCCTAAGAAAAACGTATTGAAGATAAGGAATGTAATAGAACAAGAAAAACCACTATTTGTTAAGCATATTAAAATTAAAGTGTAATTGGATAATGAAGGAAATAATTAAGAAAACTTTTTTTTTGTAGAAACTGAATTATATATTAATATTAAAAAAATCTATCTGTACTCTATTGGGAGAATTTGAAATGGAAATATACATTTTACGTTTAGTTAGTTTGTTGCTGGGAGAATTTGAAATGGAAATATACATTTTATGTTTAGTTAGTTTGTTGCTATACGGAAATAATTTAAGATTCAGCATTAATGTGAATATTAGTAAAACAGTATAGCTCAAAATTATTACATAATAGATGATATTTTAAGTTTAGCACGATTATAGATAATACATACACATTAGGTATATGAAATTTCATGTGTTAAATAAGGTATTCTCATTTTAATATTAGTTAGAATTATTCACATTAAATAAAAATGTAAGAATTTGTATTCTATTGGCCTGTTATTGAAATTAATTGCTCTGAAATTGATCTGTTATTTTGGATTTGCAATTAAGCTTTGTTGCATATTTTATTTCCTTGTGCTTCTCATTTTCTTTCATCTAGTGTCTGCATTATCATGCTGACTGTCAATAAAGGACTATATCTTCCAACTAATGTATAATTAAACAGAATCTTACCTAGACACCAGGAAAAAATTTCACACATAGTTAGTTTATACTTAAAAATTACTTTCTATGTATATAAACCACCTTACTAGACTGCTTCTGGTCTGGGAATCAATTAGATTTTACCTATATTACAATCACATAAAACCTACAGCTATTAATAATAAATCTTTCAAATATGTGTAAAACTGATTATGATTTATCAAACATTTCAAAAGATGTGGAAACATGATTGTGACTGAAAGTTTTAAAAAATCAATCGAGAAAAACATCCTATTTTGGAATACCAACATCAACATTGAATGTCCACACAGAGTTTTCTGAAAACAAAATCAAAAGTAAAAAGAAATATATGTAATAAATATTTTATTATTTATGATGAACTTTATTTACTGCTTTATATATAAAGCATATTATTATAAGTGAAACATATTTTTTATTATTAATTATATATGTATATATTACCTTCCGATATTTGGCACCTGAGAATGACTCATAGATTTGAAGACACTCTCATATAAATTTGTTATCAGAAAGAGAAATTGATAAGGACCCATAATTAAATTTTATTTGGATTTGGAAAATGGATTGGATTGCAAAAACACAAATAGTCAGGCAAGATTAATATATAGATGTACTTGGAATCAAAATTGAATGTCGTGAATGATTAGCAATCATGAATTAATAAAATTATAATAATAACTCTACGATCTAGTGAGATGCTTGATAAGTTTTTATTTATTTATTTATTATGTCTGATAAATATATATGTTAATTTAAAGGTGTAAATGACTAGATAAGTATTAAGCCTAAGACTAGGTAAAGAGATAGATTCTGATGGCAGGATGTTAACATCATGGACCATTTTTTTTGTTGGAGAGATGATAGATTAACAATTTTAAGAGCTTAGATAAAGAAACCAAGTGGTGCTTTATTATATATATATATATATATATATATATATATATATATATATATATATATATATATATATATATATATATATATATATATATATATATATATATATGTACTGGTCAAAATAGTATGCTCACTTAACAAGATTCAAATCCTAAGCAAAAGTATCTCGAATCCGATCATGCTCGAGATACACAGGTCTGGAGCAGTCCTGAATTCTAACCTATTTGCCTATTCTTCGAATCTCTGACCCAATGAACAACAATCCTGATGACACAGTAAAATTATTTTAAATCCATGCTCAGAAGCAGAGCAGTAGAGCATAAGATCAGACTGATGATGATGATCGAGATTGGAGTAGCCCAGGAATTACATTTATTATAGTTATTTGTTCATGATACACTATCACCTAAAGAAAGTAGTTCTAAATATTAACTAGAAAATAATTCAAAAACAAACCAGGATTTACATGAAATTATATATATATATATATATATATATATATATATATAATTTCATACATTTATATATATATATATATATATATATAATAAATGTAGAAAACACATATATATGTTACAAAATTGCTTCATGCTTGGAGTGATCTTATACATTTTGAAAACTTGGGATTTGTTTTATAAAATCCTCTTTACATCACTTATTTCATGAATATAATTTTATAGATTGAGTTATAATTTGTGTGGGTTAATATGTCAAATTACAAATGTTTACAAACGAAATGCTGTGAATGTACAAAACAATCTACAAGATCGGAACAGATTCGGATTACAGAAAGATACATGATAATTTAACATTAATCATTTTGACAAATAAATGTAAATGTACGGTCTCAGGCATTTATTTACAATCTTAAAATCATTACATATGTTTGATAGGCATTGTTTGGATATAGCATCTTTAGAATAAGTATACATAAGAAACAAACAATGCACAATATTTATGAGAATAAATTATACAAATTGATTTACGTCTCTGGGAATCGATAAGGTTTTTTTTTTAAAACGAAAGCAGTTTTAAGATCAACATACTGAACGTATATTACGAAATGAATCATTATCTTTAACACATCATTGTGACTTACTAAGGTTAGGTCAAATTAAAGAGCAAAGTATCGGTACTAGCATACAATAAAGAAATAAGGCCTCATGGTGATTGTGGATATTTTATCATTTTAAAAGAATATTTGAAACAAACTTAGATGGGATATGTCCACACATTCTGATGGAGCGATATCAAAGGAGAGGCTGGGTTTGAAAGCCCAGATCTGGATATGCTGTCATTCACAGCACATAAACCTCATAAACTTACGTTCCACAGGAAGTAGTGTCCCTGATTACGAATGATTTTGAAAAGTAGGACAGGAGTTTTATGCTTCCGATGCCCCAATGACAAAGCAATCAAGAAATGGAAAGATAAAATATCAGAATAAAAAAAAATGTATTCCAGCAATGTTTATATAATTTTATAATATTATTTAAAGTTTGAAAATGGTCTAACCTCTCGTGCAATAATCTGTTTTTAATTCTGAGTCATTTAACTAATCATAATGAATAATAACACTACTATTTATAATATTATTAAATTTACAACATTTTTATACTTAAAATTCAATTCTCAAATACATATTAACTGGTAGAATTTGCCCTTCAGGCACCAGCAAAAAAAGGAATGGATTAATTATGTGAACGTTCACAATCTTTTTAAAATAGAAATTTAAAGCCAAATTCAAAGCAGTAAATTTAGCAAAATTCATCCACAGTAAAAGTTTTTAATTTACTTTAAGAATAATGAATTTAAAATGAAACCAAACTTGCAAGCAATTTCTATTTAATATAACCAAAATTTTATTGATAGGTTTTAAATAAAGCCCACCCTTTTTTCAAGTAAAACAATTATTTTCCCCTTACTAGCGAATTTGGCAATTTTGGCATATTAAAGAAAATAGATTATATCTATACATTAAACAAAATACATAAAATCTTAATGGAGCCACACACAGTTATCTATATAAGTTAATTAAGCGTGAAAGGTATGTTAAAATACATTATATTAATAAAAGATTACAGAGAGAGAGTTTAACCCTTTTCCCACCTCTTATGAAGCTCCTTGTCGACATCTGACGTCACTCTAACTCTGCCAGTTCTTATGCTAAAATATTCGTTTGACAGGTATTGAATAGGTTTTTAAAAGTTCTGTAAGATGGTGCCATCTTCCGAATTATTTTACAAGTAAAAAATAAAAAAAAATGCATTTAAACCTAAACAAAGAAAGAACATTAGTTGTGATTGGTTCTTAGCATGCTCTCAGCCGAAAAAGACATTCTGATTGGCTGGAAAGAACAAAGAAACCACCTGATCAAAGAAAATAAAGAAAAATGCTGAGATTTTCATTTCGAATATGATTTAAAGTATTATAAAAGTATATTTTGAGAAATTACAAATTATTTTTAGAGAGAATACTAAAAAAACAAAATTATTTTTGAAAAATATTGAAGATTTTAGTAAAAATATTTAAGATTTAGTAAAAAGAAATATTTACTTTTCTATAATGTAAAAGTCGACCTTTTTGTTTATATTATAGCTTTTATGTTGCCGAAATTCAATATTTTAGAATAAATAAATAGCAATTTATTTTTGAAAGAACTTTCGTTCTCTTCATAACCTGAAAAATTAGTAATATACTTTTTATAAACGTATCTGAGTTGAATTTAATATTATAGGCGGATATGTTTTAACAATAGGCTTTGTCTTCAGTTTGTGAGTTGGCCAATTAAAAGATTTGATTTTTACCTCATACAACCAATAATATAATTAGCGGTTTAAGGGTTAAAAGCAAAATTAGCAGAAGCTTATAAATCAATATATAAATTAAGATACGAAGGTTGAACTATAGATTACAAATTACAAAAGTTATTGATTTATGAAGGCAGCTTTCCATTAAAGGTTTTACCTAAGGAAAACTGCATAATGACATCATTAGCAATCAGTAGTCGGAAGTAATCATGTTGTAAGGTCAGCTGGATGGAACATGGCAGTTGCAGGCAGACAGTTCTATGAGAGAAGAAGAGAAAAGTGCTAGATTTCTCTACTCACATTTCATCACACAGGACTTGTACTGGCTTCTTAAAGTTAAGGTCTTGAAACACTTCGAAACTGACTGACTAAAGTCTCAACTCACTGAAAGATAACTAAAAACTGAAAGTAACTAAAAAAACTCACTTCCTTTGTTCTGTGGCTCCTTTTATAACATTTTAATACTGTCCAGAATGCAATTCATATACTAACCCTATCTCTGTAATCCCTTTAAAAACAACATTTAATTAACAACATGTTTTTAACAGATAAGGCTCAAAATACCATTTTAGCTGTTTTGAAAGATTTGAAAACAATTGACAAAAGAATTGCTTTCAATTTTAATTAAGATTTATAAATCTTAATTATAGACAACGATCTGACTAGAAATAAAGATAATGTCAGTATTTCAAGCCTTCCCCATTCTTCTTTGTTGTTACATTACAATAGTTTAATTAAATACTTTAAATCAAAATACATATAGATATAACAAAAAAAAAAATATAATTATATAAATAAAATGTTTAATTGTCAACAATAAGCATTAATAACATTATTGCTTCATTCATATATATATATATATATATATATATATATATATATATATATATATATATATATATATATATATATATATATATATATATATATATATATATATATATATATATATAAGCATCATGCACACTACTGTTTTACTTTACTAAATAAAAATTAATTTTACTAATTTCTTGAATAATTCAGCATAGTGTGTGAGTGAATAGCATATATTTATGGCAAGGTCTGAATGGCGGACCCCTAGGAGGTTAGTATAGATGGTGAAACATGAAGCTCGATGATGATTAGATATTGATTGCTTCAATATATATATATATCAAAAAATAATAATGCATTTGAAGTAGTTACAGGAAGGACTCCAAATGAAGGAGCCAATGGAGGAAGTGGGAAATAAGAGGACTTAAGCAAAATGTATTAGAAATAGAAGCAAGAAGCAAACAGCAGCCTTTATATGTGGAGGAAAAAATAGACAGCAACTTTTATATGTGATGGTAGAGATAGAAGCTAGGGATAAGAGAAAATAGATTGAGATGGAGAAAAGAAACAAGCAACAGCTTTTAGAAATAGAAGAGTAGAAAATAAAATACAGCAAAATATCTTGGATGTGGAGGAAAGGTTAAGAACCAAAATTAGGCAAGATATTTTAGATATGGAAGTGAGAATCAAGCAATGATGTCTCAAAATGGAGACAAGTGAAAAAATAAAATACAGCAAGATTTATTGGAAGCAGAGAAGAAAAGAAATTGAAGAAAGATTGGGAACCAAAGTACAATAAGATCTTTGCAAGATGAAGGCTACAACACACAAAATGTTATAGAGCTGAGGGTGGAATTGAAAACTAGAGATCAGAAGATGGAGAAAGGAGGGGAAGCTATAGATAAGACAATAATGGCAACCCTAGAAGATAGAGACTATAATATGGAAAATAAACTAAAGTCTGGATATGAGAAAGTGATAGAGATTGAGGCCAGGGGTCAAGAAGTCTTAGACAGTGTTGTAGGGCTCGAAACCAAAGTCAAGAACAATACTGAACATGAGTTTTGATGTTACCAGCAAAAACCATGCTGTCCCTGAAATGAAATTTGAAGCCATAAGAGATAGAGTTGAGGGACAAGAGACAATCTTAAAAGACACAATTGTTCAGTTAAACATCAACTAAATAATTACAGAGAAAGATGACACCCTGATGATGCCTCAGAATATCAATGATGGAAAGCATGTAAAAACAAAGGCTACAATAGCAAAAGAGGACTTTAGAATCATTAGATGTTAGGGAAGGTCATAAGGTAGAAATAGCTACTCAGATCCTGGGGTTCAAAATCTTCCAGATCAAGATTTTCTAAGGAAATGAGGGAGAATATCAGAATGCACACATAGATAGCCTACTGAAGCTGTTTCCATTTGTACAAGATCGAACATGCAGCCCAAATTATTCTCGCAGTTCACCAACTATGATTCAAAACCTTGGTGAGACTGCTGATCAAAGAAACCCTCCATTTTTGATAAGTATTGTTCTGCCTTGATCAACAGTTTCTGGGGTGAGGAACACCAGAACCACATTTATCATGCCATTTGGCTGAATCATATGGGTCAATCTTTACAGAAAGGTATGCACAATTCTTCACGAGACAAGTTACTTAGTTATGATCAATGACCACTTTCACTTTTACTGACATCTATATAATCATTGTGATCTGATGAGGCCTGTCTTCACATGTACAACAGAGCATGGTGGGATGTTGGATCAAGAATATAGAAATTGTGGAGTTCCTCAACACTATTGATTGCTATGTGGTATTTTGGAACAAGACAACAGAAATTGAATCTCCAGAGCATCAAAGTCAAGGACACCTAAACACACATCCATGTAAGTCAAATTATCCAGGTAGTAGGGATCAAACCTGGAACAGAGAGGATAAAATTGGTAGGGGTGCCTTTGGAGATGCATATCCAGCTGGCAAATTATGACCATTTAAAAATAAACTCATAGATCCTACCTGAAATAGATAGCTTTATATAGGAATCTGTTTTCTCTTCCCCCAGTTATAAATTGTATGTATTTATATTTGCATATACACACATATTAATTATTGTAGTATATTATTAGTTTAGTAAACTATATTATTAATCTAGTATATTTAGCATCTATGCGTTGGATGCACGTAACTTAATGATGAAGAAACAGGAAGTCTTGAAGGCAAGATTAATAATATTATACTTTAATATATAGTTTTTTTTCAAAAGTTGATTCATGATTGTTTCCCAAAATTATAAGTAAAGTAATTTTTTATTGTTTTTTTTTTTGTTTACGTGACCTAAATGATATGAAACAGTATTCTTTGTCTATCATTCTGTTTCACCTACTATGTGCCATAGTAGTATCCTTTTCTTCAATTCCAACCATCCCCATTTGTAAATATGTGCTTACAATAATTGTTTTAAGCTATAGGAGCATACAATTTTGTGTATGTGCACACATCTAATAGTTATGTTAATGCTTGTATGCATATAATGTATATGCATTTATATATATATATATATATATATATATATATATATATATATATATATATATATATATATATATATATATATATATATATATATATATATATATATATATATAATTTTAAAATTAATAAAGTTAATTTAGGTAATATACATTGTTGTATATGTAGGAGTATACCTATGTATATATTCAAAGGGAAGTGTAATGTAATAGATTTAGTAAATATTAAAGATTTTCTAAATTCCTTCTAAATTATTTATAAGTTATTTAATTTACAGAATCGCTGGTGTTTGCATATAGTTCTTAAATTATGGGTGCCTGTCTTATGACAGCTTAAATCTCTTTTAAATAAAAAGAACCAAAGATTAGAGATTTCTCAGAAATTTATCATAATCAACCATTATCAGTCGACTGCAAGATGAAGGACTCTCAATGTTCAATCCATCTTTTTCTATCTTTAGCTTCTCTTCTTCACATCACCGCTGCACACTTTCTTATTTCATCCATCCATCTCACATGTGGTCTATTTCTGGGTCTTTTACAATCTCTTAGAATCCAGTTTAAAATTTCAATTGTCCATTTATTATAATCTCCTCTAGCAATATGTCCAGGCCAACTACATTTCAGTCTTTTAATTTTTTCAATGAGGTCAGTTACACCTGTTTGTTCTCTTACCCATACATTGTGTTTTCAATCTCTTCTTGTTACTCCCAACATGCATCTCTCCATACTTTTTTGAGTGGTCTGAAGTCTCTGTATTGTTCTTTTATTAAGGATCCAAGTCTCAGATCCATAAGGAAGAACTGGCAAAAGACATTTATTAAAAATCTTTTTTTTCAAACATATAGGCATATTTCCTTTTAGTATCAAGTTATTTCTGCAAAAAGAACTCCAACCAAATTTAATGCTATGATTAATTTCATCCATTATGTTTTCATTTGTATTAATAATCTGACCAAGGTATCTTTAACTGTTAACTTCTTCTAACTCATCATAATCAATCTTTATTTTCATATTTTGAAAAAATCTATTAAACATTACTTTGGTCTTTTTTATCTACTTTCCTAATTTCTTCTGATAACTCCTGCAACATTTCCTGTAACTCTAAAGCATTATTTGCAAAAAAAAAAAAAAACTACATCATCTGCAAAATATAAATGATTTAAATAATCTCCATTTACTTTCACTTCTTTAACTTCCTATTTTAATCCACAAAATACTTCTTGCAGCACTACTGTAAAAAGTTTTGGAGATATGGAATCACGCTGTCTTACACCCTCTTCAATGTTGATTTTCCTACTATTATTATGTAATCTTATTGCTGCTGTTGCATTTTTATAAATATTCTTTAAAATATGACAATATCCTGGATCTACACCTTGATGATTCAATGATTTAATCACTGAAGAAAAGTTTATAGAATCAAATGCATTTTCATAATCTACAAATTTTGAGCATAATGACAACTCATATACATTTGTCTATTCTATAACTTCTCTCAATTCTTGGATATGTTCTGCTGTACTAAAACCACTTTTAAATCCAGCTTGTCCTTTTGGTTGCTGGAAATCCAGTGTTTTCTGTAGACAAATTGTAATTATCTTAGTAAAAATTTTGTATAAAACTGATAAAAGACTGATAGGTCTGGAATTTCTAATATCTTCTTTTCACCTTTTTTAAATATTACTATTAATACTGCCTTCTACCAATCATCTGGTACATCTTTATTATGTAGACATTTGGTGTATAACTTTGCTATTTTTTTTTCTATTTCTTCACCTGCTTCTTTTAATATATCAATTATAATTCCATCATTACCTGGAGCCTTCCCTTTTTTCATAAATTTAATTGCATGTCTCATTTCCTCATTCAAAATTTTGGGAAATTCGGAAGATATAATAGGTATAGGAGCCACTTGTTCTTTCATACTATATAATTCTTGATAGATGTCTTCTACACATTTTATGTTTTCTCTCTTTTTAGTAATAATGCCATTTTTTTTCTTATTGCAGATATAAATTTCCTACCAATACCAAAATGTTATTTTATACGCTTTAGACTTTTATTTACTACTACAGCTTTCCTTGCTAGTTCACAATTATACTTTCTTATATTATTTTCAAATCTTTTCCACACCATTTTACAAAATTCGAGATATTCAATCTTTTTTAATGCATCATCGTTATATATCCTCATATTCCTTCTTTTCTTCATAAATTCTCTAGTCTCAATAGAAATGTTATTAGAAAATTGCTGCTTTTTTTTTACCAGCGTTATTTGTTGCAGTTTTTAAAAGTGTATGAGTTATTTTCCTATTAATGTCATTCAAATCTGAATCATGTTCAAAATCAATTAATACTTGAAACCGATTTGTAAGTTCTAATTTAAATCCATTAGAATGTTTCTGAAGATTAAGAATATCAACTGTAAATATATTTTTCCTTAATAATTTTTATCTCTCTAGTTTTACATTAACATCTATCTAACATCTTACTAATAGAATATATCTAAAGATTAAGAATATCAACTGTAAATATTGTTTTCCTTAATAATTTTTATCTCTATAGTTTTACATTAACATATATCTTACATCTTGCAAATGGATGATAAATTCCTGTATTAAATTTATTAAGAACATTACAAGCTTGAAATATGCATTTTCTGTTAGTCAAAATATAATTCAATTCTGTTGTACCTTCATTTGGATGATTCCATGTCCATTTCCATTTAACATTTTACAAACTCCAGAAGTTTATGTCCACTCTCATTTCTCGTATCATACCCAAAATTACGTACAGTATTTTAATCTTTCATTTGTTTACCAATTCCAGCATTAAGGTCTCCTATAACAATTTTAAAATGTTATTTACTCTGGTCAAAATCATTTTGGACATCCATATAAAAATCTTCTACTACTTCATCAATATGAGAACTCGTTGGGGCATAAACCTGAATTATTTGCATTTGGTATATGCTATTAAGTTGTAAAACTAAACCTACCACTCCATCTGATACACCATCAATATCCACTGTGTTATTCTTCCATTTTTTATTTATAATGAATCCTACTCCACTTGTATTTCCAATATTTGTGCCTTTATAGAAGAGTATATGTCCAATTTTTAAATCAATTGATTTATCACCTTTTCTTCTAACTTCACAAAGTCCAATAATGTCCCATTTAATATAGGACAGTTCTTCTTCTAACTCTTGCAATTTTCCTTTACTTGAAAGTGATCTGCAGAATTACTTTTCATTAAATGGTAATCTGAGAATCCAAGTTTAAATGATGTTTTAAAAATAATGTTAAAAACAAAGACAAATCATTAATTAATTCTTGCATGTCAATAATTATAGCTGGATTTTTTGTCTTTGCTAAAAATAATGTGCATCATTAAAATTTAAGAATTGGAAACTAAAGATCATAAATATCTTAATGTTTTGTGAGAGGGGATGAGAAAGAGTTGATAAAAAATTTCAAAATTCAGTAAACAAGGATCACTCATTAATTTTTTCTACAATAAGAAATCATGGGCTAGAGCAACCACAGCCCCTCTTTTCTGGGATTGGTCCAGAATGGAGATGGACTTCAATACCATCAGCCTTCCAAGAAGAAATCACAAACCAACCCAATGGAGAACATCAGCATCAAGTGACACAGGTAGAAGATTGATAAATTTCTTCAGCAGATCTCTATAAAATATTAAACTAAACTTTTTAATTAATTTCTAAAGTTAGCTAAATGAATGAACGTTTAAATTAATAATCTGTTAACTCTTTTAAAAGTAAATTATATAACTTTATTTTAATAATAATATGTACTCTTTTAAAAGTAAATTATGCAACTTTATTTTAATAGTAATATTTGTAACAGTCTTGTCTGCTTAATAAATATTATAAGTGATAATTTTCTTAGCATAATAATGGTAATCAGTTATTATTTATTTATCTTTTTAATCTGCAGACATGCCTACTGTCTATTTTATATATCTGTTAATTTATTGACTTATGTTATGCCATTCAGAATGTAGATTGATATAATGAATCTGGAGAGTTGCTGAACGCTCTCATGCAGCTAATTATGTTGCCTATTAGCACACTGTATAATAAATCTACAATCTGATAACCTATTTGAAATGCTAACTTTCTCACATATCCATGATCTTAATGTTTGCTGCTGGCCTGTTAATTAAATCATGTTTATATTTGTATATTAGCATAGATTCTTTTATTTTTCTTTTATTTTTATTTTTTTCGATTTGCAATAATTTTACACTGTTAAAATTGAAGTCAAAACCATAAATACATGATTTATTATGGTCGTAAAAAACAGATGCTGAACTATTTATATTTACTATGCAATTTTATATTGATTTCTGAACACATTTTCATAATAGCAAGTGTTCTTTGGTTCTTTTTTCCAATGTAAATCTAGATTCACCTTTATATCCACTGCCACACATACATATCCATTTATAAATGATACAATTTTTATTTATAAATGGCATTTTATCTTTGGAGCTATTTATTAATTTGTTTAATGTAGGTGGTGTGTAAAATGCAATATCACATATATCTTTATAAATTTTCATTATAAACTTTACTTGATAATTTGAAATATATGGGATTGATATCCATATTTTTTATTAGCAGAAGAATCAATATTATTATTAAAATTTTTATTTTTATCTTTTGTATTAAAATCTCTAATAACATTATATATGTGATTATAACTGCAGTCAATGTTTAACAATTCATTCAAATATATTTCAATATTTTTTTTGCCTTTATCTGATGAATATTTGCAAAGACTATTATTTCTAAATAAGAAGGACTTCAAATCTGCCATTTTGTGTGACATTGGCACTTTTGATTTATATGGAATATAACCTCTTTTTACTATTGGTTTTATGGTCATACAGAAATCCAGCATGCATTGATTTCTAGTTATTTTAAGATCAAAAAACTAAATGCACATTAAATCATCTGTTTTTATCTATCTTAGGTCTTTCAAATCATTTAATTCCTTAAATAACTCATTAATTGTATTTGGTTTACCACATACAAAAAAATCATCAACATATCGGTAATATGCAGTAATATTTTTTTGATAATATTCCTTTTTCAAAATATTTTCATTTGTAGAAATTATAAAATTACATATTTGAGCAACAGTCGGTAAACCCATGGGCCATCCATTACACATTTTATAAAAAATCCTTATTAAAACTGCACAAATATTTTTATCAATGAAATTTAATATTTCAATTGTAAACTTTATTAATTTCATGTTAAAGTTTTTTAAAGTTAAATAATTTTGATAGATGCCAATCGATCAATTAATCCATACATTTCACTAACATCTAGAGTACATATAACATTATTAACACCGATCTTAACATTATGGACTTTATTAACAAAATCAAATGAAGAACATATTTTATATTTATGATAACCAAGAAATTCTTGTAGCATTTTCTCAATTAACCAACAAGTTTCATAATAAAACACCCCTCCAAAATCAATCATTAAATGCAATGGTTCATTTTCTTTATGCAGTTTTATATTTGAAAAAAAAATCTTTGGACATATTGCAGCAGAATGGTAAATTTTATAATAAGTACTATTATCATTCACTTTGTTTTTGGCTTTTTTAAAAATGTTATTAATGAATTCATTACACAAATTTTCTATATTTACTTTATCAACTTTCATAAAGTTAAGATCCTTCATTTGAGTAATTACTTTGTTCTCATAATCAGATTTTAATAACAAACACATTCTAAGGCCCTTGTCCTCTTTTATACAAATTAAATTATTCACAGATGTAATTTTTTTAAATTTAGATATTTGTACATTCCATCATAATCCGTTTTATAATTAACCTTTTTTTCTTTTACTTTTTTTACTAAATCATTACAAACTTTTAAATCAACTTTAATTCTGCTTAAGGAATTTTCAACTAAAGATTTCAATTCTAGATCACTGTCTTCCCACTGACTGCTAACATCTTTTGATACACGATTTAATATATGTTTTTGATGAAAATCGAGATCCATATTCGACAAATTAATGTAATTATCTTGAGATTGACTTTTGCTCTTATCATACAAAAAGTTGATTTTTTTATCAAATTTCATATGCATTTTTTCATAATATCGATTAAATCACATTTGACAGTTACTTTTAAAATTAAACCAATCATTTCAGTTGTTTAAGTCAATTAAATAACTTAGATTTTTTTTAATTATTTAGTTATTGTATTTTCAAATATTCAGTTATATAATTATGTATATTGCTTTAAAAATATAGACATCGAATCATAATATTATATATATATATATATATATATATATATATATTAAAGCTGCTATGTTTTAGCTTATTGTTTAATATATGTTTGCTTTTTAAAATGTTTTTTAGTTAAGTATGAGAAAATAAGTAATTATTAAGTCCCAAATATGCTTTACTTTCTCTTAATTTATTTGCATAACCTATACTGCTTACTGATTAAACTAGGTCACTCATAATTAGTCCATTTTAGCATGATTTAAGTATGCTAAATTATGAACAGGCTTATAGAAGATTCTCAGAATGAAACTATTGATTAAAGCTTTAATTTCAATGTTTGATATTTTAAAAAGCATTACAAAAGTGTCTTTATAAAGCATATTGTTGCAATATACACCTTGGTATTATATTTTATTAGAATGGGCTTTTGTGTAAGGGTCACTCTATTATTCTTTGTCCAGACAGCTCTCTTTTAAAAGTGTCTTTGGTTTTTGTGGTGACCCCATTATCTTATTTTAGAACTGGAGCATGATGATCCAGATTGTTATATAAGTTTTTCCTATCACCCAAATTAAATGTTCACTTATTTTAAGATAGAAAGTTGTATGGTCCACAGGAATTGAGTACTTTGTACTAAATCTTATGAGTAACTGCACATTTGGGGCCACATCTTACTTATTTTATTTAGCACCATAATCTCAGAAGTTATACTACAAATCACCAGTTTGCTACCCCCCATAGCATTATTTGTTCAGCATTGATCTGAACCTCTGACCTAGCTTATATTATGCAATCTGCATAAAGAGCACATTGACTACTCATTATGTGAAATATTAAGGTATTAATTGTATTTGTTATCATTCTTGTATGGTTTAACTATTGGAAAACCTAGTAGGGATGGTATACCAAAATTAAGGCATGAATAGAAACCATAGAATAAAATTGTAATAAACTCATTTAGTTATAGTGTACAAAAGATGAGAACCTGCTTTCATTGCTATAAGACACCTGTGTCTGTAAATCCCAATGAACCCTTATATTTGTATTGTTTTTCATGTTTTATAATTAAATATTTAAAACTTATAAATGTTTAGTGTGTTATTCATAATTAATTTTCAAATTTTAACCAAATCTACTCTAATATAATACTAGTTATTACTATATGTATTATCTAGCCATCAATAGCTGTGTGTTTTTACTAAGTTATTCATAATTTAATTAATATTCCCTGTGTCTCTTGTTCCATTCTTTGCTACTGCTGGCATATAAACTAAGAAATTTTCCGTGTAGCCTTATATATGTGATTTATAAGGTAGGAAGTAATTGAGTGTTGTGGAGGAGCTGAGGTGCATTTAGATTTGAGATCTCAGCTCCTCATCTAGATCAGCCTTGGTATAATTTGCCAGGAAACTGAATTTTGTTGTGTAAATGTACAAATATGACCGTTACAATATATATATATATAATTATTTCAAATTTATTATTTCTGAATAGTATCAGATTTTAAAACATTTCATTTGTACAAGTATATATATATATATACATCTTCAAAAAAAAAGAAGAGAAACAAAATTTAAGTATTTTACAGGAAATCCGTTAAAGCTGTTGCTGGAATGTGTATTTTTATATTGATTTGTTAAATTATACTTGATTTGTTAATAAAAGTTCTAACAAATTCTAGTTTTTTGTGATATATATCTTTCATTTATGCATTTATACAATAAAGAAGATATTGGTGTATTTATTTCATGTATTTTCCAAAGATTTTACATGTCTTTTTTATAAATATATTTTGATGTTTATCTACCATGGATCAGTCATTCATATGCTTATATTTAGATGTTAATGTCTATTAAGCAGGATTAATTATTTGCATGATGATTATTAGTTTGTTTGTTGTCCAAACATTTATTAATTTTAGTATGTTGTTATAGTATCAATTGTTATGATAGTGATCATTTGGCATAATATTGATTACTTATTGTTAAGGGTACATATAAGTGTGATAGTCATACTTTTGGCTATGGTAAGATGTTTGATTGGAGTTAGTAGTATTGCCACACTGTAAATAAAATTCAGTATTAATATATGTGCATTACATATGATGATTTGTTTATTTTTTTTAGTTAAGGAATAATCCTCTAAAGAAAAATTAAAATAACAGTTAATATAAATAAAACAGAAGTAAACCTATTTAAACCTACTTTCATTTATACCCAATGACAACTGGAATGACTTGCTTTCTTACTTTTTTTTAAATAATATATATATATATATTATATATATATTCAAATGGTAAGATTTGCTGTACTATTTACATATATATATATATATATATATATATATATATATATATATATATATATTCAAATGGTAAGATTTGCTGTACAAATCTTAGTTTCAAATTCTCTCACTTCTTTCCTACCCTCATACCCTAGTTCAAATTCCAGTTTATCATAGTGTGTCTGTACTGCTGCTTATACGCTGAAATCATGCCTAAATTAGATCACAAATGTATTAATGCTCGTGGTATATATAATAGTAAAACCCTATTATTAATAATTTATCAATTGCGAGTATGTGCATGTATACATATTCATTTTAAAAAGTAGGTTATATAAGTAAATTTACACACAGACTGTGATAGTACATTTAAAACTTACATAAAATAATACTTTTGTTATTTAAAGTTATGTTTGTTAAATCTGTTTATTTTAGAGATATTGCATTTGCAATATTTGTTTTCATTTAGTAAGGTAATATTTCTCGGTAAATAGATTTAAACATTTTACAATTTAAAAGTAAAATAATTTTGTTTTTAGATTTCTAGAATCATGCCACTTATTTTCTGTCAAAAGTAAATGAGGGTTGGGAGATAACAATAGAATTAATTAATCAAAGTTTAGGTAACATTTATTAATGAGTAGCTTAAATTTTGCCTTCAAATAAACAACAGATGTCTACTCAGGTATTTTAATTAAAAACATTGTTAAAATTAAAAGTTCTAATCCAAATATCTTAAAATCAAAAAAAAAGGAATTATAAAATCCCTGTTTTCAGAAATTCAGATAATATAAGTTGGTAGCTGTGATTTCGTATCTATTTTTGGCTCTACAGTAACTGCCGAGGGGTAGTTCTATTATATGCTGGTTTAGTATATATAAAACCAATTTCTATTCTTGTGGAATGTTATTAAAATGCTATGCTTGATTGATTTGATTCCATGCATAATGCTATCCTTGAGATATTATAATTATATGCTTGTGCTATTGTTGTTTTGCTATGATGTTATAATATTAGTGTGAATTTTTTTGCATCAAATAATTGATGTTTGAGTATTTTGCTTTCAACCTGAGTGAAGATATTTAAAATAATGAATGTAAAACAGCTGAAATCACTGAAGCCAGTCCTATACCTTTACAGAAATTAGTAAATTATCAGCCTTTATCTCTTAATGGAGAATGTCTGAATAGAACAGCAGGATTGCTCTTCCTGCTCAGCATGGTCAGTCCTTCAGCATATACCATCTGATGCCCCAGACCTGTTGTAAACTGCCATGTATCATCTTTAACCATATACTACTTAACTTCCATTGGAGTTTTAAACCAGAAAATGTGTGTGGATTGCCCCAAGTTAAATGAGGTAATCCCATTAATCCAAGAGCTCTTGTGTTGCCTATTTTATTTCTAAAAGCTAGCTAGAATTTTAAATGTATTTCTGTTATTATGAAACAGTATTTCTGTAAATATATTTGTAACCTAATTTGCATGCATTTCTTTATATCATTGGGTTAATATTTTATATATTTGCCAATTTATTTTTTCTAGTATAGTAATGTGCTTAAATAGCCATTAAATGAGCAAATTATTTCCTTCCCTCCTATTAGTGTGCGGCCATATTGTTTGGAATTAATTTTATAGTTGACACCTAAATAGATGTTTTCTAAAATTGCTTGTTCGAGGGCTACACTGTTTTATTTCAAGAAAAGTATATATATTGTGACCTCCCAGGTTGGCACCAGGAAGAAATGTGGGAAGTTCACATTTGTGTTAATAATTGTTAAAGATAGTTATCTGAGAAAAATGAATTGTGATGTAATTTGCTAGTTAAAATTAGGATTTAAAAAATTAAAACTTTAATTTGGTGTACTGATTGGTAGAGTTTTGGATTATATATGATTGGTAGTAAAAGAGGAGGATAAACAACATTAGGGATGTTTATATGTAGTGGAAAATTTACATGTCATAATAAGCAGATACATAAATATATTACTAATTAGAATTTTCTTTTCTATATTTTATTTATTATTTACTAATTATGTATTGTTCATAATCTTATTTTTAAAAATGATAAAGATTATTTGTGTATTAGTGAATAACATTTATAAATTAATATTTGATATTTAATATTTTTTTATTATTATGTTTATTCCATTTAAACATTGTATTGTTAAAATTTTATAAGTAAAATTCTGGCACATTTCCAAAGTTGATTGTAATAAAAAAAATAGTGGGCATGAGTGAAGAGAGACAAAAAGTTTAAAACTTGGAGGAAAGTATAAAAAAATTCCAAGGAAGAAGCTATAAAAAAATAAAGCTTAAAAGAATCAATAACTCTCTAAGAGTATTAGAACAAATAAAAAAAAACATTGCAAGGATTCTGATAATAAACTGTGGAGGATTTTCTATTATACTACTGGAATAATATAATGATGCAGAGATAAACCCAGAGGGGAGCCAGCTCCAAATTTCTGTCAAATGATGGTCCATATTCACTACCTTTAAAATGCCTGGATGATATGTAAGCTATATAATTATGGTTTATTTTAAAGTATTACCAAAAGTAAATAATATCAGAATGACAAAATTGTTTAAAATAAAGCTAGCAAAAATTTTCTTATTAAACACTATAATTAAGCACTTGATTTTTAATTTTAAGAATTTTCTATCAATGTTCTGCAGTATAAAATTTAAAATGAAAGAGTTTATCTATTTAATCTTATATCAGGAGGATAATTTTATACTGTATAACTTTACTATTCGCGCATATATAATAAAATAATTCCAATGCATGCAAATGTCATTTATCATGCCTATAATGGAATTCTAGGATAAAAAAAAACGATTATTGTCATTCTTAACAAATTATGTTTTAACAATCGGATAGACATTTTTTTATGTTATAATTTACTGTTGTCTTTGAAATTAATATGTATGTTTCTTTCAATTTTCAAATTTTAAAAAATACTTAAGATGTAATGATGGTATATTGATAAGTATTTTTCGTTATTGATTACAACAAATGTACAAACAATTTTTTTTGTTTTCTTTAAAAAAACAAAACAATGTAACTTGACATTATTATAATATGATAATCTATTATCTTGTATGATATAGAAATTATATTATAGGTGATTATAAATATTCGAATGTGTGCATGATGCTATAATTTTTTTTTTAAATTGTATTTATTATGCTTAATTTCATTCATGAACTTTATTTAAAAAAATAAAGAATTAAAACCTTGTCTGATATAAGTTCCTTTCTATAGAAAGTATATTGAATGTAAGTTAGAGGTAGAAATGGTCAAGGGACGATTAGATCATTTAGATTGAGTTTGGAGATATTATTTAACCCTCATGTATATAGGTGTAAGTGTTTGGCTATTGTTTTCCCTGCCTTTCTTTATTGTTGTATAATTAATGTTAGATGATATACACTGATTATAACATATAAGTGTTGTATAAATTTTTATAATATGTATAAAAGATGATTGATATGATTCATATATTAAATATTAGTCAATTTTGGTTTTACTGTAGAAAAAATGTAATTGGTTAGAAAGGTGCATAAGTAATTTTTTTTTATTTTGTCTTCAATTTCTAATAAATGTTTTATTGAACTAATAGCCCATATGAATTGCTTGATTATATACATTCGATTCTCCATTTCCACACACACACACACACATATGGTTAACATAGCATAGTCCTAGAATATATAGATTTGCCAGTAGAAGTCAAGTTTTATTTAATCTGTCTGGAGATGATAAATCACCATATTACAGTGCTAATAATATATTCTACTTTGCTTAGAATAGGTGGTGATGTGGATAAAAAGATACCCAATCCTTATCATTGTCTAATTGTCAATTTTGCAACAGTTTTATTATTGAATAGATGCTTAAAACATATTTAAATTAACATTATAGAATTATTGTTTATAGACATTTTTATCATCCTTATTTAACTCTTATATGAAGACCATATCCTATAACCTCAACTGACCTAAGCCATAGAATAATTACAATGTAAGAATCTTTAAATAATTTTAAAAGCAATTTACATTTATAAATTTTATTCTATCTTGTATAAATATAGCTTTAGTTCCAGTATACAATTTATGAAGGCTATAAATATGAGGCATGGATCCTTGGAAATGTTAAGCCGATAAACTTTAATACTAATTAATATCTTCTCTAATTAACAATTATCTATCTTGTATAGAATTGGTGCTTGGGCAATTATAAATCTAATAAAGTGAATAATTGAAAAAGATGGAGGTTACAGGGTGGGTTAAGTGGCTTGCCCAATGTGGATGGCATGACATTTATGGGTTAAATTCTCAATATGTTTATGGGTTAAATGTTTGCACAATGATTGGTGATCGATTCATATTTGTTCATATATGTATTTTGTTCTTTATTGGAGATTATATATTATACATTCTATTTTAAGTGATGACTAATGTGGATGGCTTGATATATACATAGAGGCCACAGCTGCCAAGGGTTTAAATGGTTGTCCAATCATGGGATCTTGATTACTTAAGTCTCATATCTTGTAGAGTGTTTATATTTTTGTTGATATATATATTGGTATATATCTGAGATGAGAAGTAATCCAGTGCCATATGAATTACTTTATTTCTGTTTTAAATATACAGTTATTGCAAAAATGGTTCCAAAATAAAATCAAGTTGGCAGTTTTCTTATTCAAGGATTTTTTTTATATCAATCTGAAAGATTAATAGTAATGTTTGATAAAATGGAACTAGAGATAAATGGAGCATTAACTAAGGTTTGAAATAAGCCAATACCTGAAAGATATGTAGTAGATATATGAATGTAAGATGTATAGTTTAAAAAAAAACATTTTTTTTGTTTATGTGAAATAAATACAGCCATGAAACAGCTTAGTTTCAAATTTTAAAGCTATATAAATATCACAACTTATAGTAAATGTTAAAGTTGATAACATTTATATATATATATATATATATATATATATATATATATATATATATAAATGTTATCATTGATAGGTTAGAATATATATATATATATATATATATATATTCTAACCTATCAAAAGACGACTTCATTTCTATTAAATCAATTCGTAAAGCCTATTTCTATTAAAGAGAATTCGGACGCTTCCGTCTAGGACGGGTAACAAACCCTCTTTATTACCTAATAGCTCTTCATTTGGTTAGTTATATTAATTCAGCTACAACGATATGCAGTTCAGACAGAGATAGAATAAAAAAAAATTATCATTAATAAAATAAATTTAAAAAGATAATTTAGAATACACTAACATTCTTTCTCTATCCAAAACACATTCTCTGAGCTGTAAGTACTTGCACTGTTCGACAATGATGATGATGATTTCATGTCATTGTTAATATTACTGACTAAAACAAAACATTCATTAATTTGCCAATATGATCTCAATATTTTATTATTATACAATCAGAAGTTTCAATCTCTTAAGCCATGCCACGCTTGTAATGTTGATCATCATTGATCAATTCTTAATGTAAGAGCTCTTATAATAATGACACTAATCTCAGGGTTCTCTGTTATTTTTAAAAAAAAATGCTCGGCAGTATTGTGTTGTCGCATATGACTGACATTCTGGTCGGCTATAGGAAACATTTACCTTATTTAAATTCCAGGTGTCTTCATCCACATATCAACTATTATAATATTTAACGAGATGATAACCATATTCAATAACAACGCATAATTTTGAATAATACAGCCATTTTATCCAGAATCTCAGTCGGAATGATGAAAAGACAAGGGTGCTTTTGTGTCTCCTTCCATCATCCATGACAACACAATAATTTAACTAAGATTTATTACTTAGACACTTCACTTAAATGTGTATGGAACAATGTGCAACCAAAACCTACTAGTTTGGGAATAAAGTGATTTTACACACACATAAAATAAAATGTTCTGGTCTGAAGTTTCAATTCCATAAATAATTCTTATTAAATTAAAATATACTGAAATATTCTGATCTGCTTACAATTGTCTATCTGGTGTATTGAATTTAAGATTTCATAAATGATTTCGGACTTAAGAAAAGTATTGCAAGTATTATGCAAATACACTTTTATTTAGCACACAAGAAAAATGACTCAAAACAACTTGTAACAAGACTATAATTTATTATTAAATTTTAACAAGATTATAATTTATTATTACAGTTTAACAAAACTATCCTTTATGATTAACATAATAAACAAACATATACAATTTATTCGATCCCATATGGATAAAACAAAATATAACTAACAGTAATTCGTCTATACTTTTAGACCTGGATTCGAACTACTTCTTCATCTTCTTTTTACATTTATGCAAATTGAATATAACAAAATAAATATTATTATCGATACATCAACTCATCCATTTAGGGTATCTTATATGAATGGTTACTTAACTTTATTGACTATAGATCTGTTTTAAAACAAAAACAATTTGATTCTAGGCAATACGTACAAACGATTTTTATTATCATATCATTTAATTAAATGATAGTTTTTATTTAGATAACTTATTATAATTTATGGGTTATTTATCAGAAGTTACACTTATTATTTTAATATTTACCTTAATAACAACTGAAGTTGTTATACACATTGTATTCCTCAGTATAAGTTATATTGTGAGTGCTACTTAATCATTAACCCGAATTAAACCTAGTATTTGAACCCTCCATTGGCAAATAAAAATTTCTAAATCACGCAATTTTAAACTTACTCTCTCCATTGACTTACATGTGGATTACCAGCACTATTCCACTGCACAATCCAGACATTGATCATATATACTAGCATGCTAATTATACTAAATGGATCGTAAGGAATTAACCTCCAATATACCCGTTATCTTGCCATAACTTTCTAAACAAAACACAATATTCAACACCTTCCATGGTGGAATTATCTCTATTTTCTCATGAGGAATATGGAATAACACTGAAGGTCTGTAGAGTTAACTACTACATTAAAATAGTTTGGTGGGTCCTTGCCTCTTACTTGGGCATAATAGGAATGCACACCAAATATAATCCTCTCCTGGGATTTTAACGAATGTAATACACTAAATACGATATAAATTACTGATCGTCCTAACTCTGAGAAGCGATCACTTGGGTTATAACCATACCCGAATTCTAGATTTATCTATTCCTTTCATGGAAAATAAAGCTTTTGGGGAGATCATTTTCCATCCCACAAAATAAAGACATTACAATTATTACTTATGCGAATCTTAAGCATATACCAATGCTATATCAGGGTAAGACAAGCAAATACACTAATTACACTAAATTTATGTTCTGGGGTATATTTAGATCAACGTCTGAAATCAATGGATATCACAGAATTAACCATAATAATTTTCACCTTTGCCAAAGAAACATTCAACAAGTAATTGGTAGTCTAGTATCTTGAACTAAATTAAGTGAATGTGTTAATAAAGAATAATTGGGAATAAGTTCCGCAATTAACATAGTATAAATTTGTTTCAAACTTTAAATAAGTAATATCCTGTATAGCACTTCTCTTTAATTACTTCTGATAATTTTAACTAGATATTTTACCTATTAAGTATCTAAATTTTTCTTCTTTTACGCATCTAACATATAAATTTATACCCATAATTGCATATCATAAGTAAACACATTTTATAAAAAAAATTTTTTTTTCCATGTCAAATATAAATTTAACCTAGAATAATTACATGAAAACATACCTTTATGATTACAAGGTCATTTAAATATTACTTGACTATACAGCCTTTCACCTGTTGATATAAAAAAAATACACATAATTTTACAAATTAGTAAAAAAAATCATTACTTAACAAGTGCTTATTATCTCACTGGAAAAATGTTTTTCCGTTGGGCAATTTATCTAGATGAAGAACTTGATCCATTTGTAGTTCACGAAGCAAAATTTAAAATAAGAAACACATTTTATTATTTCATTTCTATAAAAGTTGCCTCCATTCTGGTGCAATTAATAAATTAGGCAAAGAAAAACATAGCAGCATTGGATGTTAACACTTTCTTGAATTAAACTGCTATAATTTTGGGATCCAAGAAAACAATACATATTTTAACATGACGAATATTTGACGATAGACGATCACATATACAATTCTTTTCTTTTTACTATTGGCGATACGTATCATTTTTAGCTAGCTGGCTTATGAATAAAATAATGCGCGAATTTTCCAAAATACTATTATTATAACGACTGCAGCTGACTTACGTGGATATAAAGTTTTACCGACTCAAATTGATGTATAATATAACATATTATATTATGGTTATAATTAAGTCACTAATGTTTGTAGTTTTTATTCCTACTCTAGGAATTGTAATTTGTCTTTAATAAGGAATTCTCTGTAAAATGCACACATACAAATTTTCCGATATTTGCCTTGAGAAAATTTATATTTTCTTTTTAAAAATATACAGGTGGATAAGTAAATATCATTGATCATTAATATTATTTTTAGATAATTTTCAGTGAATAAAACATATTTTAAAGTGGGGAACTTACATTATTTTCAAAGCAGACAATTTCTTTTAGAAAGAGCGCGAAATTTTCTAGTTAACTTTCCTTGGCTTTTATAATATGTCTTTTAATTATAATTTTTCTTTTATACCATGAAAAGATTATTAAATAAGGTAAAGTTAACAAATAATTGTTTATTTTCTGGAAATTACTTATATTGCTTAATTTAAATATAATGACGCTTTCCGTGATTACTGCAGTTAATACGGTCATTTTGAACTTTAGCATACGATAGTATATTTTTACATATAAAAAGCTTTAAATAGGTAGATGGCCACAGAAAACAGAATATCTTATCAAATAGGATTAGCCACACATGATATTATTAAAAATTTACTGGACTTATATTTATTTCTGCAATAAAAATAATAAAAAATTTGTTACCGAATTTCAGTACTGCTTCCTCCTTGTAAAACTATAGTCAGACTGAACTTTCTTCAAAATTTGGCGGTCTTCTTTTAGCGACCTCTTACAGAAAAATAATCATTTAATTATAACATAAACAAAAGAAAAGGAGAAAAAAAAAACTTATTACAATTATATTTTTCCGTATAATTTAAATGGATTACCAAGTAAATTGACAAATAATGAACAATAATAAGTATATTTAATTAACAATGCTTATTAGTGATGTATAATTCTATATACACTATTATCTAAATTAATTTAAAATTTACCAGAAGTTATTGTGCTTTATGACAAGATATTCATCTACTCTCCCGCTACCCATCCAAAATCAATTACTGTTTATAATATGTGCTTTGATACTATATTAAATTGCTCTTATTGTTAATATTTTAATTAAATTATTCATGCTCTTCTTCAAAATGACATCAAATTACTAAATTTATTAGTTATTTGCTTAAAACATGTTACATTGAGTAAATAGCATACTTTTTTAATCACTTAATATTATTATTATTTTATCTTTTTATTTTCTAAAAAAGGATAGCATTGTTTTCCTGTGGAAACAATGCCAAATAAACCAAGTGTCAATAACACTAGGTTACAATATATATATATATATATATATATATATATATATATATATATATATATATATATATATATATATATATATATATATATATATATATATATATAAAAAAAACCTTTTCCCTAAATTTGTACCATTTATTTAAAAAATTTTAAATTTAAGATATATTTAGCTATATGATGTAATTTATTTATGATAATCTTTTAAAAATGTAATTAAAGTAATTCATGAGTATTTGATATGTAAATTGCTATTTTGAGAATTTCAATAATATAATGGTATATGTTGAAACATAACAATACTCATTAATAAATTTAATAAATAAATGTTTAAAGTTAATGTTTTAAAAGACAATTAAAATTAAATCATATATTTATTGTTATGAAGATTAAAATTTAATAAATGAATATAAATATTTTAATTATTAGTAGACATAATAAAAGATTAATATTTGATTTTAATAATATCGAAGTAATATTTTAAAATTGTATAAGATATTATTTATTTTAAAAATATTTATTTTTAAAAAAATAATTTTAGTTTATTTTTAGATTATTACAACCTTCCTGTTTAAAAAAAAGATGTTATTAGATACACACACATTTGTTTTTTAAAGTTCAAAGTTTTAAAAATTTTATAAAATTTATAAATATTATATTCTATTAGAGATAAAAATAAAGATAATTAATGAAATATAAATTATTTTAAAATACTCTTAAAAACATAACATTAAAATAACTTGTTTTTTATAAAAATAATCTTATAAAAGTTAAAAGAAATTAAGTAAGAAAGTATATTTTAAAAAATTTAATAAATTTAAATAAAATAAGATTATTTAAGAATTTAATACTGTAATAAATAATAAAATTAAATAACATTATTTATTTTTATTCTTCTTTTGTGAAAATTAAATAACTCAATCATTTTTAATTCACCAATCAAGTGGTTTTTTATAAAACCAAGTAATTGTTTGGAGGTTGTGATTGAAATCTTAAAGTAAAAGGGCACTAAAAATAGCTAAGGATATAGCTAAAATTTTTAAAATTATAAGAGATGTTTTTTTAAATAATTTATAAAATCCATAAAATAATTTATTGTGTCCTATTGATTGTTTCTTTTAACAATTTACTATCTAATAAAGAGGACTTTTAAGAAAAATTGGCTTTTATTAAAAATGTTAGAAGAGGATGATAATTTAAAAAAAAATAAACTAATGTAGTAATTTTATAAAATGATTAAAAAAATATTTTAAAAATATTGTAAATTTTAATTTAAATATATATCTGTAAATATAATGCAAGAAGTATAAATTTTTTGTTTCTTTTTTTAAAAATAATTTGACAATTTAAAACAAATAAATTGGAGATTTAATAAGTAAAGAAACACTTATAAGTAAAAATTTTTATTATTAAATGACGGGATTTAAAAGTAATCTTACCTCAATACTACATATGAATCCAAATCAAACATAAAATAATAAACAAGAACAAATATAAACTAGCTAAAATAATAACTTTAAAATAATTTCCTATAAAGAAGAGAATACTATAAATTTTTTTTTATTTTTTTACTACTTTTATTTTTTATTTATTTTTAAAAAAAGAATTTATTTTTTCATAAAAACTTTTAAAAAACAAAAGAATTTAGAATTTTAGAAAAAGAAATATAGGAAAAACTGATTTGTAATTCTTTTTTAACTAACATAAATATTTAATTAATTATTGTTTATTAAAGATAGAAAGGTACATTTACATTTTTTTAAAAATAATAACTAAATACTAATATAACTTTTTCAAAGTTTATTTTATAATTATACAACATGTAATATTTTAAAAATAATTGTTGAGTGTAAATGAAATTATTTTGTATAACAGAAAATCTTAGACAAATGTAAATTGAGATCATTTATGGTAAAAATTTGAAAATAATAATAATTTATATTTACTTTTTTTTTAGCAACCAAGTATGATATTGATGATTTATGTTTAATAATATAACCACAGAAAATTTTTTTTATTGCTATTTTAAATTGATGAGAAATAAAGAATTGAGAACTAGAAATATTATGTTTCAATAATTTTTTTACAATATTAGGAATAATTTTATGCGAGTTTTTTTTTTTAGTGAGGATATACTTTTTTTTATTTTTTTTATTAGATAAGTGTTATTTTACATAGAAATTTATATTTTATAAGGCTTATTGTATGTAAAGGAGGATAAAAGAGTTTATTTATTATTTTTGTTTAAAATCTATTTTTCTAAAGTTAATAAGGTAAAGATTGAGGTAGTAGTTTTATAAAGGAATAAGAATAACAAGTAAAGAAAAGTATATTTAAAATGGAAAGAATCATAGAATTTTATTTAACATTATACTTTATAAAGTAAATTATGAATAATTTTAAAATATTATTTTTTTTAAAGAATACATTCATATTTTAATAAGACATAGTAACATATACAAAAATAAACAGGATAATCAATAATTTTATTATACTACAAAGTATATCAGTTTATACATTGATTAATATTTGAATCTGATAATAAAGTAATATAGCCTTATACATTATAATATAAATAACAGTAGACTTAAGAAATACATTTAAATTATTAAAGTTTTTTTTACATCGCTACATGAAGATACTTACATAAAACCTTTTCTTATTTTTTAACAAGATTTATTAAAATTAAAGCATAAATTTAATTAAATATATAGAACATTTAATAAAGTATAAATTATCTACTTTATTATCAAATAGTACATGTAAAATTTGTATTATTATTTTTCTTATTTTTTTTTTATTTTTTTCCATTTAAATGTAAATAGTGTAAATAAATTTGTTAAGTTTTTAAAAGGTATCGAATTCATTATTTTACACCACACATTTGACAACAGATAAGTGAAGTACATAATATTTGCACAATTGAATTTATTATTTTATTATTTGAGAAAGAAACACAATATTTTCATAATATAACTTATAGAAATTATTGACATTAACATATATATTTGAGCATAAAGAATATAAGCACAATATAAGAGATAAGAGTATTTATTCCACAATTGTAAATTATAGATTTTGTCTATTTTAAATTAAGATATTATATAATAAAGCCATATGATTTACTTATTTTCTTTATTAATGATAACCAAATAGATAAGATAAGCTATACACTAAAGATTATTATTTTTTAGTATTGTTATTAGAATAAGTAGGGTATTTATTTGATATTAAATCCCTTATCATTCCTATCTCATGAATTATTATTACTTTAAGATAATTAGAAGAACCTGAGATCATTTAATTATAGTTCCTTAACAAAATGAATTTTTTATCTATTATTATTAAAGATAATTCATTTATAGAGCATAAGACTGTAGAGTAGAAGAGATAATGAGAGGAATAGACTTTGCCTTGAGACTTGAAAGAATGACTAAGTAAACTGATACAATGTAACTTCACTTCACGCTTATTTTAATTAAATACTTATTTAATTAGTACATAATATTGAACTATATATTTTTATGTGTAATAAACTGTAAGTATAATATTATAAAAATATATTAAAGATAGTTGTACATATTTTCTAAAATTTAATTGAGCTAGTCATTATTTTAAATTATATCATATATCGAGAAGGAGGTACAAACGTAGTTAGGATTTACAAAGTTTTAGGCTTAGTATTTAATTAAGGATAGGAATAAATTAGGTTGTATAGTAGGGGAAGAGAGAGAGTGTGATTTAGATGATGTATTTATTAAATATAAATAATTTGTATTTTTATAATAGGTATAGGATGAAGAAAAATCTTTTGCAATATATATTTATGCTTTTATATTTAAAATTGTATTTTAAAAATAACAATAATGAATAGCATATGTAATTGCATCTAGAATTTATGTACATTAATATTTGCACAATATGAATTTATTATTTTATTATTTGAAAAGAAACACAATATTTTCATAATATAACTTATAGAAATTGATTGACATTAACATATAATATTACAATGGTCATAAAGTAATTATAATGCACAATATAAGAGTATAAGAGTATTTATTGCCACAAATTGTTAAATTATAAGATTTTGGTCTATTTTAAAATTAAGATACTATATGAAATAAAGACATCATATATTTACTTATTTTCTTAGTGATTAATGGTATAACCAAATAGATAAGATTAAGCTATACACTAAAGATTATTATTATTGCTAGTTATTGTTATTAGAATAAGTTAGGTGTATTTAGGTTTGATATTAAATCCCTTATCATTCCTATCTACATGAATTATTATTATTTTAATATAATTAGAAGAACCTGAGATCATTTAATTATAGTTCCTTAACAAAAGATTGAGATTTATTTATCTATTATTATTAAAGATAATTCATTTATAGAAGTCATAAGAGTGCTGTAGAGTTAGTAATGAGATAATGAGAGGTAATAGTATTCTTATGTCATTGAGACAGTGTCTTGGAAAGACATTGACTCAATGTAAATCTGATTACCAATTGTAACTTCACTTCACAGTCTCATGATTTTAATTAAATACTTATTTAATTAGTACATAATATTGAACTATATTAATTTTTGATAATTTATAATAGATCTGATAAGATATAGTATTATAAAAATATATTGAAGATAGTTAGATATATTTTAGCCGAGCATAATAATTTAATTGAGCTAGTCATTATTTTAAATTATATCATATATCAGAAGTGAGGGTACAATATATATATATATATATATATATATATATATATATATATATATATATATATATATATATATATATATATATATATATATATATATATATATATATATATATATTTTATTCTTTTGCTTGTCAACTAAATATAGCATTGATGCGAGATAAGCATAGAATTATTGGTGGTGTTAAATTATAAAGTAGTAATATTGTTCATATTCAGAACATTTCTGTTATAGAAAGTCTATAATTTTGAAGGTTAAATAGAATGCTTGATTGTTGGAGATTTGTTGGTTGTGTTGCAAGTTTTGGTGTTGGATGGAGAGTTTTTGTCATTGGCTTAAGGATATGGTGTATTCATGTCACTAGTGACTGATTGTTCTCATTCACTGCTCCAACCCAAATTATGATATCAGTTGTTAGTTATCATGAAGCAGTTAACAGTAGTCCTGCCATGATTTTGCCTCTAAGACTCCAGAGAGAGCAAGGCATAGTTCTGTCTAATATATATGTAATATTTGTCTCTAAGACTCCCAAAGATAAGCAAGGCAATATTTTATAAGTAGTAGCCCCTAAGACTTGGATGTAAGCAGGGCATTGTGATAGTGTTTGTAGTAAAATATTATTGGTTGTGGTAGCCTAGAGTGACTAAAGTGGATGATCATCAGAGTGTTCATGGAGCCTTGTATGTTTTGAGAGCAGTGAAGGAATCCTTTTATCTATCTCAAAATTGTGAACTGCTAATAATTCTTTTGGCTGTCAGTATCTGTTGGATCTTTAGAAGAATGGATGAATATATAACTTGAATATATAGCTTATTCTTAAAAGGCTATTTTCTATATTCTTATGCAAAGGTTGGTGTGTACCATATTTAATTAAAAATTGTATATCAGTTGTCATAGTAAATGCATGTCATCATTAATTTTATTTTGGTTATAAAATTCTTTTTTGGGTGTTATAAATGCTGGTTATAATATTTGAATGCACCTAACACAGCATAAAAATAAATGAACATGTTTAAATCATTTTTGGTCTTTTATCAGTAATTTGAATTGGTGTAGTTTGTAATATAACTATAGTGGATCATGTAAAATTTTAATTTATAATTCCAGTTATGTTTAAGTTAATGTTATCTCGTAAAAACTTAATGTCTTCTTGCCTATGTGTGTGTGGAAAATCGAACATTATATGGGAAAATAAAATTGTGGAAATTTTATGTCATTTTAGGTAATGATGGTAAATTTGAATTGTTGGTTTGGTGGAAGTTGGAGCTGGTAAACTTTATTTTCTTAAGTAGTATTAATAAATTTTTAAGAGATTATAAAATGGAAGAGTTTAGCTTATATGATAGTTTGAGTGGGTCTCAAGAGACACCATCTCCTGACCTCAATGTGATGTCCCCTGATCTTGAATCAGGAAATGAAGCTATAGGTATGTCCTATAGAGAGTCTAGTAGGATGAGAGATACTATCCCCCAAACTCTCGATGGTGATATGTTGATGTTGTTAAGAAATATATTAACAGAACTAAAAGAAATAAAGTCTGGTCAAATAGAAGATAGAGAAAGGTCAGAAGAGATGTTAGCAGAATTGAAATCAGAATTAAGAGAAGAATTAAAGTCAGGTCAGCAGAATTGAAATCAGAATTAAGAGAAGAACTAAAGTCAGCTCAAGCAGAATTGAAATCAGAATTATGAGAAGAATTAAAGTCAGGTCAAGCAGAATTGAAGTCAGAATTAAGGGAACTAAAGTCTGGTCGAGTAGAAGATAGAGAAAGGTCAGAAGAGATGTTAGTAGAATTAAAATCAGAAATAAAAGAAGAACTAAAAGAAATAAAATTGAATCAAGATAAGTCAGAGGAGAGGATGGCAGAAATAAAATTGGAAGTTTCAGAAATGAAGTCAGAAATGGTAGAAATAAGAGTTAATACAGTTAGGCAGATGCAAATTTTGGAGGAGAAAGTAGAAAGTCAGATATCAGAGATGAAGGAGGTTAAAGACACTATTAAAGATCAAGCATCTAAATTAGAAACTGTAGAGATAAATATCTATGCTTAGTTGCACCAAATAAAATTAGAAAGTGATAGTTCAGTGTTACAACTTCGAGAGGAGATTAAAGAAAATTTTAGTAAAACCGAAAGCATGGTAAAAGATAAGGAATTTGAGTATATTCAACAGAAATTTGAACAATTTCAGGAAGAATTTGGGGTCATTAAACAAGTTGTGGAAAGGTGTCAGGATAAAGTTGATGACAATATTTTAAAAACTCAAGGCCAGTATAGTGTTGATCAAAGCATAAATGATCATGTTGTTCAAATGGTTAAAAAAATAGATAATTTGACAATAAAAGAGGAAGCTGTACAAGCCATGGAGCTAAAGCTAGTTGAAATAGGTAAAAAATGTCAAAATTAAGAAAAGAGGTAGATGGTGTAAGTAGTGATATAGGTAAAAATGGTATTTCAGACAAGGTTGAAGAGAAGCTTAGAACGAGTTTCATTGTGAGTTACAAAATCACAAATTCAAATTAGAAAATTTTATGCAAGAAAAAATAATTCAGGAGCGGAATACAAAGACAGAAATAGGGATTCCAGAGATTAGGGAAACAGATGTTACTGAGGTTAAAGAGGTCTGTGGTTCCTGAAATACCATTGTTCCGAGGACTTATTAAAAGATTCTAGGCTTAATAAGGCATATTCAAAGAATTTAGGTTTAAATAGAGAAAAAATGAATTATGGGAAGGATTCACGTGATTCCATGGCCCTTAAATTTTTGTCTGTTAAACCTTTTAAGGGAGATCACATGGAAAATCCACACAAGTTTCTGCAGAACTTAGAGTTGTTTGTATTATGCCCCTTATCAGAAGAGGAAAAGACTGCTATTGCTAGCAATCATCTATACTCTTCATCCAAGGACTCCCTCTTATCCAAGGACTGGTGGCAGTCATTATTTGAGAGGCCACATAATTATGGGGATTTTAAATACCTATTATTAAATAGTTTTTTGGGGGGTAGGATAAGCAAGACAACTTGAGGTATCAAGTCTTGCAGGAAAGGTATAATCATATGAAGGGTAGTTATACTCAATTTTTTAGAAAGCAGGTTGTCAAATTGAGAACTCTTACTGCATACCCTTTATCTGAACAACAAATAGTTAGGATATTGTGCCATAATATGCTGAGACATATTGAACAAGTCCTGATAGCATCGGACCGGTAAACAATTGAAGAAGTAATTAATGTTTTAGACTCAATGGAGATTAGTGATCAAGGAAGAGATGCTAGGGCCAAGATTAAAAAAGAACATAGTCCAAATGTGAATAGCATTAGTATCCTAGAGAGGCCACGGTGGAATCAAGGTAGAGATATGTGAAGTAGGAGTAGATATAGGGCTGGGCCTCAAATTCAGGGCAGGCCATATTATCATCCTCACCTACATATGGGGAGGAAAGACGATGGTAATATACCATCCACAAGTGGGATAAGAATCCTTAAAAGGGATGAAACCACTATCAAGAAACCTGGAGCATTAAACTAATGGGGACCTCAATGGTATGTTCCTCACTTTGGGGCCCTATTCATAGAGATTTGGGGAACACCATAGGCTGGTTAATTAACAATCTTGACTTTGATGTTGAGCACTGGGAATATGAAGGTTTGCTTGAACCTCCCATTTCATATAGCTGTCCAATAATTAGGATTACCATTTTGGGGTTAGTTGTGGATGCTTTGGTCAATTCTGGTAGCCAAGCTTGTGTAATTTCAGAGGAAATGTATGTGAAAGTTATGCAGATTGACCATTCAATTCCTACTTTACCACTTAAATCTCTTCAAGTAACCCTTGCAAATGGAAGGAAGGTAAAGTTGACAAATAAACAGATTTTCATTACTGTTATGATTAATAACTTAGAGCTTATGCACGTATTCTTGATCATGCCTGGACTGGTTCATGAGGTCATAATTGGCTCAGACTTCATGACCCTTAATCATTGTTCAATTAATTATGGCAACCACATTTTTATGTGCCGAGAGGAGATTTGCTCTCTCATAGGTGATTTCATTAGTCAGGGTAGTCAATTGATAGCTATGCTGGAGACATCAGTTGATGTAAATATAAAGATGAAGTTAGACAGTTCTGGTATCATAGGATCAGAATACTATGAACCCTTCTTTCAATTGTTGCTTCAGTATAAATTTATCTTTTCTAAAGTACCCGGCATTATCAAGGGATATATTCATAGGATCAAGCTCAAGGATAATGAACCTTTCCAACAATGCACCTATCCTATCCCACACCAATACCAGACAGAGGTCCAATGACAGATCCAAAAGATGCTCGATTGGGAAATTATTAAGATTGGCCCTTCACCATATGTAAATCCTCTCATTGTGGTGAAAAAGAAAGATGGTTCTCTTCGAGTATGCTTGGATGCATGTACCCTTAATAAACATACTATACCTGAACATGATATTCCAATGCCAGTACAAGAATTGTTGCTTGGGTTTCAGGGAAGGAGAGTCTTTTCAACATTTGATCTAACTGCAAGCTATTGGCAGATTCCATTACATCTCGAGGATCAGCAATATATGGCTTTTCGTCATCAAGGCCATTCGTATATGTTTCAGAGGATGCCATTTGGCCTGATTAATAGTGGGGCAGGCCTGATCAGATGTTTGAATGCAATCTTTTCTCAGAAACTCAAAGAATTGATAGTCATCTACATCAATGACATTGTTATCGCATCAGATGATCTAACCCAACATTTGGAACACTTGAATTTATTTTTTTCAGAATGCTCACTTCATAACATTAAGGTCAATCTTGAGAAATGCACCCTAGTGGCTGGAGAAATATCTTTCCTTGGCCATGTAATTAATAGTCAGGGAATAAAACCTCATCCTGATAAAATATCTGCAATTCAACAATTTCCTACACCCAAATCTAAGAAACACTTGAGGTCATTTTTGGGACTGTGTAATTATTACCATCATTTTTACAAGAATTTCTCTTATGATACCCTCCATTTATCTATATTATTAAAGAAATCTGAGCCCTGGGTTTGGACTAAAGACCATGATGGAGAACTTCAAGTTATTAAGGATAATTTTTTGAAGACAGTTATACTTGCATATCCAGACTTTCAGAAGGAATTTTACCTTCAAACTGACAGTAGTGGGTTTGGACTAGGGGTCATACTATACCAACTAGATAATGATGGGAAACCACAGGTTCTTTATTTTTTGAGCCAACACTTGAAGGGACCAGAACTAAACTACACTATGACTGAACGGGAGGCTCTGGCCATTGTCTGGGGGTTCCAAAAACTGAGGCAGATCCTATTGGGATCTCAAGTAAGTGTACTATCAGACCATAGAAGCCTAGAGTTCTTAAATAGAAGTTACTTACATAATGACAGACTGATTCATTGGAGCTTATACCTTCAGCAGTTTTCTTATCAGATCATTTATTATTCTGGCCATAATAACACTGTTGCTGACATCTTAAGTCACCATCCCATTACTATAACATATCAGAATCCATGTACTGAAAATATTATTATTTGTAATTTGACTGCCTTACTGGAGGATGAAATAACTAAGAGTTATAAGGACTTACCAACATTACAAGTACAGGACAATGAATTAAAGAGAATAATTGGTGTGTTTGTAAACTCTGCCAGTATGAATGAAAGGAAAAGATATGTTGAAAGGGTTAAGGCTAAATACAAAATGAATGATGGGATTTTACTGAGAAAATTAGATGGGACTGAGGGTGATTCATGGAGGGTGATGATTCCAGCATGCTTAGTGGACAAATTAATATATTATGTTCATTGTCATTATGGTCATTTTGGGGTACAAAAAATACAGCCAATTATCAAAAAACATTTTTACTTCCAGAACATGATGGAACGTATCATGACTAGATTGAAGGATTGTGAGATCTGCTTAAAGACTAAATACCAGAATAAAACCCATGTGGGAACCCTACACCCCATTTTGCCTAATCAACCGAATGAATTACTAGCCCTGGACTTTTATGGGCCCCTTCCTCCTTCTAACCGCCAAAAGTTTATTCTTGTAACTTACGATGTATTCTCAAAATTTGTTTCAGCTTTTACAGTCCCAAAGGCTGATGCCAAGAATGTTGTGAAACACCTGGAGACATCACAATTTATTGTAGTAGGTAAGCCTACCTCTATTCTCACTGATCATGCCACCACTTTTATTTCAGACTATTGGAAAAAATGGTGTCAAAAGAAGAATATTCAGCACATCATGTGTTCCATACACAACCCACAGTCCAATCCTAGTGAAAGGATCATGCAAGAACTCAGTCAATTATTCTGGGTGTATGTAGGTGGAGACCACAGGCAATGGGTGTGTCAATTGCCACAGATTATACATTATATTAATGTTACAATTAATGAATCCACAAAAATGTCACCAATTCATTTACATTTTGGTAAAGTGGAACCCTTATTAATTAAAACCCCTTTGCCCTCTGTTCAAGAGAACATTGATGTCTCACATGATTTGACACTAGCCCGAGCCAATCTTAAAAAGATGGGTGATAAGCATATTCACCATCATAGAACTAGTTTGCATTGTTTCAAAATTCATGACCACGTAATGATCAGAACTCCCCATGTTAGTAATCTTAAGAAGCACACTTTTCAGAAATTTCTTAATCTCTATGAAGGTCCCTATGAGATAATGAAACAGGTGGGAGAAAATGCATTTTTAGTTTCTACACCTGAAGGAATATGAGGAACCTATAATGCTCGCAGTTTGATTCCGTATCCTGCAAGACATGATTAATAAAAGTTATACATATTGTTCAATATAGAATTTAGTTATTTTTTTTTTGCTTATTTAATGTTGCTAAAATATAATAGAAACAAGTGTTTGTAAAAGCATTAAATGTTTTTATTGTTTTATGTTTATTTGACAAACATAATTTTCTAA
Organism: Epiperipatus broadwayi; assembly: GCA_028023455.1. Classification (NCBI taxonomy): domain Eukaryota; kingdom Metazoa; phylum Onychophora; class Udeonychophora; order Euonychophora; family Peripatidae; genus Epiperipatus; species Epiperipatus broadwayi. Next base: position 2,743,903 of record JAQFVV010006320.1, on the reverse strand, counting down.
TTGAGGAATGATCTTAATGTAAAATTTGATGTGCTATTAATATTGATTGTTGTTTATCCAATTCATTTTTCTTTCATAAGGGGGAAGGATTGTGACCTTCCAGGTTGGCACCAGGAAGAAATGTGGGAAGTTCACATTTGTGTTAACAATGGTTAAAGATAATTATCTTAGAAAAATGAATTGAGATGTAATTTGCTAGTTAAAATTAGGATTTAAAAAAAAATTAAAACTTTAATTGGGTGTACTGATTGGTAGAGTTTTGGATTATATATGTTTGGTAGTAGAAGAGGAGGATGAACAACATCAGGGATGTTTGTATGTAGTAGAAAAATTTACATGTCATAATAAGCAGAAACATAGATATATTATTAATTAGAATTTTCTTTTCTATATTTTATTTATTATTTACTAATTATGTATTGTTCATAATCTTATATTTAAAAATGATAAAGATTATTTGTATATTAGTGAATAACATTTCTAAATTAATATTTAATATTTAATATTTTTTATTATTATTATGTTTTATTCCATTCAAATATTGTATTGTTAAAATTTTATAAGTAAAAATTCTGGCACATTTCCAAAGTTGATTGTAATAAAAAAAACAGAGGGCATGAGTGAAGAGAGACAAAAAGTTTAAAACTTGAAGGAAAGTATAAAAAAATTCCAAGGAAGAAGATATAAAAAAAATAAAGCTTAAAAGAATCAATAACTCTCTAAGAGTATTAGAACAAATAAAAAAAACATTGCAAGGATTCTAATAATATACCTGTGGAGAATTTTCTATTATACTACTGGAATAATATAAAAATGAGGAGATAAACCCCCCCCAAAGGGAAGCCAGCTCCAAATTTCTGTCAAATGATGATCCATATTCACTACCTTTAAAATGCCTGGATGATATGTAAGCTAAGTAATTATGATTTGTTTTAAAGTATTACCAAAAATAAATAATATCAGAATGACAAAATTGTTTAAAATAAAGCTAGCTAAAATTTTCTTATTAAACGCTATAATTAAATGCTTGATTTTCAATTTTAAGAATTTTCTATCAATATTCTGCAAAATAAAATTTAAAATGAAAGAGTTTATCTATTTAATCTTATATCAAGAGGATAATTTTATACTGTATAACTTTGCTATTCGTGCATATATAATAAAATAATTCCAATGCATGCAAATGTCATTTATAATGCCTATCACGGAATTCTAGGATAAAAAAAAACTATTGTCATTCTTAACAAATTATGCTTTAACAATCGGATAGACATTTTTTTTTATGTTATAATTTACTGTTGTCTTTGAAATTGATATGTATGTTTCTTTCAACTTTCAAATTTTAAAAAAACTTAACATGTAATGATGGGATATTGATAAGTATTTTTCATTATTGATTACAACAGATGTACAACCATTTTTTTTTGTTTTCTTTAAAAAACAAAACAATGTAACTTCACATTATTATAATATGATAATCTATTATCTTGTATGATCTAGAAATTATATTATAGGTGATTATAGATATTCGGATGTGTGCATGATGCTATAAATTATTATTTTTTTTAAAAAAATTGTATTTATTATGCTTTAATTTCGTTAATGAAGTTTATTTAAAAAAATAAAGAATTAAAACCTTGTCTGTTATAAGTTCATTTATGTAGGAAGTATATTGAATGTAAGTTGGAGGTAGAAATGGTCAAGGGATGATTAGATTATTTAGATTGAGTTTGGAGATATTATTTAACCCTCACGTATATAGGTATAAGTGTTTGGTTATTGTTTTTCCCTGCCTTTCTTTATTTTTGTATAGTTAATGTTAGATGATATACACTGATTATAACAGATAAGTGTTGTATAAATTTTTATAATATGTATAAAAGATGATTGATTTATGGCATCATCCAAGTTTTATAAATAAGCTAATAAAAAGTATGTTTTAAAAATACATTATATTTATGATATTATAAAAGCACACATATTCGAAAATATATGATTCATATATTAAATATTAGTCAATTTTGGTTTTACTGTAGAAGAAATGTAATTGGTTAGAAAGGTACATAAAATAATATTTTTTTTTTTTATTTATTATTTATCTTCTTTTTGTCCCATATGAATTGCTTGATTATATATGTTCGATTCTCCATTTCCACACACACCCATACTATGGTTAACATAACATAGCCCTAGAATATATAGATTTGCCAGTAGAAGTCAATTTTATTTAATCTGTCTGGAGATGATAAATCACCATATTACAGTGCCAATAATATATTCTACTTTGCTTAGAATAGGTGGTGATGTGGATAAAAAGGTACCCAATCCTCATCATTATCTATCCTGTAATAAATGTAATAATTGTCAATTTTGCAATAGTTTTATAATTGAATAAATGCTTGGAACATATTTAAATTAACGTTACAGAATTATTGTTTATAGATGTTTTTATCACTCTTATTTGCATCCTATATGAAGACCATATCCTATAACCTCAACTGAGCTAAGCCATAGAATAATTACAATATAAGAATCTTTTAAATAAGTTTAAAAGCAATTTACATTTATAAATTTTATTCTATCTTGTATAGAATTGGCGCCTGGGCATTTATAAATCTAATAAAGTGAATAAGTGAAGAAGACAGAGGTTACAATATATATATATATATATATATATATATATATATATATATATATATATATATATATATATATATATATATATATATATATATATATTTTATGTGAGGATATGCACAAAATTGATAAGTAGAATTTATAATTATATAAATGCATGATTGCATATTGCCTTATTAATCCATTTTAATCATGCATTCCACTCCATTTTACTATGCTCAAATAACATTGTATTTATAATGCCTTTTACAAACTGCAAAATTGTGGTCAGGAATATATGGACCATCTTTAAAATGTAAAAACTAGTCAAGCACCTTTACTTGTTCAGTTACCCCTTTCACATACTTGTTCTATTTATATTGTGTGTTACTACAGTGGGCATATAGGATGTTGAGACGTTGCTTTGTTTATTCAGGGATTTAAGGCTCAGACCTTTTCTTTTTACCCACACAATTTCCAGATATTGTATGACCTAAAAGCCATACCCGGAACAGGATGCTTCAATCACCCATCTGTGGAGTTTACGGTAATAGGACATTCTCAGGCTATGTGTGATCAAACCTCTATGGGGTTCCTGGTGAAATGCCAATTTTCGTTTCAGTATTTATTTTATTTTATTTCACAAAGCCACTTGTTTCAACATAACACACTCCATTCTATATATTAAGCCTCCACTAGTACCACCCTTCTCTTGCTATAGTTAAATGATATTATATTTAATTATCCATGTCTTAATAACTTCCATGCCTCTAGTTTAATGGGCTTTGTCTGCACCATTCTAGAAATCATTATAAATTCTTTTTCAGATTTTAGAATATAAATTGAGTTAAGCAACACTTATCACATTTGCCATAGGTTTCACATTTGTGAATTAACCTTTCTTTTATGATTGTATATTTGTTTTAAGTGCATTATTATAATTTCATCATGCATTGACCTGAGGTACAGAAAGATTGTACAGATTAACTAGACATTAATGTAAATGGCATTTTATTGTATCTATTTCAAATATGTTTATCTTTTAATTTGATGGTCCTGTCTGGTTTATTTAGACAAGGCCAACTTATAGTGCTAATTAATAAACCGTATTTAAATTTATAATCAGTTTAAATATATTTATTTTCTATCATCCACACCATTAATCCAGTCTATTTCTATATATATATATATATATATATATATAGATATATACTATATATATATATATATATATATATATATATATATATATATATTGTATCATTCATAGTTTTTAATTAGCTAACCTAATTCTCTCTTTTCTGCATAGCGTAAGCATGTGTTTTAAAGACCTACAGAGGTCCCTAGTGATGATTTTTTCAGACACTCATTGCTAAGGTTTACAGCCTTGTTAAAACTTTTACTAATTATATATGTTAATGTAGAGTCTCTGGCTTCTCCCTGACCACCGGCACTGAAGAGAAACTTTGCCATTAGTAGCATGAGATGCATTATCACATAGGTGGCGCTGTTGAGTAGAGACTTGAGATTTGAACTTAGGATTTCTGGGAGGCAACTCATAGAGTGTTGACTTTCAGCACTGGGGTTTGAACTCTGCAGTGTGTTAGCGAGATACATGTTATGACCATTACAATTTGTAATTTTTATTAATGTAGCCATTGTTACAATAAGCAAAATATATTTATAAAGAAGTAGAAATAATAATGATAATTGACAAATGTAAAAAAAAAATATTTTTTCTTAATCCCCAAAAAGTGGGACATAAAACTCTATAGTATGGGAGATAAATTCAAACTAGTTTGACTTTTGTAAAATAGACACATAATTAGAAAAGTAGTGGAATGCCGATTTGTTCCATTTTAAAACTTATATGAAATTATTTGTATGTTTACAGTAATGGCCGAAAGTGTTTTTTAGATGTTTTAGCTTAATAAATAAATTTTAATTATAATAAGAAACCCCAAACAATAAAAAATATCCTTAATTAAAAATGAATTATTTCTAATTAAAAGATAGTAAAATTTAAAATAGCTACACTATATCAATAAATAAAAACCAAATTTCAAGTTGTATTTTTACTCAAGCCTGCATATAATTACACACACATGGTTAATCAATAATTTATTCTATTGATTTTTTTATGTTAATAACTGCTAAATATGTTAACTATGACTTAGGTGTATACAGTAAAAAAAAATATGTAAATAATCTATTTCAAAAAACAAGCTACATTGATCTGGATATTGAATGAATTTACAATTTTTGAGGATTAAAAAAACATTTCTCAATTCCTTTTTTTAAATGTAACAAATATTACACACTATAATTGACAATATAAATTAAATTATCCTTATTTTTTCCTGATAACTGACTTCTGATGATTTTGATTTCTTTCCTGATGTCTTGTTTGTAAAATATATTCCAGAGTGGATAATGTGAAGCACAGAGTAGAGAAAAAAATGCATAAAATAGTTTATACTTTTAATAATTTAATGAAAACATATGATAAATGAATCAGTTAATTTATTAGATCAAATCATTTGAGATAACACATAATGTTCATTATTTAGAGCTCTATAATTAAATTGAATGTCATAAATAAATTGAATGTTAAATGTTTATTTTGGTTTATCTTACAAATATTATTAATAGTTGTGGTAGAGTCCTATTTGATCACCTTTTGTAAAGTGTTTTTTTACTTCAAAAAAGCATGATGATGATGCCAAGATAATGATTTCCCCAGATAGTGACTAATCAATAAAAATGATGGGTGAGAATTGTGAATCCTGTCCCACAGTTATTTATTTTACTAAAACATGACATCATAAAAAAGTCAGAATTAGGGAATGATTATATATGAGAATAAAATCCTGGATTTTAACCTTTTATTACATCTATCCAGACAATAAAATACCATAACTATGGAAACCCTAGAATAAAATCTAGAAATAAATTTTGGTAAAATATTTTCATTCTAAATGTTATTGTTAAAAATTTGCAAATACAATAAAATAATTATTTTTTATTTATAATAAATAATTTCTAAATTATTAAAACCCTTTAAATGTAGGTGGAACCTTCAAATAATAAAGCACATTATTTCACATATAAAAAAAATGAATACATTTAAAATAACACATTTTATACATCTCTTTTTTTTTCTTCATGTAATTTTATTGTCTTTATAAATACAATTTTAACTGAAATTAATCTAATTTTAAAAATCATATGAGATACTTTTGTACTGTTACTCTGTTATTACCATTAAATCACATATGCCTTTTTTTTCTTTGTTTGTATTTGTAATTAATAAATATCTGCAACTGAAAAGATTTTATTTGCTTGTAGATATAGGAGCAAATTTTTGATATGGTATGTCAAAGTTATGATTCTGGTATAACACACCGAATGCATACTTCTGTATCTAAAAGTAAATAATAAAACCTTTTCAGTTTCTGACATGAAAAACGTTTTGCCAATTTATTAAATTTTATCTAATTTCCATTCAAATACTTACTAATTTAATTAAATGTTTGTATACACATATATTCATTTATATATCTATGTATCTTGAGCATGTAAGTAAAGTGTATATAGTGTTAGCAATCTTAGACTTTTTTTGCGTGGCAAAAATCCTTATATATCAAAATAAACAAAATGACAAATGATATGAAGTTGATTTAATCAATGGATTTAAAGTTTAGTTTGCAGTAATTTTAAAGGACGTTTTAAAGTAAGAGTCCATATATATAATAATTTTGTTTAATTTTAACTAAACTATTTTTCTTTTGATTTAATATACTTCAGATTTTTAACCTACTCTTACAAATATATATTAAACGTATATAGCTGAATATACTTCAGATTTTTAACCTACTCTTACAAATATATATTAAACGTACCATAGCTGAATTCTTTTCATTCACACACCTTTAAATTAGGTCAAGCCTGAATTTTGCTGAAAGAATTTAACTATGAGGCGTTAAAATATTGTATATAGATTTCAGCCAGTGTTATGCATTATTTATACATATATTAATGCACATAAAATTTGATAGAAGTAACTACAATAATTTTAAATAAACTAGAAAATAAATACAAGACCTAGAAATTGATCTCAAAAATAATGATAAAATTCATCTTTATCAATTCAAAATGACGTTAGAAATTTATTTAAAAATCTGACTGAATAAAATTATTAACTCTATTGAATTAAAATTTCATATGGATAGCTAAACCATATTTTAAAATGGAAAGAAATAATGACATATACAATTTGTATTTTATAACATAAAGGAAAAATAACATGCCTTAAAGCATCCATGTTCTTGAAATCCTTACTAATATTTTTCTTTTAATATTAGGATGAAAACGTTTATTTTAGAAAAAAAAAATCACAAATCATTTTGAAAAATAACAGTGCTAATTAATAAAGTGAAAAAACCTCCTAATCTCATATTTATTAGAAAATGAAGCAAACAAATATTTCTTTAGATAAAGAACACATTTTTTTAGATGACATTAGAAGTTGATATTATAACTATTGTTTTGAATAGAAGTACAAGTAAGTAGACACATGCAATATTTTTTTAAAAAAATACAATTACCTGTATAGTTTACATAAAAGACAAAAAAATTTCAAACAAACTTTAAAATCATTCATATAAATATTTAAAAAACATACATTCTTAAATACTACCACCAGAAATACAGTATTGATGGTATTTGTGAGAGATTTAATCATTGAATTTATTTATGTGTTGTACAAACTCAAAGAAAAAATTGAAATCAATCACTAAGTTTAGAAAAAATATTATATATATATATATATGGGATGACTTTATATAAACCTTATAATAATATAATAAGTCATAATACATAACATATCATTGGTGACACTGCTTTCTGTGTTCTTCATGATGATATCATGTAAATAATGTTTACTATTCATTTATTGAGTGTAACAATATCATAATTAATATGTTATTCTGATTAAGTCACACATTTTAATATATCTCTTTCGAAAATATATACAGTAATGTATAAAATAAAAACAGGAATATTTGTATTAAGTCAATTTCAAGAGCTTTCTTTAAAAACTGTGATGAACTTTTGTCATTTCATAGCTTTAGTTAAAATGTAAATATGTAATCAAAAATTTAGATGATATTTAGATGAATATAAAATCAGTTGAACCTTTAAATCTGAAAGAAGAGTGAAGATTAAAATGTTCCAACCTAGAATAAAATATAAGCCACTTTATTATTCTACAATCATATGATTAATCATAGAAGTATTACAAGAAATTATTTAATGTTAAGCAACATATTGCATGTAATAATAAATACTTCAAAAAATGGAAATAAAAAATGGACTGAAGAAACTACTGTACAAATGCATTTTGCATGACTTTATAAGCCATTTTGTGAAACAGAAATAGGAACATATAAAGAATATGCTAGTTGGTTTTTCTATATACTTGATATTTTGTGTGGCTCACTTTTACTTTTTTTTTGCAAAAAAACTTGTTTATCAAAATACTTCAATACTTTTTCTTATTGTAGCTGTTAAAATATCTTTTATTTTCACCATATATTTTCAATAGAAGCAATAGACATAGTATTTTTTAGAATGTCTCTGGTATAATATTTATGATGTAAACAGGATCTACATTTTCCACAAGTACTCCACCTCTTCCATGGAATTCATGCTGCTATTTTTGAAAGTCTTGCTTTATTCAATCTAACTAGAATGTAAAATTTTACAATAGAGAAATGTATAGAAACACATCCATGAAATTGAAGTGTGTATAGCATAGCTTTATGTTATTGTCATTGAATTTGTTAAATTTTACAAGCATTCTTAAATGAAAATTGTTTAATACCTCTATATTGCATGATCATATGGTCTTCAAATTTTACTTCAAATTTTAAATTAGATTAAATATTGCCTCTCTATAGAGCTAATTAAGGTGCAGTAATTATTTTCCTGTGATTAAATATTTTGTTTTAACTTAATTAAATCAGAAACAGTACATTGGAGTTGGTAGGGTACTCAACATTTTATTAACATTTTTCTACTTACAAACAACAACAATTATTTTAAATTGTTACATTCTCAAGTTATCATCAACTAAGATAAATGTAAAGCTATTTGAACATTAATAAACCCAAAGACCTTTATATAGCATTATCATCAGCATATGTAAATCCAAGTTTCAAAAAATAAAAAGTCCATGGTTTTGCTTTTAATCAGTTTAAATTAATAATTGCATCATCAAATGTGCATGTATTTTAATTCTTGTTTGACTAAACTGCCTGTAACCAATTTCAGAGACCACTTTCAAAAAAAAAAAATGAAAATAATGTTGAGCAAATACACATCTAACTTTAACAACAGTTACTTTTCAAATACCTCAGATTTTTCATCTGTAGCAAAAATATTCATTTTGGTTTACAATCAAATAATTCTAAATAAGGCTATATGTCTAACCTATTAAGTGAATCAAATACCTTGATTAAATCAATTACTCCAATGTATTTATCATTAATTTTTTTTCTGAAACTCCTATTTGTGGCCACAAATAACATGTTTATAGTTCTTGATTTTTTAATAAAATATTGTGTTTGGTAACAATTCATCTATGACTGGAATTAATCATTTAACAAAATTTTTGTTAATATCTTTGCTGTTGCAGGTAATAATGAGTGACCTAGATAATTATTGCAATTCTATCTATTTTTCTTATTTTTAATAAATTGTAACAATAAAAACTTCCTTAACATTGGGTGATCCAACATTATGCATCTATTTATATCTAAAAATTTCCAATTTTTTGAAGCTAACAACATATCACCAGCATTTTTCAATTTTCTCTAGTTACTTTATCAGTATCTGCAGGCTTTACATTTTTAAGCTTAAAATGAGCTACTTGGACTTCACTCAGGTGAATATCTTACTCAAATCTAAATGTATACACAAAATCTATATAGCATTATTCAAAAGATGATCAAAATACTCTTTCTGCATGTTAAAAAGTCAGGGTCATCCAGTAAAAGAGTGATACTGGTGAATTTAATTAAATTGTGGACATTGTTTTTCAGGTCAGTATACCATAAAGATTAGCAAAATGTGTGTTTTCTTTGTAATTATAATTCATTAAACTATTTAAGCATTCTTGTCACTTGATGAACTTCCACCTATAGATCTTTTCACTATTATAAATTTCCACATATCAGAAAACAATTCATAATTATTATTTTTACTGATCCAAAATAACAAATTTATCTATATCCATAACAATCTTTAAAACAATTTCATCTTTCAGTAATATATTGTAACGGAATTTGCCGTTTTCCATATATATATATGTAAGATTGGGTGTATGTATATAACGCTACATGTATATGCATAATTGTTAAAAAAAATATTTATTTTTAAAGTATTTCGAAAACTATACTACTATTTCTCACCCAGCATATTTATGAGTGTCAATTTATGACCTCAAGTGCTAATCTTATATTACTATAAGAATTATGCTAGGAAAACTGGAATACCAATATGGAAATGCCCTTGACTAGCTCTACTCAGGGCAGGTGATTAACAAATGGAAGGAAATGTATAAGGGGGGGGGGTTCCTATACTAAAATACGTTTGATATACTATTCTAAATTCTTTGTACTTTTATAAAAACAGACCTAAATAAACAATACCAATAAACATACATATCATTTTTAAAAGTCTGTACAATATTTTATTTATATCCTGCTTAAATATTATTTGATTCTGTGCTCTTTATTTACTAAAAAAATGCATGCATACACACACTGCTTAGATATGTATAAAATCATATTAATAATACATATATCAGGTTCATACCAGTAATAAAAATCTTTTTTTTTTATTCTTTTCTTTTTAAAAGTTTATGCATATCATTCATGATAAGAAAGTTTGTAAAGAAAGTTTGTGAAAAATTAAAAAAAAAAAAAAACAGACACCATCAGGAACACTAATTAGCATATTGTTGAATGTGCACATATCTGAATTGCTTTTCTTCCCTGGGGAAAACGATGGATTATCAAAAGTAAAAAAAAATCCATTCATTTTGATTCGTTTTTATAGTTTTTGATATCATGGTGATGAGATTTGATTATTTACTCCGGCTGTCCTATATTCTTGCTTATTGATTCCATTCCTTTTTGAATTTAATTTAGATTTCAGAGTAATTAGTTTTTATCTTCGACGGTTACTCTTTTTGTAGCCACCTTCAGACCTTCATGGGGCAGGATTGCACTGCCCGGCATGCTTATGCTTTGTTAAGCCAGATTGCACACCATTCTACCAGCCATTTCTACAACCATTCTCCCTTGCAGCACTCTCTGCAAAAATCAGCAATAGAATCAACTTTTTTAGCAAGTTTTTTTTCTCAAAAATCTGGATTCTTTTTTAACAAAAGTTTTTCGCACCTCAAAATCTAATTTTGTTCTCGTTTTGTTTTCATCGAAATTTCTTTGAATCCAAACATAAATCTTCGTAATTAAATTCTTTAGATATCGATCAAATTCTTTTTGCTATCATTTTTTTCATTTAACTTCTGCAAAATGAAATTGAAAAGCTTCCATCTTGAAAAATAAAACATATTTCCGTATCTGCATTTACACTTTTTACTTTTTTTTCTTCATATTATTCTATCCAGCAAATATATATATATATATATATATATATATATATATATATATATATATATATACACATTTCCATAAAACAAAGAGCACACATACCCCCACCTCTTCTGTTTATATTAACCTTTTTTTAATCCCTATCTAGTCATAAATATAAATATTAAAAAGAAATAAATTCCATTAATTGGGCTATTTTGACACATATATAGCAAAGTTTACTTTTGAAACAGGGATCGAACTCAGCCCTGTTTCTATATATATATATTAATGCAACTATTATTTTCATCTTGGAGTGTGCCACTCTATAATCAGTTGAACAATCTGTGTTTCGATTCTGAGTTTTAAATATAATGTAGTATATTAATACTATTGTTTTGAGGGTATCTGTGTTTTCACCTAAACAATATTTTTGAGATATTCAATCTATACATTTTGCATAAAGTCTATGACATCAAGCAATTGAATTTAGTGCATGTGCCACACAATTTCTAGTATATTTATCCAAAATTGTGTCAACACATATATTGAAAATGCATAAATTCAAAATGTGATCTTTTACTGATAATGTTAATGTTATGCTACCTAACATGAAATGAAAACTTTTTTTGAATTCACTGAATCTAAGGTTAGTGCATATACACTAATACAATAAGCTCTATTTCTAGTTTTCAGATTGAATTGTAACATCATTACCATTTCCTTGACACAATAAGAAATTCCCAACAACATAAGTTATTAAATAAGACTTTACAGCAACTTCAGCAGCATAAATCATAGACACTCATAAAATGTGTGCTATTTTTACTATGCAAGGTAAATTTTAACACTGATACAACAAGAAACTCCATTAGTAAAAAAGGTACTAAATTACAAATCAGATAATATTTAACATTATGTTTTCATTTAAGACTGATTTGCTTTATGCATCCATTTATTATATTAAACTTTTTTTCACTAAGATATATTTGTAATGTAGAGCAGCTATACAATTTAAACCATTACTTCTTTTAGTAACATTTGCAATCACATTTTCATCTTAATGGGTTCATATAACAAATTTTGTACATTCCTTATAGATGTAATTCGAAAAAAAGATTTATATTATTTAACTTTAGTACTGCTTTCTGTTTTACATGCTCTACTACTATTACTACTACTATTATTAGTATTATTATTACTGCTGCTACTGCTATTGTTACTACCACTACTATTATGTCTACTAATACCTCTGACACTAACACTACTAGTACTACTACTGCTACTACTATTCTTACTATCAATACTATTACTACCACCATTACTACTATTACTACTACTACTACTATTATTACTACTACTACTACTACTTACTATTATTATTATTATTATTATTATTATTATTATTATTATTATTATTATTATTATTATTATTATTATTATTATTATTATTATTATTATTATTATTATTATTATTATTATTATTATTATTATTATTATTATTATTATTATTATTATTATTATTATTATTATTATTATTATTATTATTATTATAGAGTATCCACCAGGTACAATAATTTACCACAATGTGTGAGGCAGGTCATTTTTAAAACACATTTTCTAAGCCCTTCTAACATCCTTGGTAGTCAAAAGGATCTATAATTAGGACTGTCTCAGCATGATACATTCACTAGCCAAAATACCTGCATCAATAAGCTCTAATCCTTACTTGTTAATGATTGTACTATTTCAAAGAAAAATCAACTAAAAACTGTCTGCTTTCTAGAGATGTATTTGTCATCGTTTTCTTAATTCTTTAAGGGTTTAAGCTAAAATAAAAGAATTCATGACAGATATGTTATGCCTATAGGTAATGGATAGAAATTTTGTTGCTTAAATACACAATTCCATTGTCACAGTCAGTGTAAGAAGATATCAGATGATATAAGCCTATCAGGTTCTATACAGTAATTTAAGTGGTTAAATAAGAAAAAGATTGAATAAAATGTTTGGGGAAGTCATTAGAAATTAAGATGGGAACTATGATTAGTTTGAAGATATTTTTATTTACATTTACCGATATTAATAAAAGTCCAATTTTTAAAAAAATAATAATAGAAAATTATTTTCCTTGCTTTTAATGTCATTTTTTAAAATCTTTTTGTAAACATTTTTATAATAATGATAGAGTAAAAATAATTCTTAAAAAAGAAATAAAAGCTTTGAAAATTATTTTGGGTCAAAAGGTTATCTAATTGATTTTTTTAAAAAAAAAAAGCAAAATACTTTACTTGGAAAAAATTACTAAATTAACGTTTGTTCATTAAAGTAAATAAATATAATAGACATATAAGGAGAAAATTTGCAGGATACTACAAATATACACAAATAACATATGTATATATAAGAAAAATAAAAAAAGTTTATTAAAGAATAAAAATTAAAATATTTTTCATAAATATAATACTTTAGTTTTAAAAAAATAAAATAAAATTCAAAGTCACAAATGAGAACTACAAGTTATTGGTATAACTAATAACAGCTGCAATAGATTTCATCAAAAGTAATCTTGTAATAAAAAAATTGTTACTAAAAATAATAATATATAAATTTTAATAATTCTCTTAATTAATGATAAAAATACAATTCATAAGAGATAAAACATTTTTTTAAAAATTTGTTTGAATATTTATTTATTTTTTCATATTGAGTTCATATTTTTTTTAGATTAATGAACAAAATTCCCTTAATGAAATATTTTTTTATATATTATTAAATAATAATTTGGTAAGTTTATATTTTTCCCAAAAGATATTTTATTATATTACATTATCAAATAATAACTTTTAACAAAGGCATATTGGAGAATTATTATTTTTTTACTTAATCGATATTAATATATATTGTAACCATATGGTCTGGCTCAATGATATCAAATTTTATTCAAGTGATCTAGTATGTAAAATTTTAAAATTTAAAAAAATAATAATATTTAATAATATATTGAAAAATCAGTGTGTAAAAATCAGTTATATATTGAAATGCTTATTGGATTATAATTTTCCAATTAAGCAAAAGCTCACCAATAAATATCCTGAAAGTGATGATGACTTGGACTGTTCGAGACACTGGAATGTCTGATAGAGTGTATATTTATTTCATAAACATTTTTATCACATGTTCCAGTGGCAGCTCTATTTCAAATAATATTTTAATAGTATTAAACCAATTTGGAAGTATGACAATATTTAACACTTTATTATTATTATTAAACAGTAATTAAAAGAAAAGAAAATCAAGTTATAATTCTTCTAAATTTTGTAAAAAAATGTTTAAATATATTGTATTGTAATTTAAAATAATATAAAATAGTCTACATGGTTACCACTAGATGGTGAAATATTAATTTATTCACACTGTTTAGTTATTGGCCCATTAAGCACCATAATGCACTGTAATACAAAGTATAAATAATATAACAAAGTTTGTAGAGGGGTTACTAGAAGAAGAAAATCGGAATCAACATGACTTTAATTATTGCACTTATAAAATAAAGTAAAAAAAAAAAAAGCTGAAAAGTAACAACCTTGTAGATTAAATTGAACAAAATTACAGGATAATGTGGAGTTAAAAATGGAATAGGAAATCTTAAGAAAACCTTGTATTATTTCATCACTATTTTTCCATCGATGTTATAATTCCTAATATGCTTACTAGGGAAGATAAAATAACACAGCCTTATGGATAATTATTGGCCTCAACAAATACTACTTAAATGAAGAACAATTCCACAAAATGTAAGCAATTACTTTTATTTTGTTATATTGGCCAATTTTCAGATTTTAAAATGACCCGTAAATTATTTAGATTAAAAAGAAAAAGACTAAAATGTGTTGGTTTTCATGCTCTTATTATAAAGCAGAAAAAGATGTTTGCCTATAAATTATAATCTCAATGAAAATAATTCGAAATAATTTTGAAGAAAGGTTTCAGGAGATATTGTAAACAAACCAAAAAGTCATTTTAAATTGTATAAAGTTTAATAAAATTAAAAGAAGAATGCATGAATTTATCCTTATTCTCATTAAAGAAGAAAACTCATCTGCAATAGTGTTTCAGCGTGAATTTGCTTAATTATTGAAAATGGAAAAATGACAGATTATTAATAGCCAAGAGTATCATATTGATAATTTCTCACAAATGAATAAATTTTTCTTGGTATTATTAAACACATTAATTTTCTGATAGAAATGAATAAATAAATATTTAAGTTTAATCTTTATTGTTCAACATGTGTATTAATAATATGTTAAAATGTTTTTAAAATGTCAAGATCATTTAAAATTATTACAGATGTTACTGTGGATGGAAAAACAAATTAACAAATCAATAAATGATTTTAAAAAGTTAAGCTTGTTAATTGTAATGAACATATAAATTCATTTAAGGAAAATTATCTACAGAAAGTATGACTAAATCTATTTTAATTGTACTACACTTGGAAACATTTAAATATGCTCTCACTATGCTGAATTCAATAAATAAATCAATAAATGATTTTAAAAAGTTTGTTTTAAAGATCGTAATAGACCTATAAATTCATTTAAGAAAAATTATCTAAAAAAATGTGGATAAATCTATTTTTAATTGTGCTACACTCATAAAAGTGTTTGAATATTGTCACTATGCTAGCATTGAACATAAATATATATATATATATATATATATATATATATATATATATATATATATATATATATATATATATATATATATATATATATATATATATATATATATATATATATATATATATATATATATATTACTTAGGAATGTTTGCTCATGATATCAGTTTTCTTATCATTTTTGCTCATAAGGATGGAACAAACTTTGTCTAATAGGATAAAATCTAATGGGAGAAAATGTTCATTTATTTTTTTGTTATTGCTATGTTTAATATTATAATACATTTTTGTCATGTATTTTTTTTTATTTATTATATATATATATATATATATATATTTATATATATATATATATATATATATATATATATATATATATATATATATTATGTTATATAATTTATTTTATATATAGTATAAGAATGTAGAAATATATAAAGATATATATAATTTACATATTTTTATTTTCCCAGTAAAAGGAAAAATAAATAATTATTATTATTTATCTAAGCAAAAGAAAAAAGTATTTTTCTGCATTTTTAAATCACATTTTTAAATATTATTGCAGGGTAAACAAACAGACCCAACTTGTCAAAGTTATACACATAATGACCCAATTGTTATATTATATGAAATAGTTAATATAAGCATTTTTCATTTCTTAATTTTGTCTATGAATGAACATGTCCACTTTAAATATAAAATATAGGTGGATCTTCATTGTTTCCATGTGTATGGCTTGTTATAAGAAAACTATAATTATTATTTAAAATAATAAATGATCATTTGACTTATAGGTTGGTGGTTTGTCTATTAATACATTAATAGTTTCTGCATTATGAAATGGAATATTTATGTTTCCATTTTTATTGTTAGTGTTATTTTATCTTGCTATTGTATTGATAAGGATTTGTGACAGCTTTCAGCTGATAAGTATGTGCCACATATAATGGCATCAAATGGAGTAATATTAATATTAAAATTGTGTGTGTTGATGGAGAATTTCCCATTGCTGATTACATGAGAGAATGATATTATCGAGGCTGATTAATAGTTAGTGCTTAGTTAGCATAGTTAATACCAAGAGAGGATGATCTCCATTGTCAAAATTCTGTTCCCCTGTGATGAGAAATGCCTACATTTTATACCTATGGAAATGTATTAGAATTGGCCATATTGTTGTACAACTATCATGTTGTTTTGTAAACCCTCACTTTATTGTTTGGTCCCTCATGATATTATATAGTTAGTTTTCCACCATGCATTGAGAAGTTTAGTATTTCAAAATCAAATAGCAAGGATAAGATAAAGGTAGATTAAGGGATACTGGTCTATCTATAGTTTTTGCCTAATTGGAATAGTGTCTTTATGATGTTGTGGGATCTTCATCAGTTTATAAACAAATCAACCAAAACTTACTAGTGTATGTAGAACCTCTATATGAAAGAGGAAGATATAGACATGAACAATGTTGATATATATTCATCAAGCAGTGATTCCTGATGTATCAGTAATATAGGTTAACTATTAAAGTGATTAGGTTGTGGACATAGGCAATGTTTTGGTGTCATGTGTGCATTTGACTTCTGATGTCTGTCCCCATATTAATACAATGAATATTTTTATTGTAAAAGATAATAATTGCTAATTGTACTGAATATGATAATTGTCCTTATCCTATTCTGAAATAAAATAGCTACAGTTTAATACACTAAATTATAACTTAGAGTTTTATATTTAAAAAAGTTGCATATATCCAAAGACCTAAATACATTTTGTTTTGTAATTTAAGTGCTAATTTTGCTTAAATAAAGTTTAACTATCTTATTCTATAGGATAGAATAATAATAGAAACATATCCCATAATAATAGTGATATTATGTATATCACTGTATTAATTTATCTGATATCATATGTGTGTAGTCAATGGAATAGCAATTATTTTTAATCCTTGATATTATTTAATTAATTCATCTTATTTCATGCAATGTGTCTGAAATAAATTTGTAAATAATGTAAATAAATCTTGTGTTGAAATTTATTTAGTTGTCTGTAGTCTTATTGCTAATCACCACACAGATTTTATTGTTATTGCTATTGACATATCATCTGATTATATGGAAATCATTATTGATCAATATAGTATAAGTAACTATATGTTGGTATACCATAATAATTTTGGTAACCTCTGTTATGTATGAGTACATCTAGGGCATCATCACTTAGTAATCAAAATATTATTAACCTAGAGTGCATATTGTTTTAGGTGGTGTACTAAAAGATTAAACACTTACTATTGGTTTAATCAGTTTATTTGAAGCCACAGATTTAAATTTCACTGATCTTGATCACATTGTTTATAACTAATTGAGAAAAGGAAGTTAGTAAATTATTGTATTTAGCTGTTGAAAAGTTATTCCTATTTTTGAAGTTTAAAGTTTATAATAGTTAAGGAGTTTATAAAGTTTCTTTGAAATTACTAAATATTGTTTGTTAATTCGTTTTTGTCTTAAGAGCCATTTTGTGCATTATATTTGTGTAGTGGCAAAATCCCTCCCACTGACCCAAGTATATCTTGTATAACAATCTGAGAAGAATAAGTTAGTAATTTGCAATGTAGAAGTTGAATTCATGGTAAATTTTATATCTAGTTATTTATTGTATTTGGATTTCAGTTATATTACTCACTGATTTATAAAAGTCAACCAAACTTTAAGATGTAAATTGCTTATTTTGTTTAAAATGTATAGCTTGTTTTGGCTTTATGGTGAATATTCTGGTTTGTCAAGCCTGTAATCCATATTGTATTTAGTTATCTTATTATCATTTAATACAATATCAATTTAGAGTTCTTGACATCATCACCATTATTCTCACCTGTCATTTCAATCTTTCTTTATTTCTTTACTCTTCTTTTGTCATAATTCAATATCCTAATTAACTCACCATTAACTAGCTCTTTTGTATTAACATCTTAATAATCCATTAACCCTTATTCTACCATCATCTTAACCATTCATTATTCTTATGCATCTTCATTCTTTTCTCTTCATTCTCCGACTCATTTCATTTTATTATTTAATTATTATTTATTTTCATCATCCATTTAGGCATCTACATCCTAATTTACTTATCACCTAATTTATAATTTTAATTTCATATTCATTCCATCGATCTAATTATTATTTATTTATTGGTTTGATGAATATTAAATTTATATCATAACAGTTTGTTTGTTTGTTTGTGGATTTTAAAGCTAGTTTGATCAAAAGTTATTATCTTCATTAGTCACCTTGTAATCTTCTTTAAGTTTATAATTTCATGTGAGCTTAGTCAATAAAGAAATCATCTCTTTAGTTTAACATTTATTTTTAGGTGTATATTCTAGATTATTAAGAAGGTTACAGAGGAGGATATGGTTCCAAACATGTAGGCTGACTAGCTATATTAGTAAGAACGTTACAATATATATATATATATATATATATATATATATATATTCTTATATATATATATATATATATATATATATATATATATATATTGTAATAATTAAAGACCAGACTTTTCAAGCTATTGTGCATGCACTTTTTATGAGTGTTAATAATAAATGAATACTTTCATTCCCAACACAAGCTATAAAATAAATGTTTATTTACATATATATATATATATATATATATATATATATATATATATATATATATATATATATATATATATATATATATATATATATAATGATAAAGTAATCACTTTTCCACTGTGTGACCATGCATGAATACAAGTCTAAATCCACAATGTTAAATAGTTAGCAGGAAAATTGATATTGTGGCATCTAAGGAAAGTAAAAGATTCAACCATTTGTGTGTTTGGAAAGTAATGAGTTTCTATGTGTTTGGGTATGAATTTAAAAATAGATGTTAGACTGTATTTGTCAAATTTTATGCATAGAATTCACCGTTATCTTTTGAAATCTTTCAATTACTTCATTATTATATAATGTAAATCCAATAAATAATATTATATTTCAACCAGAGGACTGGATTTCATCAGAAAGAAAAAAAATACACAGTAAAATGACGATAATCAAAAATTACAGATTATATATATATATATAAATGATCATAGTCATTTGATATCTATTTTAAATTTTTAAATTTATATGTTTATGTATGTATTAAACATGTGCTATCATTTTCCTTCATTTTTAGAACATGAATTAGATTTTTTGTCTGAATTTGTTCTTCCCATTATTATATTTCAAAATAGTATTTCTTTTTTAAATTCTAAATTTACATATTTTATAGTTATACTTAAACTGTTTAATTTAGATGAATATTTGTATTAAATATAATATCAAATCTGAATCTTGATCTAAGCTTTTTGTTTTTCCAATTAACAGCATGGTTAAAAATACATAAATATATATTTATCAAAATTGTTTTCATTTGCAACAGGAATTATTTTTAGGCAAAATGAATATGTCCTCTACATTTGCAAAAGTGTTATTTTCATGTCTTTCAAGATGTAAAATTTAATTAATTTTTTAATTCAAATAATTTTGTATATTTATATACATTTTCTAGTATCAATCTGAAAATTTATATACTCATATTTTGATTTTAACACAAAACAAAAACTTTATTTTAAAATCAGAAATTTTTTTTTATTAATAATTGTAAAATCTGGTAATTATTTTGTGATACTTTTTTTTAATCTTTTTAATTAGCAGAATAGTTTTAACTAAAAGCAAACATTACTTATTTTTTAATTGTATAAAATTCCTGTTGTTTTATGTACATACAGCAGTACTATAAATAATAGTATCGTAGTGATAGAGTTAAAGATTTATAAATACAAACTCTACGTACTTTTTTGTTTACTTTTATTTGTTAATTATAGTTATGAAATAAAAAAATTGTAAAAGAAACAGGATTATTAATTGTTAATGTTTTACATTACAATCTATATATTTTTGAGCAAAATAAGTAAAAAATAAACTTTACCTTAACCAGAACTTTGTTTAATATATAAAAAAACGGTAATTAATAAATCGCTATGTTTGTCTTAAATTATTCACTAAGAAACTTGCTACTTTGTTTTTCCTTCTATTTTACAAATATATGGAGATTTGAAAGTTTTTTTAATTCTGAAAGTTTCTAATGATAATAATTAAAAATAAAATTGTGCACTCAGTCATAAATATAATAGTTTTACAGGTGCAAATCAAGAAGACAAGTTAAAATGGTCCTGTTTGCAGAAAAATATTCAAAACTGTTTATTTAATTATTAATTCAAATTATTAACCGTGCCATTCACTACGATTTGAGTTTGAGATCCATCTTTATTCCTCTACTTGTCAAATAATTCAAGTCTTATCTAAATCCTATGCTTAAAATAAAATGTGGTAACACATTTTTATTCCCATTTTCTTATGCTATTAAATGGGTTATCTAAACAATTATAAATCCTTAACCAATTCACATATTATTTATTGTTGTATTTGTAACATGCCCCCCCCCCTATATATATATATATATATATATATATATATATATATATATATATATATATATATATATATATATATATATATATATATATATATATATATACAGAAATAAATCTTTATAATTCATGACACTCAAGGAACTAGTACTAAAATTATTATTCAAAATAAATATCAAATAATCATTCCAACAACAGAATTACTAAGATGATGTGTTAGTAAAATCGGTTTATAGTTCAAAATTGCCAATGACTTCAGAAAAAAAAATGCACTTTATTTTGCAATTGCAGTAAATTTAAATTAAACTTACAGGAATAAAATAACGCATCATTACATTTGTTGAATAACTTCATTAAAATAATCTATATGTTTATATTATATATATATATATATATATACATATATATATACAAATGTCTGTCGGTCTGTTTATATATATATATATGTACAAATGTCTGTCGGTCTATATATATATATATAAGATCATTAGATGGAGCGTGCCAATAGCTCTAAACAAGCTTTATTTTTAAAAGTGCTGAAAGAGAAAGAATTCAAAATCTCTATCGATAAGTCGCTACCTCCAGACTAATTGGTTTTAAGCTTATGGGTCATCTCAGTGATGGTCTGGGATTCTAGAAACTAGATCTAAAGTACTAACTCAAAAATCAGCACTTATAAAACATGTTTTTAACAGTTTGAAATTCTGAACTTTTCAGACATGTAAATGTCTTCAAAGCCAGCTTTACAAACCAGATAGCTATATTGGTCTGAATGCAGATGGGTTTCACCATATAGTAAAAGTCTCTGCAATATAGCATCACAAAAGCCTTCAAAGGTACATTTATAATAATTAATAAAACATGTCATAAATTTTGTAACTTGCTTTTAAGCTTGCATTTAAATGATCACTAGATAGAGCCTACCAATAGCTCTAAACAAGGTTTATTTTTATAAGTGCTGAAAGAGAACAAATTCAAAATAACACTATATGTGATGAGAATATAGGGCAGTATTCTGCATTCAATGATGAATACAAACATCAATGCAGCAAAGATGACAAAGAATATCTTTTGTTGCATTCAAACTATATATTAATTAATTATTTATTTATTATTAATTATGTCTAAATTTAAATTGTTAAAATAATAAAATTAATATTAAATGCTGTTAAATAAAACAAATATTTATATATTACTAGTGTAAATATATATTTTTTACGTATATTCATGCTTATTATAAATAACATTAAGTTGAGTTGAGCACCATGGCTAAAATAATGCTTAATTTTATTTTTTATTCTGATGATTACTCATCTTTTTCTACAAATATTAAACAAACAAATTATAATACTCTTATTCTCAGAGTTCAATATATATATATATATATATATATATATATATATATATATATATATATATATATATATATATATATATATATATATATATATATATTTGTGCTCATGAGTGTATATGTAGCCGTAATGCCACCAGTACTGATAAATATAAGATAATATCAACTAAATAAAGTAAAGAAAATATGAATTTAAATAAAATAAATCAATTTATTCACAACTATAAAACAAAAAAGCATGCAATATCTTTCATTTATTTACAATTATCGTTAATAAAATTTGTATTACCCATTAAAATTATTTCAGTTTTTACTTTTATTTTTTTAAGGGAATTAACTGCAAAATAAATGTTTTTGCATGTGTGTATTTATATACGCAACCATATTATGTTATTTCATTACAAATTTAACAAACATGGCTGTCCATTTTATTAGTTTGTATTATTGTGAGCATAAATTCGCTGAAAATTACTTTTAACAAATTATTTTAATACATTTTTCAAGTTTCATAACGAAATATGTTTTCCAACAAATGCATATATCTTATATTTTCATTATTATAATATAAATAAGCAATTAGGTCAACAACTACTTTATATTATCCTCCAAAAATAATAAATGCTAGCAATTCTTCTCTACATACCATTATTTAATAACAGTTGCTTAAAAGAATACTTTTATGCATCTCACCTTGTCTTCAAATAATGGCCTAATCCAGATTCCATCTTATCTCAGTGGTATTGACATTTATTTCCATGAACCTATGCTTATACAGATAGATAATGCATAAAAAAATTGCAAAAATTGGTGAATAGGCAATAGTGCTCACTTTTTTTTTCATTAAGAATGGGTATATGACAATAAATAGTCAGTCTTTTTGTAAATAGATTCATAGAACTATTGTCACAGAGCTGAATGGAAGTATACACATTCTCCAGCCAACTACTATGAGAAATCTGAAAAACAAATTTACATTATCCATATACATTCTGAGAGAACTCTGTCACAAAGCTGAAAAAACAGAATACAAATTCTCTAAACTATAACTCTCAAAGACAATTGGTTGACACAGTGACACAATTCCACATTCAGTTCTGGAAGGTGGTAAAACCAACATTGGCATGAGGCAAGCTATCACAGTACAGCCACAAGTGATAATGGACATTCTTGAGGCAGGCTGCCAAGATAGAGATAGAAGTGGTAAAAAACTTTTAAGGACAACTGCAGTCCCTTTTTCTGTAGTTCATTCTAAACTAGGAATTATATTTTTGTCAAACAGTAGCAGGTGGAATTTAACCATTATAAAATACATTGTAAATATAGATGTATATATGTTTTCATATTTATTAATAAGTATAATAAATAAAACGTATTTGCATGTGTTTGTGATTACATATCACAACAATAATATTGCCTTATCTATGAACTAGTTATTAAATAATAACCATTAAATAAAGAACATAATATGTTTGTAACTCATAGAAATATACTATATTTTACAGTCAATGAATTATTGGTTAAATATTGAATTGTAAACAAGCCAATTTATTAGTACCTTCCATGCTCGTTTATTTAATACATGCACATACAAAAAAATCAGTGTATGCAGAAAAGGTTCAATGTTAATATAATTAAGCTAATTAATATTATACCTTTTCTTTGAAATCATCATTGAATTTCTAAGAAAAATTTAAAGTTGAAATATTTCCCCCATTATATATATATACCTGAGTCTTGTTTTACGCGATAGATAGGTTCCTCAGAAAACACACGCAAATGAAATCGCACAAAAATAGACATAACTTACATTGAAAAAGGGGGGATGCAGTCTGTGATTTTTCAAAATTTGCATGAAAGCAAAGCACCAATGTAAAATTACTTTAAAATTCATGCGCATAAATAATAAGGATATAAAATATGACTAATAAAAAATTTCAAATTTGAAAAAAATTGATACAAGACAAACTTTTTTAAACTATAATATTTAATTTTATTTAAAATAATATATTTTTATGCATAATTTACAGTACAGTAATTCACATTTTTATACACGTTTTAATTATTATCGCTATTTGCCGAAAAATATGCTCGTTTGCAAACTGGTAAAAAAAAACAGATTTTTCACAAGAGGAAATACAACTAGCGCCAACTTCACACTCATGTTATGTCAATGGTTTTCTGGTGACAATGCAATTAGTAATTAATTTTTGAGACAATGATTTTATTAATTGTTTATGAAACTAACAACTAAAAATTAAATTCTTATTTTTGTCTTTAATTTTTTAATTTTCAATTCTGTTTAAAAATCAAATTTCATATCACATTAATTTCAAGTCACCGTAAGTAATTTTTAAATTGTTAATTACAATTAAAAATCAGATTTTAATTTTTAATTGTCAAATTTAATTGTGCCCACTGCTATTACTCACCTTTTAAAAATAAACTTGTGGACACTAAATGATTAATAATTGATTACGTTCTTTTTTAAAAAGCAAAAACAGAATGTGATTTAAAATGCAACATTAACATGCACAATGTTTAAACAAATTTACATTATAATCTTGTAAAATTTAATGTGTATATACATAAAATGTGGAAATCATGATTTTAATTTCATTATTGCGTAAAATCTTACTATTATAAGCACTGAAAATATTGAAATTACTAAGATGAAAGTTGAATTCTAATAATGTGCTATTACTTTCAATATAACGTAAGTGCGTGAATTTTATTATTTAAAGTAATAGCGCATTATCAGAGTTCGACTTCCGGTGAAACATGAATCACATAACTTCAAAAGCATGTTAAATAAGACCATGTAAAAAGAGACCCAGGTGTGTATATATATATATATATATATATATATATATCATATTGTAAGATTATATATATATATATATATATATATATATATATATAATCTTACAATATGAGTGAATATCCTTAACAGCTTTAAAGATTTTTTTTTAATAAAAATAAAATAAAATACAAGTTGTCTTCTTTTACCTTTGATTTTTTTTTTTAGAACCTAAAATAATTGGTTACATGAATTATAGCGTCCATAAGTTTTATAAAGGTAAGGTATTTAAAACATCATAAATATTATTTTGGTATTTTGTATTGTCCTCCAAAAATAAAACTAGTTAATTAGAGTTTTTTTTAAAAAATACACTTTAACAATATACTTACTTTATTATTTACTAAAGATTGATTCTAAAACAGCTAATTGCTGTTAATTTTCTTGAATCATGATGAATTGTTTAGAATAAATTTGATCCAGATGTTATTGATACATAGATAGTCAATGAAACCATCAAAGGCCTCAGACAGAGTCAGTTTTTTATTCTTCCTAAGTTATTGATTTTTACATATCAATAACATAAATGAAAAAATGTAGAGCATGAAACATGACTTTTCCATATGCCTGATACTGTTTTTGTCTTTTCCCAACGAGAAATGCATTTATTTTTGGTCTATGTAACATTGGAAGAAAAAAAAATAACTTAATTTCTTTTACTTCAATTTTTTCTAGGTGATAAAAGAAATCATCACTTTAGCAAGCATTAAACACTTCTTGGAATCTTTCGAAAATGTTTTCTCATACAATAAACTTTTTGTTATAGAACATGTTTAAATATATGTTCAAAGTCTGAGCATCGTCCAGGAGGCGAACCCACAACCGTCTGCAAGCAACTACTTGCTTGCAAGGCTGCTACGATGACATCTCGGCTAACAAGTCTGAACATGTTTAAATAAAAATTATAAAAAAAATTCAAAGTAAAATATTATTTATTAACATAAAATATTTTTTAGATAAGTAAACAAACATACAATAAAATATATATATATTTTTTTGCTTTTCCTTCTAATATCTCATTTTAAAATTAAGTTGTAGTTTTCTTTAAAGAAAAATATATAACTAAATATTCAGGCTTACAATTTTTTTTCCGTAATTAAATAATGAAACTATTGTGATTTGTTTATAAATAAATATTTTAAAACGTATTTAAAATTTAAGTATAAAATGTGTTCACGAATCAATAACCAATTACACAAAATATTCAAGTAAATAAACTGTATGTATATAAACAAAATACAGAAGGTATTTTAAATAAATAAAGTAATAGCACTTAAATTAATGTGTATTATATGCTAAACAAACAAAAATATAACTTTAAATATATTTATTGAATATAGACTATTCTATAATGTCTGTAATATATATATAATTTGAAAAAGAATATTGAAATTGATTTATTACATGTGTTCGTATTTAACCTCATGTAACATTAAGGTTTTTACACACGCATGATAAGTGTGAAAGGATAATCTGATTTTATGCTTTGTTTTGTGATATGGTAGATTTGAGATAAAGATGCAAAAGGAAATATATAACTATATAATGGAAGTAGTGCATAAAGAACATAAAAACATACAATCAATTATTTGACTTTATGAAGGTTAATAAAACATATGAACTGTAATATATTTATAATCGATTTTAATTTTTTTTTACAAGATAATAAACCCTCCTCACTATTACCAGACATAATATTAAATCAGTGATGTTAAATACAAAGATACTCTCATTTCAGTCACAAGATAATGACTTTGAAAAAATAAATACAACCATGATGTCTTGAAATGAGAGGTGAATATATGAAATCATTCACTTTACATCCATTTTTTTAATAATCTTTTTAACAGTCATATCAATAAGATTATTTAAAAAAATGGACGTAAAGAGAATAGTTTAATATATATTCATGCTTTTTTACAAGATATTTAAAATTGGCCTATATAAGTGCATTTAGGTTTGAAAAGAAAGTCATTCTTATTTTTTTCAAAATCTTGTAGCTGGAATGAGACTATCCTCACATTTGACGTCTCTGAATTAATATTATGTACAGCACTAGTGAGGATGTTTATTATCTTTTAAATAAAATTAGAGTCTGACAGTGTGCTACAGATAATTTATTGAGAATTATGCAATCGAGTTTAATTTATTTATTTTTACATATAAATCCATTTATGTTGACATACAAATAACTGTAATTAAAGATATATCTATGTCACCTAAAATTAAACTATAGCCTTTTTATTTACATTGAGATTTATGCAGTAGTTATAATAAATTTATTGAAAACATCAATTGCAGATCCAACTTTTTTCAACATTTCACCAAGTATATTCCAGAAACTAAAACAGATAGTAAAATCATAACATACAATAGATAAACTATGAAGCTTTGAACGTTTATATATATTATTCAAGATTATTTCATGTTATAATGTATATATATTATTCAAGATTATTTCATGTTATAATGTAGATTTCCTAAATGTTATTGGTTGTTTGAGTAATATTAATGTGATATATCTATGACAAAATTATTTAATACTCTATTTTGTTCATTAGATAACAAATACATTAACATTATTTTTTCTAAAATGTCCTTCCTTTATAGGGATATACACAACTGTATTGCATTTTTTTAAAAATAAATCTCTCTTATCTAGATATAAATCTTTCCAGAGAGACAATATAACATATTCAATAATAAAGAACTAGCTTAGCTTTCTAATTAATTATAAAACAAAGAACGAAAGTTTGAAAATATAAACACTGGCATATTTATTAAGTGTTAAACTATTTTTTTTACCTTTATAAACGCCCTTTAATAACTTACTGATAAACATTTTACATAACAATTATAATATATAAATAAAAAAATGTATAGCGTTCTTTTTTATATGACATAAAAATTATTAATTTTTGTTGTAACTGTCAATAAATAATATATATATATAATTTTATTTGACTCATTTTCTTTAAGAGTGAGTATAAATAAATAATGATATTAAAATTTTATTTGAAACAAAAATTGAAATTGAAGTAATTGCAACACTCAATGAATTATGTTTAAATTAATAATTAACGTTAATAAATTCGAAAAAAAAAATAGCATTATACCATCAATTTTTGTAACTTTGTTGGAATTTATCCATTTTTATTTATAAATCAGAATAAAATATGTATCTTCATTTGATTTTATGTATAATTAACTATAAATTATCTGAAATCACTATTTATCCATTCAGAGGATCAAGGCAGTGCCTTGGTTTTAGCACTGTCAGAAATGCAATATGAAATGTCAGTTAATAAATGCAACTAAAATAAGTATAACTTTGTCATATGAAATTAAAATAGATGTAAATATAACTCTCAATGAACTAAGTTTAATTAATAGTCAAGCGTTAGTCAAGCGTAACCGTTGTCTTTTAGATTATACATAACTGATTAGGATTTGTAGTTATTTGCATTACAATTTTATATCATTTAGCTATGATTATTTAGAGCTATATTTCAAATGGATATAATAAATTTTGATAAAAAAAAAAAAAGACAAAATCTTATTCAGTAGCACATTCTTTTAATTATTTATTAGAAAATTATAGCAAATTAAAGTTATTTTAGAGAAAATTGACTTACTGATCTTGTATAAATTTCTGCCGATTTAAATTTGCCTTTGGTCAGCTCTTATATATTTTTACGTCCCTTAATAATCTTAATCTAATCAAAATCTCAATATTTTCATAGCAATGCGTTTTGTTTAAAATAATTTTATTTTACATTATGAAAAATATAATTTATTTAATAAAGTAAAATATAAATTGTATTATTATTTTTTTTATCCATGAAAAATAGTAAATATATAAACATATTTTAATTACAAATATAAAATATGAGGGAACATAAAATCTTTTTATGATTAACTACATATAAATGAAACGTTGCGATTTTATTGTTACATGGATATTATTTTAGGGTGAAAATAAAATAAAAATAGTTAGAAAAGCGGAAAAGCAGACAATTAAAAAGAAAATAGATTATCCTAGAATCAGACATACTTCTGTATGAATGTGTATAAAAATAGATGGTATAATAAATATATACATGGTTATATGGATGAATGAACAAACAATTGAATGGATGGAGAGATAGATAACTGTATGAATAGACAGATATATAAATAGATAGATAAATAATATTTAGATAAGATATAAAAACAGATAAATAGTTAGATAGATAACTAGAGAAAGAGAAAGACTTCAAAATCATATAAAGTTTAAAAATAATATTTAACACTTTCTGTGGATTTAGTATCATTTATATTCTAATGGTAAATATAGAGACAGATTTACTGGATTATTGAGAAGCATGGCTTTCACATGAAATTTAAGTAATTTTTCCCTTGGCTCTGATTAAAGAAATTCTTCAACTTTAGAAACCTCTATAAATAATCACGCATTTTATTTATAGAGTTGTTCCACATCTGCGATTTTACTTGTCATATTTTTAATATTCACTCAAAATAAATATGTGTGTATATATAATAAATAAGAATTTACAGTCCTAAATATTTTATGTACTATTTTAAGATTAACTTATTGCATCTACGTATAAATAAATAATGTGCTATCATCATCATTATTACTATGTTTCAATAATATATCTCATTGTCAACAAAGGATATGATGTTCATATGTTTATGCCTTAGTTATACAGTGGGATGATATTTTTTATATATTTGTTTTCACTTTGAGATTTTAATTGCTAATTACATGAGTATCGAAGTGTTGATTGGGAATCAACAACTGTTAGCTTATTCAATTACTATATTTTAGAAACTATAGGTGTACCTAGTAAGGTTGTTCACATTATGATATTCATGTCATCACTATCATTGCTTAATTTTACTGTTGTTAGTTTCTGATCTTGTTTTTTGGTTTGAGTTCCTCCTTCAATCTTATGTTTATATTCTGTTATTGACTCTTTTCATTGGGAAGGAGTTTTATTCATTAGTTCAGCTTTTTGAGAATCAATAATTCATATTGTCTTTTTAGTTTTTTGTGCATTATCAGTTTTGTTTGTGGTAGCTGTGTTTATATAACCACTAGGAGTTGTATGTTGTTATGATAGCTTGTAATTTTAATAGTGACTAGGTGACCTCAAAAATACATGGATCTACAATCTTTGCAACTCTGTTCTTATTTGTTGTAATGTTGGCAGATGTCATCTGTTGCTATTGGCCTATCTGAATATACATTGTATGCACCAGAATGCATAGAGTGCAAAGACTGCTGCTTGTCCTTTAGTGGTTGTCTGAGTTTTTCTTATTCTGTATTGATTTAGTATGTTGTCTCTCATAGTATTTAGTGAAATAAAATTGTAAAATATGTGTTGGGTTTTTTTCACCAGCTTGACACAAGTTGTTGAATAGATCTATTGGCATGTAAATGCAATGGACACATAGGAAATCTTGATCAAGAAGTTGAAGAAATTTGGCTCCATTGTCCATATTTTAAAGTTTTTAAAGAGTTATTTCTTGTTTACTCCCAGCATTGGACTAAAGTTAAGATTGTTTGTGACTGAGTTAATTAACCCATATGTCTGCTAGTATGTGTATTAGCTATCAAATGTGAGTTTTGTATTTCTGACATTAATATGTGCTAAGCTTGCCAATGATAGGAGGTATCCATATTTGGGGAGTGGGTGATCTGTAGGGATTATGTCAAGGAGGCTTTGAAGGTGCTGAAACCATATAGTGATTTTTTCCAGTAGATTTATTGTTTTTTGAGTATGGAATAGATGTTTGTGTGGAGCTCCAAACCATACCATATCATTGTTTTGACTCATTGTTTGACTGAAATTGCTTACACTTTTCCTATTCCATAGTAGTTTGCTAAAGAAAGATGATATGACAGCTGTAACATTTTTTGTAATGTTAACAATAAGTGAATAATATGTAATTCTCATTGTTATGAGTAGGTTAAATAGGTGCACTTTTGAATATAGAGACAAGTATGTATTTGATAACGATATGATGACAATGGTTTCATTTTGTTTGAGCTTAATTTGCAGTGTTTGTCTCATTCCATGTGCTTCCTGGTTAAATGGAAATCTGAAAAATGATGAAGGTATTTTTAATATAGTTGTATATAGGGTTTACTAGTGTAGATGAACCAAGTTGATGTTTTGTTAAAGTTGAATTGCAGTTTTTGTGTGACTGTGTAATTCTGTAGTATTCTTTTCTGCACTGGCATTTATTTCTGCAATGCTATAAATACTATTAGATCATCAAAGTATGTAATGCATGGAATCTGTTGGGAAATTTGTGGTATTAATATTCCTGGAAACTCATTTTCAATCTGTTTTAGGAGTGGATTTATATATAGGACAAACAGTAGTGAGATCATTGGAAATCCTTGTAAAATTGAATGTGTGGAAGTATACAATATTGTGTTTCTCATATGAGGTATATCTCTTGGTTAAAAAATAGTTTGGCAATGATGCATAGTAGGGTGGGTGGGATTGCTATATTAGCAAACATGTTCATTAAGACATTTATTGTGACAGAATCAAGCAATTCACTTTGTATCATTTTAAATACAAGTGCAGCCTGTGTGGTTGGGATCCCTTTTTTGCATACTGTGTGTTTTATATCAGGGACAATATGTATGCTATTTTATCTTTGACTATTTTTTTCAATATACTAATACCTAATGGTCCCATGGAGATGGGTTCATAAAATGCTGAGTTCTGTTATGTTGTGGTTTTTATTGCTATTGGATATAGTCCCCTAATATTGTATATGTTTGTGATAGTAAGTTAGCAAGGTTGCAAAGGTACTATGTGCTAAATTGACTCAAATATGAAAAGACAAGCACTGGTATTCTTTTTTGTTTCCAGAATAGCAACTGTTGGAAATTTTTCAAAGTTTTTTTAGTAAATTGTCAGGTCTGAAGGAGAATATCTGTTTTAGGTCTTCTAAACTGATTGTGGTTGGTGTGTACTGTTTATATGCTTGAAACTTTTGCTTCAAATATTGGTATGTATAGTTAAGCATGTTGTACCTGGTATAGACAGTGATCTTTATTTCAATTGCTATGAGGACTTTTCTTGATGATGGATAACTCAATGTCCAGTAGATATATTCACAGGTTCATGTGTGTTATTGTGTAAGGCATATTTTTGTCGGTAGGTGTTTTTTTAATTGTTTACATATGTTGTGAAGTAGCTATGTTAGATTTTTAACACTTTAGTGGATATTCTGCATGTATCTGACAATGTTCATTTTTGTGGAGCTCATCTGCTAGTGCTATTAGATAGTGCAGTGAAGGTGAGTATCTGGTTACCTCTTTTATGTTGAAGGATAATATGTTAATGAATCATTGGTACTTTTGAATTGTGTCTTGTGGCATATTGTTAATTTTATTTAGTATGATATAAGTCTCTGAGAATAGGAATTCAGTAGTAGTTGTTGAAAGCAGAAGTCAAAATGTTTTTTTTTTTCTAGATAAATGATTGTTGTTTGAAGATCTAAAAAAATATTGCGATGGTTTGGGCAGTGTGGTCTGAAAATGAGCATGAATTGAATTGGAAGTTCATTAGGTAATGAAGCATTGACATGTAGTAACAGAGATGAATGATTGTGGTGTGATGTTAATTATAGAATGCCACTGTGTCTACAGCAACAGCCCACTGATCACTCGTGAATAGCAGGTTTATTTGATATAGCCATTTTGTATTGAATTTGGTTTACCTTAAGATGAAATCACCCAATTAACATTGTTGGGTCATGGCTGGTTGTGAACAATGAGAATTATATGCATATTTATGCTGTTTACTGGGGATGTTTATACAAAGATAATGTTGAGTATGGGTATTTTATGCTTGAATGTGGAGATTAGAAGATGTGAGTTAATGTAAAGAATTTTAAGGGTTGAAATGTTGCAGTTTGAGACTATGAGTAGAACTGTGCTCACTGAAAATGATGTTATCCTGAAGTATGTGGAAAAACTTTGGTTATATAGGCATGTGTCTGGATTAATTTGTGATTCATTATAGGTTTTTGTTTGTAAACGGCTTACTATTTGTGATTGTATGATGTTAATACATTTGTTAGGCTGATATATATTTTTGTTATTAAATTAATGCTTTTGACATGCAGCACTGCTATTTTAATTTTCATTAACTGTGGAGTTGTGATTGGTATGCTTTGGAGATTTACATTGCATATTTTCATTGACTTGTTTAATTTATGTTTGTTTTTGGTCTATGATTAGTTTTTGTGATGTTTGTGCATTTGTGATTCTTCATGCTGTAATGTTGTGTTTAATAGATGATTTTCAAATAGATTTGTGATTATTTCCATTGGACTTCAGTTTTCATTTATATTATCAATGATTTGTTAATTAAAGTTATCATAATCTGCCATGCTTTTTTGCTAACATCTTTCTGGTAGATGTCCCAAACATTCCCCTTTTCCTGGTTGGATTGGATTTGTCAGCTGCATTGTTGTGCTAGGGCTGCTTGGTGGTATCAGTACTTCCATAATTATTATAGCTATTTTATTGCTAATAGTATGTTGTTTGTTTATACCTGCCCCACAGTTAAATTTTCACATATATACAATTGTTTTACTTGTTCAGTTATTTCTGGATTAGTCTCCATTTTCTCTTTGAATGTGTTCATTATTTTGGGATACTGTTG
Source organism: Epiperipatus broadwayi (assembly GCA_028023455.1). Taxonomy (NCBI): domain Eukaryota; kingdom Metazoa; phylum Onychophora; class Udeonychophora; order Euonychophora; family Peripatidae; genus Epiperipatus; species Epiperipatus broadwayi. The sequence goes on along the minus strand of JAQFVV010006320.1, from coordinate 2,709,521 downwards.
TTTTTTTCCACGAAGAAATGTATGAGGACCATGTTTAGTATTTTTGTTTTTCTGTTGTTATTAAATGTTTGTATGGTTTGTACACAGCTATCCTTGGTGATGTCTAACTTTTCATCAGTTTGTTTGTCCATGCTAGAATTTTGATGTTTTTCTATGTATTGTGTTTTGTTTGTTTTTTGGATTACATTTTGGCAGTTTGGACACTGTGCAGTAATATATACTCTTTGATTGCATGAGTTGCACTGTGGTTTTAGACCTCTGATATACAGCATAAATTGCTTCATGATTCAGGGTTTGTATTGTTATATAATCTGAATCAGTATCTTGACATAGTTGCATTCTGACCTCATAAGTGTTACTCATGATTGGTAAGGTAACTTTCCAGTATACTATTTTGAACATAATGACCTTCCCAAGTGGTTCCATCATACTTTGGAATTACTGTGCTATGTATCTCAAGTAAGTGTTTCTAAATATTCCTGTGATGGTCTTGTTATAATTCTGATCTATGGTGATCATTGTGAAGTTATTCCGTCTTCTGACTTGTTTTTGTTTAAATCTCTCATTTTGTGCAATTTCATAAAATTCCAATATTAGGTAATAATCAATGGGATGTCTTACAATAGTGTTCCAGAATCCATGTGCTCTTATTGCTTCATAAGAAGCTCTTTTGAAAATTTGTATAGTGGGATATTACTGTCTGTTGTTGTCAACACTTGGACTTTGGAGAGGGAAATCTCTTGAATGTTGTGAATTAGGTAATAATCAATGGGGTAACTTATAATAGTGTTCCAGAATCCATGTGCTCTTTTTGCTTCATAATAGGCTCTTTTAGAAATTTATATAATGGGATATTACTGTCTGTTGTTGTCAACACTTGGACTTTGGTGTGGGGAAATCTCTTAAATGTGAAGAGATGCTTTGATATTACCTTATTGAATAATTCAATTGTGATCTTGAATTTTTCTTTATTTCAGAGGATTTCTGGTGGAATTTGACTTTCCTGCCTTCCATGTTTAAAGTTATCTATGTTGCTATCAGTTGGGTTTCTATATCTGGAAATACTCTTTTGAATGATGCTTGCATTTTTTGTTTCTTTGGTCATATCTAAATTAACTTGTTTTTTTTTTAAACATGTTTTTTTCCTTTTCTTTTGATGATGGCAGCAAATTCCTTTTTTTGGACTTCATTGGTGTTTTGCCACCATTAACTAGGTCAAGTGACCTTTGAGACTCTATGTTTGTCTTTTTGTCTTTTTAATTTGTTGATATCACTTTCCAATTTAAAAAATATCAATAACATTTTTTTCACTTCCTCTATTAGTATTGACATAGATTAAATTAATAATAATATTTTGTATATTTTTGATATTAGATATATTTTTTACTTTGTTTCTCATGACTTTTATTAGCTTTAAATAGTTTATATGTGGAATATTTTACCTGATTTATGCTTTTGAAGGTTTAAGGCTTCTCTATTATCATCATTTTTGAGTCTCAATAATGTTTAACCTTTGAAACATAATAATAATAATAATAATAATAATATCAACATCATTATCATCATCATATCATTATTATTATTATTATTATTATTATTATTATTATTATTATTATTATTATTATTATTATTATTATTATTATTATTATTATTATTATTATTATTATTATTATTATTCATTTCTGAGTCTCAATAATGTTTACCCTTTGAAACATAATAATAATATCATCATCATTATCATGTCATATCATCATCATCATCATCATCATCATCATCATTATTATTATTATTATTATTATTATTATTATTATTATTATTATTATTAGTATTATTATTATTATTATTATTATTATTATTATTATTATTATTATTATTATTATTATTATTATTATTATTATTATTATTCAAAAGGTAAACTTTGTTGAGACTCAAATAAAATAACATAAGTTACAATTGAAATATTAGGTCTTAGATACAAAATTGATTCATAATATTACATATAGGTAATAAAGCTTTACAATCTTGATTGTGATAGTAAAAAATAATGTACATTAATTAAAATAAAAATAATTATTACATAACAGGATACCTATGAAAAACTAGGTTTACATAGAATTTTTAAATGTGATATTGAGAGAAATATGTGGAAATATATGATAGCATGATTGAAAACATATTGCAGATGGTGGTGAAGTAGGTGTTAAATTTACATATTGTCTCAATAAAAAATGGGCTCATTTGGTGAGAGTACTATAGTTTTTATAGTTGTGTATTATTGTTTATTTATTACATATCTTCCACGTGAAAAAAAGGAAATATACTAGTCAGCATGATTTACATCTTTGAAAATGAAAAAACACCAGTTCAGGATGAATTGCATTTTAGAGAATAAAAATAATACTAGTAGCATGAATTGCATCTTGTCAAAACAGAAAAATACTAGTCAGCATGAATTGCATCCTGGGAAAATGTAAAAATACTAGTTCAGCATTAATTATCTTGGAAAAATGGAGAAACTGTAGTTAGTACAAATTGTATTCTGGGGAAATGGTTAAACACTAGTCGGCATAAACTGCATTCTGGGAAAATCAAAAAAATACCATATCAGCATGAATTGCATCCTTTAAATTAAATAGCCTTCTGTGGTATTGAACTAATAGAATGAGTGTTTGAAACACAGATTTTTATGCAGCTAGTTGTATTATCAAGTAGATGAGATAGCACAAAGTTTGTTAGTTGGGCATACTGTGGTTGTGGTGTCTTATAGGTTGGATTGTTCTTTAATCAGTGATCAGGTGGTGTCTTATAGGTTGGATTGTTCTTTAATCAGTGATCAGGTTGTTGCAAAAATACTTAGGCTATTGTATGTTGTTATCCTGTGATTTTAGCTGGTGTAATTTATTCATAAATAAGTATGAATGCCTCCCTAACAAGAAAGTCAATCAGTACACCAGAAGAAAAACCTAGTAAATGTGGTGCATATGCTGAAGGGATGTTTCAATTTTAAAGGACAAAATTATGTGGTAGATAGAAATAGGGAGCTGCCTGTATGCATTCAATATAATTTGCAATGTGTAATATAATGCTAAGCAGTCATTGAGAAGATGTTGTTGAGTCTCATTGGATTCAGGTCATAGCCCACAGAATGGATTAATATTTTATTCTGATCATGATACCACAGAAAGAATGATGTTGAAAGCATCTTTATTTCCAGCACCTATTTTTTGAATTGGTGAAAAAGATAATGGTTATTTATTCCAAGCATGAGTAAGTACTAATCATCACTAGTGTCTGGATAAAGCACATTATATGTTTGCCAGTATGTAAACATGGAGTTATGGAAGACACTGATTTGGTATTGAGATAATAAGATCTGTAAGATATTGAAGCAGTTGGATCTGAGTTCAATCTTAGCTTCATGACATCTAGCCATAAGCCCACTTCAAATCCTAGTACTAATCTTAAATTTCTGATGCAATGGGGCTTTATATGTTCAATCCACGCTAATTTCCATAAAGAAAAACTTATTTTATAAATGTGTATTAAAATTAATTCATTTAAATTAATCAATGCTATTAGTAAATTCATGATAAAATTATTCATGAATTTATATACATTATAACTTCATGAATTGTGTGTATATATTTGTAAATATTTAAATATATATAATTGTTCGAAAGTTTCATTGCGTTGGGAATGTTTGATTTTATTTTTAAATAATTTGTTAAATTTTTAATGATTAAAAGCTACATTCTTTCGATAAGCTTTCAGATTCTCCCTTTCCAAAACAATGGGTAAAGTTTTATTAATTAGAAAAAAAAGATAAGTATTTAAAATGTAAGGATTTCCTAATTAAAATCATTTTTCTGATTTTAAAAATTCATTTTCTAATTAGAAAATGAATTCAAGTTAACGAGTTTGAAAGCCTTATCGAAGAAATGTATCTAAAAACAACTAGTAAATTTTGTAACATTGATAATGAAAGAGGCACTAGCCCAAAGGCATCAGATACAGTATAAATAGTTCTGAAAAGTTTGGAAAGAAAAGAAACCATATTTGTTGTAGAGAAGTGTCATTAAACTCTGTGTGTTTTAAAAATCATGAATTTAAATAGTGTTTTGATCATGGTGAAGAGCTAAAATGTCAGGAATCTGGCTACTGTGCCTGGAGTTCCCTGGAAATCTTCAATGAAGTTGCTAAATTCTTTCCAGACGAATCATGCTGCTAAAATCATGAAAATCCATTAAAATGCTGTTCAAGTAATCGACCAAATGCATGCCTATGTTTTACCAACCCAGAGGTGTAAACTAAGGAACCAGCCCCAGAAGAAATGGTAATATAATTCCATAATGAGCCATAACTTTCTGGCCAGTTTCGAAATTTACTTTACACTCCCTTTAAGAGCTATTTTTATTCTTTAATGCAAATCTGTACAAAACTTTCTTTTATTTATGCTTTTTAAATTCATAGTAATTCTCTCAATCTCTAGTCCTTAGATTTAATTTTCCTTTCTTATGATGGTGGTTTATTTACTATATTATATATATTTATCGTGTGAGTTATTAATGTTGTTTATTTTTAATTATATGCAAATAATCTTTCAACTCTATGAGCTCCTTTGTTCTATTTGCTTTCTGAAAATAATATAATATTAAGTCTAATTGTAATTCTTGCCCATTAGAACTAAATTTATAAGTTCTATTAATCATCGAGTCTAAAAAAATTATATGTTTACTATTCTTATAATTGGATAATAAGAAATTATTAGCTCCATTTCTAATCTATGCCCCAGCTATTTTTCATATTCACCAATATGCATTTACTCGTATATAATCTTAAAATATTTTTGCAAAAAGGGTCGATAAAGGAATCAACTAAATATATTCTAATTCAAATTTTTGTTATTTTCTATTAAGATTCAGAAAGGGCATGATATTTGGGGCATAATTAATGAAATTTTATAAATGCTTTAAAGTAATGTTAGTTAAAAGCTCATTTGACTTTAATTCATTTGATCAAGTCACCACATAGAACATTCTATAATAAAATTGGGTTTTATTTTTCAAACAATGACTATCAAGTCATCATCTTCGAATGTTGCTGATGTAAGGCTATCGTTCATTTTGCATGCTTGTCGGTGGTAATATTACTGATATTTTAAATTATTGAGGAAGAAAGCACTTCCTCCCCTGCTTATATTATATTCAAAACACCAAAGATTTGTAGTTACGACTTGGCCTATCTTTCCCCGTGTTCCACATCTTAAAGGTCAGTAAGACTTGTCAAATGCAAGCTGCCATACTACTTTCAAATCACTGAGCAGGTATTATCTTTCATGTTTACTTTATAGCTCATAATTCATCAGCACCGTTACCCCTCTGTTCCAGTAAAGCCTGTTCTGATGCTCATAAATCATGATGAAGTGATTTCAATTAAAGTCAAACAACTTCTCAGTTATTTCAAATTAAATAAGTTTTCTAATAAAGTTTAAAGTTATGCCCTAAATATGCATCTTGCTTTTCATGAATGGATTTGCGAATGTGAAAATAAATCTCACATTCTTCTGTATAAAATAAGAATCATAATTTCCTTTACAACTGAATATCTTTATCTGCCTTTAGTTTCTTGTTGGGGGCATGTACATAGAGTTCCATAATATTGTGTAATACTCATTGGCATATAATAAGGACCACCACTCTTATAATTATAAGCTCTATTAAGGCTAGAGGTGATTAATATAATCTCATTTAAAATTCAAACAAAGCCATTACTATTTATAAACACACTTGGTTTTTTAATTCTCTTATTCAATAATTATTTTAATGTTAATGCTCTCTGTCTGTGTTGGCAACCCGAACATATACATATGATTCAACTTAGAAGTATCTTGAGTTAATTTATTATCCGATATTAGTGTCAGTTCAGGGATCTATAATCCTCACCAACCATTGAGCTAGTTCCTTGGTTCATAGCACTGTGCCATCGATTTTAGGTTTCTACTGATCTGAGCTGGTGAGTTGGGTTTGAATTCAGTTTGGTTCAGCTGAGTTTGGATCTAACCTCCAGTTTAGGTGGTGGACATTTTTCGACCGGTAAAATATACTATTGAAGGAGGAGGTTTATCTATAGGAGTTACTTTCAGAAAATGCTTGAGATTTCAGAAGTGTTTATAATAGCTTCTATTAAATTAATGCCACTTGTGTGCAGAACACTCAAATACTCTGAAGGCTTAGATCATGCACAAGGTTTGACAGTTCAGCTCTTTTATGAATATTGATATAATTTTGTGGTTCCAGAACAATTATTGCACATGGAATTGATGGCAGAAATGAACAACATTTAAAATTTGATTATAGGTGCATATTAGCAAGTGTATTGAACAGGTGATAATGGAAAAAATTGATAGATATGCCTTAAAATGAGTTGGTAAATTGCAATACAGAAACTTGTAACATGGTTTATGTTGTGAATCTCATACCAAGAGATACGTTGTAAAAGGAAAATTTTAAGAATGGAGTCAGTTTTCTTTGTAAATAGAGTCAACACACCAATTTTTGGAAATTAACAGTTCGTAGGCTTTTCTGTAGTCATTAAGACTGGTATGTAATATGATGAATTGTTTTTGAGAAGATAGAAATACACTGATGCCAATCATGTAGGCTGTGCAGCAAATGTATTGCTGGTTGTGTGGAATTAGGATACTGACAATTTTATTTTGTATTTGTTGTAAAAGTAGATTTATGTAGAGTGTAAAAAGTAATGAGCAGAGGGGTGACATTTGTGAGATTGATTGTGTGGGATTGAAAGATTGATACTTTCAACTATTAAGAGTGATATGCAACTTTCGATTCAGAAGTAGGTTAATGATTAGATATAACACAATAGGCAAGTGGTGGTATTACTCAGCATTTGAATAAGTAACATGATTGAGACAGTCAAAAGCTGCTTTTATGTCAAGCTGGACTACAATGGGACTTGTGTTTTTGTTTTATTTTATTGAACTGATCTTAGAATTGCCATACATATTAGTGCTACTTGGCTGGTAGAACCTCTTTTTTGAAAAGCTGTAGATGTGTGGCTCAATTTGATCTTCTATTACTGTTTAAAGTATTTTAATGGATAGTTGCACATGTATATAGATTTAAGTTTAGTTATCTGATATAATTTCAATTTTTCAGTGACACACACTTTGGCAATTAAATACAAACCTTCTACACTGTATATCTTCTGGCATAAGACATTATCCAGATCATTTAAATACAGTGTAGTGAAATAACTAAGATGGACAAGATGAATATAGGAATTCTATGAAGCCCAGGATGATAAGTGTTTTCAATAGTTGCATGTTTGGTGGCAAATTGTCTGGTTTGGAAAGGCATAGCAATTTCTAATAATCTAAAAGAGTGTACTGATGGGGTACATCATGGGTCTAAAGTTTATTTTTAAAGAATAGATACATAATAAGGATTGTTTAATGGGTCTGACATTTATTTTTAAAGTGTAAATACATAAGAAGGATCATTTAATGTTCAATACATAGACATATGTCAGTTTGAATTGCTGCAAAAATGTTTGTTGGGGATGGGTGACTTAACTCTCAGCAGATATATGCTCTTTTCCACATGTGCTGCTGAGTTAGGCAGATTTTGTTTGTTAATAGCAAGACAGTTCTTCAATTATTTTTCTATATAATGACAAGTTTGAATGAGCCAGATTAATTGTTATGGTGTTTGGTGCATGGACTTAATAGGGAAAATTTGATTTTGTAAGTCATCAGCTAATGTTAGAAGACATAGCAGTAAGGAGCAGCAACATGTTAAGTGTTGTATATCAAATGATAGTATGTGTATCCATTTGGTGTAGCTTGTTTAACAAGATGTAAAATTCAGAAAACATGAACTCAGTAGTAAATGAGAAAAGAATCATTTGGATTGTTTTATGTAATTAAATGAATATTGAAGTTTATTAAGGTTAAATGTGACTGTTTGGGAAGGTTGGTCTTATAATGGAGTGGGTTAAGTTTAAGTTGTATTTGGTAATGCACCATTGAAGAGTAAAAACAAATCATTGACTGTGGCATATCGGTTGCTGTGAAAAGTGAGTGAATGAGTGCTAGAAAACTGGGCAATCATTAGTGGGAATTTTACGTGCTGAAGCCATTTATTTATAAAATTTGGGTAATCCAGATTGAAATCACTCGTTGATATGGTTTGCTGTATGTTAGTTTCAAGAACTGAATTGATGGGTGGCTGATATATGTGATGACTGTAGAGATAGGGGGAATATAAATATTTACTATGCTTAGTGCTATTACATGGTAGTGGTACTTAGGAAGAACCCATTAATAAATAAAATTAAAATTATTTAAATAGGCATTCGAAGGTGATGAGAATACAGGTGCCTGCTGATGTCAAAAAAGTATTGTTGGAACAGTGCAGAAGCCAATTCTATGAAAGTAGTCAGTGGAGACAATTTGAAATCCTCTGTATATTTTGGTTTCCAGATATCTGAGGAGAAGAGCTTGAATAATAGTAATCCATCTGTTTAATTGGTATAGACTTGAGGGTTAAATGGGAGTGCAGACATTTAGCCATATTATTTTTAGTTTCCTGGAGTATACAATGGATTAATGTTGACAGAGGAGGATTTGTAAATTCAATAAACATTGAAATACCATTTGATTCTGTTAATGTGGACTATCAGTGGATGCAATAGTTTGTTGACCAATTGATATTGAGGGTGAATGATCAGTTTGATTGTGGGGTTCATCTTTGGATGGGTTGGTTCTAGTTTGTAGTGAGAGCAAGGTTATAGTTCATGGTGGTACAATGAGGTAGTAGTTTGCATGGTGTTGTAGGGGTTTGTCATTAATCTCATTGATGTGTGACGGATGATCTGTTTCATTAGTTTTTGTTTTTTGTTGGTGATTTTTCTGAGGCCTTTCAGGTTTTCTCTTGCTTTCATTAAGAATTGGATGTGGAGGGGGAAGTGGTATGGGTGATAGGCATGGTGGAATGGTGTTTATAGTTTTTTATGATATGTAAATTCTATGCTATTTTATGATGTGGATTTATTTCAAGATATTGATCAGTATTCATGCAATAGCCTGGCATTCTTGTTGCATTAGGACAGTAGCAGATTGACTAGATTCTGGATGTGAAGTTGACTCTGCATACACAATGTAGATAGACTGAGACATTTATTCTGGTGTGAGTGTGAAAATCATTAACATAAATTGCACATTTTGTGTGGAAAGGGAGGCTAGTTGGATAGTTATTGAGCCATCAGATTGGATTTTGTTGTAGGCCCCAGCTAAAAAATAACCAGATTTTTATTGGTGTCTGGTTTGTTTGTAGATTTGTTTTTGGGATAATTATAGATGATGGAAGAGATGGAGGTTTAAATCACAGGGGCTACACATATGTAAACTGGATCTTATTTAGATCAATCTCTATCTATATATGCAATTGTATTTTGAATTCATTACTATTGTTTAAAATTGGTGCAATGGTATCTTTGAAAAAAATTGATTAAAGAAGGTGACTTAGCGAAAGTGCTGCATCATCCATTAGAAATTTTGTGGGGTGTATCTGAAATAAGTATTCTTTAACACCCCAGTAATGCAATTGATTCAGTTTGGATTGAAGGTTATCATGCATAGTTTACAAATTTTGACTTGATTTTGGAAACATTAACTTTGGGTAACATGGAAAAATTCAATTGCTATGTATATAAGATTTGGATAATCAGCTATCAGACTGATTCAATCCCACCTTCTGTACATTATAAAAATTTCGTAGAGAAGTTTTTGAGGGAACTTGTAGAGAGATACATTTATATCAGTGACTGATAACACCAGAGACAGATGAAAAAAATTAAATATTGTATGAAATTGTGGGGGGGGGGTAGTGTTGAGAAATCTGTCACTAATATTTGCTAATGTTTCTGATGTTCAGTCAACTGTTGGAAGAAGAAGGAGTTGTGATGTCATTGAGAGCAGTTTGTAAAAAACAGAAAATTGATGTTGTTGTGTTAAGTATTACATTGTTATTACTATGGAATGATTGTGCATTATTGTTGGTCATACATAGATGTGTTTTAGATCTTGTAATTTGATCTTTGGAGCCAGCCAGTAATTGCATTAGAACCTATATCCTGGTTAACCTGGAATTATTCTCCATCACTGCTGACATTTCCATCTATTTGATTAGAGATGTGAACTTTGGTTTCTTAAGCTGTTAATATTATTTGAGCTTATATCCTTGTTGTTATTGGATTTTTTTAAAATATGTAATTTGATCTTTGAAGAAAGTAATATTATTTGAATCTATACTTTGGTTACTATGGGGAATTTGTTCCTCACTACTTTAAGACATTTCTGTATGTTTGCTTAGGATTTGTATTCTTTTTTTCTGAAGCTGATTATTTTATTACAAATTAAGTCCTTCATTCTATGAACAATTTCCACTTTGCTGCTAATAAAGTTCTGATATATAAATCTTGAGATTTCATAATATTAATGGGAAGTATATCTGTCATGTGATATCTGTATTGCCAAGGAAATTTCATAATTTTATCAAGTTTATAATAAAAACATAATAGAAGTGCATAAAAAGTAATTCAATAATTAAAAATTAAAAGATCTGTATTTAGTTAAGAATTTTACCTTATCGTCTTTGTATTTACAGTATTTTAAGTGTAAAATAAAACTAGAAAACTGTCTTCTAGGCAGGTGAACTGGTATCTGCTATTAACTATTACTACTACTACTACTACTACTACTACTACTACTACTACTACTACTACTATTATTATTATTATTATTATTATTATTATTATTATTATTATTATTATTATTATTATTATTACTACTACTACTACTACTACTACTACTACTACTACTACTACTACTACTACTACTACTACTACTACTACTACTACTACTACTACTACTACTTACTATCACCACTACCATTAGTACTACTACTACTACTACTATTACTTTTGATCAAATGTTACATAAAGTATTTTTCTACATTCATACATAGGATAATAAGAGGACTTATGATTATGTACTTTTAATAGTATTGGGAATTGCAAATAAGTATATATTTTATATATTTACATTAAAAAGAATGCATTGAAATAAGTATTAGTGTTTCTTATAATTAAAGATATCACACTAGGATCTCAGACACTTCCTGTCTTTTTAATAATCTGATATCAGAATAAATATTGTGTTTTGAAATATTGTCAGTCCTTGCTCTGATTAAACCTAACAGTCCAGAAAGTATTTTGGTGTCTCCTATGAATGTTATTATATATAAAAAAGGGTCTGGTATACCAGAATGGGTAGAGAAGTAATATGAATAGTATAATCTTGAGAAACATTACCATTGAAGGTGTTCAACATATGGATTGTATATTGCAATTAGGATTTTGGAATATAATTAGAATTATTGAGTTTAAGTTTCCAAATGATTGATATTTAAGAAATAAATATTATTGAGTCTCTGTGATGAAGCTCACAGTAGGAATGTGCATTTGTCCAGTACATACTGTATTTGTAAAAATCTAATGTTGGTAATTGTTCCAAATTTAATTTTATTAAAAAGTCAAATTATTTTAGTTCAAGTGATTAGTAGTTATTTTTTTATTATTTAAATTTAGCATGGACAATTCAATATTATCATTATTAGATGGTGTAATAAAAATTAGACATTCCAATTGTGGTGTTTGTTCTCAGGTATAAGATGTAAAACTTACTGGTTTTATTTTTGCTTAGCAATAAAAATATATGTATCTCTGACAAAGAGGCCTTTTGTTTTTACATCGTTTAGGCTAAAAATTATGTTTTAAACAATTTAGTATATAGTAACTTGGGCTATGATTTCATATATTTTTTTTGTAAAATTAAGCAAAGCTTGGTTTTACAATGATCCCATTTCTTATTTCTAAATTAAATGATGTACATATTTCATTTAATGTTAAATTGCTTCTATGTTTCTTGTGTTATTCATGTCTAATTGCTTTAATAATATCCTGATAGAAAATTATCAATTTATGTATCAAGTAAAAATTTTTTTGATTTGGAGATGTCCAATCAAATCATATTTTATTAATGGTGTTGCATGTGTTATTTCCAAAACATTCTTTTAATATAGTTCAACTAGTAAAATTTATCAATGTCTTAATGTATTTTAAATTTATTGTTTGGTAATATGATTGGGTTGTTGGCATAAGATAAAACGTTGTTTAATAATAAACATTCTAAATCAATAAGTATTACATAAGATAAATTAATAATGTGTGTAGTTTTTCTATGTAAGTAAGTCAGATAATGTTATGAGGATTGTATTCAAATGTACAGAATTTTTAATGTTTCAGAGGTTATAATGTCAAATAGAAGTGTTAGGTGTCTTATAAATATTGAATAAGCCAGTACTTTTATTTTAATTATAGAACGTAATAGAATCTGTATGCATCCTAACGAAAATAAAAATACTCTATAATAAAGAAACAAAAATAATTTGGACAATTAGATTTCTTCACAAGTTTCTAATATTAAGACATTCATCATATACAAAAATTTCTATTTTATAATAAGGTGGAAATAAAAAGGACGTTATTGGGTCCATTTTTCCTCTTATAAAAGCATCAAAATGGAAGGACAAAATATGTTTATGTTTATCATGATAAAAAGAGGCCGAGATTAGGATCAAAGATGTATGTATGGCTCTCCTGAGCCACACCTTGTATTCACCTGCTCTTATGACAAATATATTCATATTTGTCATAAGTCATTTATTAGGTTAGAAATGTATCATTTTAGCTCAGGTTTAGACTTTAAACATCAATGTAAATATGTCTTCAAAATACGACTGTATTGCTTCAATAATTTAATTCCTCATTTTAATTTTTATTCGTGCGTAAGATACTCTCTATATATACTTCATCAATTTTAATTAATTTTGAAGTTTTTAACTGAGATAAAAATATATACATTTTACCTTAATGAATGATTTACAATAATCCAAAACAAAGTACATCATCTGAGTTAATGAAATAAATATGAAACATGTAAAGTCAAGTCTTCTAACTTACAACATATGGAATAATCATTGTATATACTTCCGACCATATCAAATATGTATTTTGTTATATGAAAGTACTGGCTAATTAGATTAAGGCTTTGCACACATAGCTGCTAATGTAACATTTCACCCGTCTAAAATAACGATCATTAATTTCTATTCTATAATAACTCAGAACCATTTAAAAGTGAATTTCAATTATATCTAATTAATAGATGAATATTAAAGCATGCATTGAATAAAATGCATTTTCACAAAATGGCTTTCGAAAATTTGCCTTGTGAATATTTATGAATATGTGTAAAAGGAATTTTGAGCATTTAGAATGTATATTAATAGATAAGTATGGCGTTAAATTCAGCTGACGGCAATCGATTGTTCAGAATTACTACATTGGACAAGATGACCCATGAAGCATGTCAACTATATTTATTTTTCATGAAATAAAATATTTATATATTTTTATATGTTACATTTAACTAATAAAACCGTTATATTCTTTTGAGAATGAAAAACTGACTTTAATAAATCAATAATCCAAGTGCTTTGCATATAATTAGCTACAACAAAACAATTTTAACGGATTCGAAACCATTTCTATACGCAATGTAGTCAATGTAAAAATTATTACATCATGAAATATTCCTCTTTTTTATTTAAATATAATTGCATTTTAATATATATATATATATATATAACAAATCATTAACAAATAAATGTACATTTGTTAATGATTTGTTGAAAATTGGTTATTATAAAAATGCTATTGCTAATATTATTAAAGGATTTTTAAAAAAATCAACACTATAATAAAATTAAAAATAAAAATAGCAAAATGAAATGGATTTCAATGCCATTTATATCAGATGAGCAGGTCAAGTTTATTAGGAAAATATATAATGTTTTGTATCATATTGCTTTTTTCTCTACAAATAACATAAATAGATTACTTAATAATTCTAAAATTCAAAATTCAAAGTTTAATCAAAATTCTATTATATATAGATTGATATGTGGATGTGGTGTATAATACATTGGTGAATCTAAGTGTACATTTGAGAAGAGAATAAAAGAGCATATGCTTTTATATAATAGAATTCAAAAAGAGAATCAATCTGGAACAGATGTAAATAAACCTTTATCATCTGTTATATTTGATCATAATAAATCTTGTCAATATGGATTTAAATTTGATTATAAAAATATGAAAATTATTCAAATTGAATAATAAACATAAAATAAAAGAGGCTATGTTAATGAATCGCCAGTCATCAAATGTTAAGATAACAGAATTGTGAGAAATCTGAATTGCACTATGGGTATTGTTAAATGTTGTCTCGTTTTGATTATTCAATGTTATATAGTTGATAAAGACTACAAAGTGTATAGTCCAAAGTACTTCTAAAAGAATATAATTTATATAAATTGTACTGTATTTTGATATATATATATATAGAGAGAGAGAGAGAGAGACATTGTAAAGATTTTAGAGTTACCATTTGTGAAGAAATATTTTGAAAATTGAATTTATTTTCAAATTTATTGAAGAGAACACTTTTGAAAGACTTTTATCACAATTATCAACATTCAATATTTCATCAGTTATTAAGCTAAAAGAAATAAGAAATAGTTGTGAAAGCAATAACTAAAATGCACTGAATCCAAATATATGCAGGTTTTATATGTAAGTTATTTCAGATGCTTATTTAAAAGTCTTATTGACTAAAAATTCAAAAAAATATTTTTTATATAAAATATATATGATAAACATTCTATGTCTTTTATTTCTTAGAAATGTAACATTTGAAATATTTTAGTTTATATCTCAAGAGATTTAATAAAATAAAAGTTTATTTGACATTTTTATAAAGAAATAAACTAAATATAATGCAATCTAAAATTTTACCTTAATGGTGATTATTAGTTTATTACAATTCAAAAACTTGCGCTATATAAAATAAATATATCATTTGATGTATCTTTCTTACACCAACATATTATCCTGAATTGCAATACTTTTTATGTTTAGTGGTAGATTAATTGCACAAATTCGGTATGAGTTCGAATAGCAAAGCAATTGCGTTTGATAGCAAATGAACAATTTATTTGCTTAATCACAAAATAAATAAAACAAGAAATGCAGCTTATATGTTTACTGATATTGAAAGTGTCCATATACATCTGGTTATTGTAATGAAATCGGATTGATATATGTAAAAAATAATAACAAATAGCCATGAATACAATAAAATGCTTTCTTGCTGTTAATGGCTGCTTTATACCTCTCGTCACATTTCATGGAATCAGCCTGTATTGTGTTTATCTCTGTTTCAAGATCTTCTACTATATACTATTGTTTAGAACATTAATTTATACTTTCTCTGTAATAAAATCATATTTCATTAGTCTACGGCTTTAACAAGATATACATACTTAATCAACGTTTTTATCACACTAAATTCCTTATTTTATCTCAACCATACCATTAAAATACATTTATAAAATTGCTAATCAATTCTAGATTAATTTATATAGCAGTTTTATCCAAGTCTTATTTCTCTAATTTGAGTACAGTATTATAAATTTAATTTATGGAGATTGGGGGAAAAAGAGAAAAAGAAATATAACCATTCTTTGAAACTTGTTATGTAGCTGATTTAATTTTAATTCTATATAATTTTAGTAAAATGTTTGGATTTACCAATAAATGCATTACAAAAAAAAAAACAACATTTGTTAAGTCTCTTACTGAAAGTTCATTTGAAAGATCAATAAAATATAAACACGTTCTATTTAACTATACGTCCATTTGCATGTCAGATAGCAAACTTGACTCTTTTCTCTTTCTTTCCCTTCATTACATGGCTTATAATTCTACCATTTAAATTTAACATTATATATATATATATATATATATATATATATATATATATATATATATATATATATATATATATATATATATATATATATATATATATATAAGAAACACACTCAATTGTATCAAAAGAAAATATTTTGATTTCTATTTTTTCAACATAATGTTCTCAAACCACTGACTAAATCCTCATTCATTACCAAACAAGAGGTGTATATAAACAAACTTGAACAACTACAATGTCTTCAATCTCTGTAGAAGCAATATAAACTTTTTACAATTCACAAATCAATATGTTATATACACTTTGATTACTTGTTCCATAACTGCAATTATTATTTCCATGATCTTTTTATCATCTTTATCTCATACAAGCATTATATGTTTTTTTATATTATCATGACTGTGTAACAAGAAAACATTTTACCTCACTCTTTTACAAATTCATAAAGCTTTACATTTAGAACCATAAATGTCATTTGTTCAACAGGCAAGTTGATATTTAATACTTTCATGAAAATGTTGTTATTTAGTTTGAAAGTGGATGGGGTGTGATGTTTCTGTTGTATTGTTTCACCCTGACTACATGTCTGACTAAAAAGCTTTGTCTGCATCTCATTTAATATCATATCCATCCTTGTTATTATGTGTAGAAGGGGTTGTATTATGTATGAAATAATATTTCCAAAATGTAGTCATATTGAATCATATCTAATGAAATTATTTAAATTATGATTAATTAACTAACCAATTTGGTTAACCAATCTTGGGAGTTATTATTGGTATCTAAATTAAATAATATTTCAAATGCTCTCATAATACTCTCACATATATTAGACTGAGGTAAGATGTAACTTAATATTTGTTAAATTTTCTCTTTTTTTTGATATCCAGGACTGCCACTCTTCTGACATAAATATCATGATTTAATATGACAGTCTCTGTTTGTCATATGATTGGAATGAGATGTTTCTCCATTACTTTGATTGTATTTTTGTAGTATCTTAAGCAATATGATAAATAATTACATACTTTATAAAGATGTCATAAGTTCCCACAATGTACCTAATTCTTTTTATTACTGACAATGAACTTTAATAGTCAATTGTGATAAATCTATTGAGTTTCATAGATAATCTAAGATACAAAGTACCTGCTTATGATTTATTAGAATATTTAGTCTTCAGTCACTCTTTATAAACACCCAATGCAAAATCTACATTGAGTTACATTATCACAATGAAACAGATTACACAATAAATGTTCTAGTTTTCAATAATCAGGTTATTCATAATCACAATCCACATAGTTAATTACATTTTTGTAATCCTGAAAGGTGATACCATTCTCCATATATTTTAATCAACTACATACTTCAATATATCTGCTATTTTTCTCTGCCTATTCCTAATCCTGATCATTTTTTCAAGATTTCAAATTATCTCTTTATAACTGTAATTGAGCTAAAATTTCTGAAACTATATTTACCAACTCCTCAATATGTATATCATCAAGGGGTAAATGTTACTGTAATAATTGAACTTGACTTCAGATGAGTATACATTCTAAAATACTTTGTTATTCCTTTATAATATTGCAATAGATATATAAATTTTTGTATAAACAAATATTGAACCATCTGACTATTAGTTAGATAGCTATGACTCAATAATTTGAGGTTTTTCTGATCAATGATCACAATAACCTCAGAGCCAAGCAGGAATTGTATCTCGAAAGCATACACTAGTACTAGGTCTTCATTTTTTATAACTGTGTAAATCAATTTTGTGTTGCCCTGTAATATCTTTATAAAATAATGAATTCTTTGTCATTATTATTTGGACATAAAAGAGAATTGCTGTAACTCCATAGTTCCTGCCATCTGTTTGGGCATAAAATTGTTTATTGAAATCAGGGTAAGATATTAAATTAGTATTGATAGTTTTATTTTAAGGTTCTCAAAAGCTTGATGATTTTTGACAGTACATCTCCACATGAAATCTTTTTTTAATAATGATGCATGGACTGCATTGTCATGACTAAATTTATTTGAGGTTATGAAAACCAAAAAATAGTAATATTTGTTTTATTTTTTTCTAGAACTTTCAAAGAATTTGATGGTCATAATTGTATCTATGTTATGATCAAAAATAGTAATTGCAAAATTATAAAAATACATTTTAATCTGGATACATTTGTCTCTATATTTTCCAAAAAATATTGCTAAATGAATTAAATGTCCCTCAAGTTCTTACATGTAACACCACACCATCTAAATAAATAATCATCTGTGTTTTAAATTCTTTTGAAAAGACTTGATGTAAGCATTTTAACAAAGTAGCTCCTTTTATTTATAATACTGAATGTCATATGTTGTAATTGATAAGAATAGTCACTGTAACAAAATGTTGTGTGTTGCAATCACTTTGATGAAGCATAACTTTCCAATAGTTTAATGGAAATAAAATATTGAAAAAGCTTTTTTGTTTTTAAACAATTAAGTCATGAGTAATTGGTGGAATATTACTGTAAGGAGTAGTAATTTGATTCAATTCTCTAGTATATACATATAACCTTACAAATTTTTGTTTTATACAACCACCAAATTTAGTAGTGATATTCCCATTCCACAATTGGTCATAATAGTGACAATGAAGAGAATATTTCGGGCTTGATAATGTTGGATCTCAATGAAATTATCCCTCATTCTATATAATTGTAATAGGATGCCTGAAATCATGTCTGCGACTCCTGAAATATTATATTGCATTAACCCTATGAATCAACATTTCCCCATACTCCTTGACCTAAAATATCTTTATTTACAATAATTATTATAATTCAAATGTTACTGATTTTCTTCTTTTTTGAGCCAATGCAATATCTGGTAAAATGAAAATGAACACAGAAAAGGTACTCTTCTAAATAATATTTATCTTTTTTTATTACCTAATATACTTTCAATATATGTTAGATTGGATTCAAGACATAACACTACTAAAATATACATTTGTACATAAAAAATCAAAATTTTGAGATGGGCTTACCTAACTCTTTGTATAATTTAATACACATTTCAATGGTGCATAAAGCTCAAACTCTGTATGACATCATGAATTATCTAATCTTGATCCAAATTTTTTCCAAATCTAACTATGCTTTTTTCTATTAGCTAGTATTACTTATGGAATTTTAGAATTACCATGTAACACCAGAGGATTAATATTCACTTTCTGCTCATTAATTATTTTAATATTAAATATAATATTTGAGCAGATCTATATTGCATAATGAGGAACATTGTCATTGCAGTCACATTTTCAATTTTTTATGTTATTAATTAATTCTTCTCTCTCTTCATTGTTTTGTTCATTGTTTTCTAGCATCAAAATTATGAACATTTTAATAAGGTCCTTATTTGTATAACTTTTTGTTTACGTGTTATTTATTACTATATTTTTTTTGCATTCTAATGATACTTGATAATGGAGATTGAATTGGTGAGTGTCTAGAAGTACTTGAACTCTTTGGATTAGTTTGCACTCTCCATAGGTAATGTATACTTTCTTTCAATTCTGTCTGTACTTTTAACTTCTATATATAATGTCTTAATCTTTATCTTTTATTTAATACATCCAATATCCACTTCAATTATCAATTTGTTTGCCTGTTTCATGTGGTCTAGTTAACATCAACCCTACCTATAAGATACTGATTATGGAGACTTATGTTGAAAGCATTTAAAGAGTTGATCACATGTTCTATAGTTTTCCAGTTCTTGATATCATTTTTCTGACAAATTGCTTAAATTAATGCTAATGATTTGATTTCCTGCCACATCACATGCATTCACTGATTACAATTTTTCCATCTCACTCAAAAAGAATTAGGCATAATTTCCCCTGCTTCTTATGCAAACATTTATTACATAATATATGTTATTCCATCTTGGTACTCCTCTGACCAAAAGATACTTAAAATTGACTCTTTGAATCCAAAATAAGATGTGGAATTTTGTACTAAGAACTTCCACTACTCCTCAGCAGGTATTTGAAGATCATTATATGCAACAGTGACTTGTTCTCTTTTCATTAATTGATTTGATTGAAAATAAATTTCTAATCAATCAAAGTGTTCTGTGCAGATTTCACCAGCATCATTGCCAAAAATATGAATTTTGTGGAAATTACTGATACTCTTCTGCCTTGTTTCTGTTGTATTATTCGCATAACTTCCATTTGGTTTAATCTATTTTATGATCTTGCTTTTTTCATCTCCCTAAGATTCTATTGAATATTCTGAAAACCTGTTCTATGTCTCTTTCTTCATAGGAATATGTTTTATTTTATGAAAAATGGTAAAATCTTTTTTCTGAGTTTGTTGTTATTTACTCTTGAGCCTCTAAATTAGTGAATTCTGAGTTTGATCACCATACTTTTCTTAAAATATTCTTTAATTTCCACATTTTTGAAACTTTTTACATCTTGAATTATTTTCTGTATTGTATTCACACTACTCTCAACAGAAGTTTTCAGCAATTTTCTCCAACACAGTACTTACTTTTTTATAGAAGCTTCCTTTGCCTTTTCATATTTGAAATGTTACTTCCACTTTCATATTGCTTATGTTTCCTTTCACTATCTAAAACATTTTATCACTTCTTGTTATATTTTTTTAAAAAATATTTTTCCATTCCCTGTTGAATATTTTTATTTTTTTTATTTTTATAATGATATATTAATGAGCATTTTTGTAATAATATTTGATTGTGGATGATGTTTCGGTGTTTTTTTGTTCTATTGGTTTTCTTAAGATTTA